>CM068322.1:32437938-32965438 GCA_034766995.1 Acanthacorydalis orientalis | reverse complement strand
CTACATCGGACTTTCGTCATCAAGTTGTTACTCCATCCTTAGTGTTCATCGGACAAATGTTGACGAGGTGTAATGTCAAATCGAGGAGAGATATAACGACCGGATTGTTTTTAGTAACGTTAGTTTTAGAGGTAAATTGTGTAATATATTTTAAATTGATCACAAAGTATTATTTTGACATTTTTTTAGTACACGTTTCTATCAAAACGTTTCTTCCCTCCAGCGATAAACTTTCTTCGGGGTGTAATATATATGTCGGTACCGAAATCTCTAATGTGTATGATTCGAGTTATTCCACCCTTTAAGATTACTTCTGGTTTAAATTCGATATTAGTTTTAAAAAATCGTCATGTAGCTAAAACGGATTTGATTATGAAATCATCCGATTTTACAAAGAAGAACATAGACAACGACTTTAAAGTAAGAAGTTTTTGGTGTGCCCTAAGATTGTGTTCTGAGTTTTATACAAATTTAGAAGGCTTAGATTCAAGTTGTGAAATATTTGAACCCATTCTCGACTTACTTCGAAAGATAAAAGGAGATTTTTATCCGAATGATGTCCAAAAAGATTTGGAGAAACTTATCCTTCACGTTACAAATGGACAGAAAAACAAAAAATTAGAATTTTTGATGTATGAGAAAAAAAGACCAAAAGCATTGCGACTCTATGAACCAAATATTCAGAAAGTGTATGTAAATTTTTTAAATTTCATAAATGGTATTCATTTGTTTCTATTTATTTATCTTTTAGGTTTGATACAAAGAAGCATCGAGTAACATCGAAAGAAAAAGCAGAAAGAGAAAAATTATTACATAAATATAAGAAAGAAATGAAAGGAGCGTTACGTGAGATTCGAAAAGATAATGCGTTCTTGAGAAAATTAAAGATTAATAAACAAGTTGAAAGGTATTTAGATTATCTTTAAATTTAGTTCATAATTTTTTTTTGAAGTAATGATATGTTTCATAAATAATATTTTTCAGTGATCTCGAACGTAAACGTAAAGTTAAAGAAATCTATTCAAGTGCGTCGCTACAACAAAGTGAACTTAATGCTTTAGATAGAAAACGAAAGAAAAAATAATTTTAAAAAATAATCATTTGTTATTTATTTTGTAAATATAAAGATTTTTACTCTTATTAAAATAAATATTGAATAAAACTCATCAAATTATTATTAAAATATTCTTAATATAAAAATGTGAATTTAACATTAATCAAAATAATTATTGTGATGTTCTTTCATTATTGATAATATTTAGAAAAGAGAACAGTAATGGTTCGATTAATTATAGCAGGAAATTTTTGAACATTTTCTTCAAGAATATATAAAATTTGAAAGGTTAAAAATAATTGATGTTGAACTGAAAATACATCTTTGGTAAATGAAAGTACTAGGTTAGGTGAAAAAGTTTACATTTAATAATTTTTTGTACTTTTGAGTAGTGAACTGCATGCAAATCTAATATTTTTCTGCGATTAACATAATTTATCTCTACTCAAACATATAAAATATTTAAATAAGTATTATCTGTTGACATTATGGCTAGATTTTTGGATATTTTAGTGACAAAAAAAATCAATTTTGCATGTTTTTTTGAAATTATTTGCTATAAATCATCTAAAGTATTATTTCTTATTCAGAGCAATAAGGCATTTAAATTCTCATCACCTGTTTGCATTTCACATAAGTTGTTTGACATTTTGTCCAATTTTATGCAAAAGAAGGTAAATTTTTGCTGTATGAGCAAAAAGACCAAACGCATTGCGACTGACCAAATAATATTCAGAAAGTGTATGTAAAAAAGTATGTTTTTTGTACTTTTTCATCATGAATTGCCTCGGAATCTAACCATATCCTACATAGACATAAAGCACAAATATGCATCAGCCAGTATGCATAATGTATAGGTTGTATACTTTGCCTAACTTTATGCCAAACAAGTTAAATTTTTCGCAGTTTCTTATATCTTTTCATTATAAATTGTCTCGGAAATCAACTTTATCCTACATAGAGACATCGAGCACATAAATATGCATGTCAGTATTCATAATGTCAAGGTTGTGATATTCTAACTTACTGCCAAAAAAGTTAAATTTTTCAGTTTTTTTGCACTTTTTCATTAAGAAATGCCTCCGAATCTAAATGTTTCGTACATAGAGACATAAAGCATATAATTATACATCAACCAGTATGCATGATATCTACGTTGTTATATATTATTCAACTTTATGCCAAAAAAGTTAAATTTTTCGCATTTTTTTTGTACTATCTTATTATTAATTGCCTTGTAATCCAAACATATCCTTCATAGACATATAAAGAGCATAAATATGCTTCCTCTAGTTAGCATAATTTCAAGGTTGTGATATTTTGTTCAAATTTCTGTAAAAAAGTACAATTTTTCGCTCTTTTTTTGTACTTTTCGTAGTTGAAAATCAAAGTAATTGAAGATAGGAGATGGGAATTCAATAAGAACGATAATAAAGTATTTCTGTAATCTTATTTTACACAACTATTTGGCAAATTCGGCAACTCTGACATTAACTTAACAAGTACTGATGCAAAGTGACATCAGTAAGTCATGACGCACCGATAGTCGTTCTCGGCACGGATGCGCACTACATTACAAGAAAACTTGCGCACCTACGCATTTACAATACGTATCGAACTACTTCAACAATAAGTAATAGAAATTAAATGCGAAACGGCCAATATCTAACATGGTTAGATCCGTCTTAAAATTATCTATAACGTGGTGTGCAATTTGATTGAATAATTTTTCAAAAAAGCCTAATTTTGGCCCAAACACCTATTTTCAACCAGTTTTTTTACAGGATTTTCGACTATAAGTGTCGAAATTAATTATAAAATGGCTAAAATCATACATCGCTAGATGCGTCTTGAAATTATCTATCTCGTGGTGTGCAACTCAAATCAATCTTCTTCCAAAAAAGCCCAATTTTGGCCCAAAAACCTATGTTTCAACCGGTTTTTCGGCTATAAGTAGTCGAAATTGAACTCTAAATGGCTAAAGTCATACATCGTTAGATGCGTCTTGAAATATCTATCACGTGGTGTGCGATTCAATCCGATTATTTGCCAAAATGGCCTTATTTTGCCCAAAAAACCCATTTTTCAACCAGTTTCTCGGCCATAAGTAGTCGAAATTAAGTGCAAAATGGGTAATGTCGTATATCGTTGGATGCGTCTTGAAATTATCTATCACGTGGTGTGCGATTCAATCCGATTATTTGCCAAAATGGCCTTATTTTGCCCAAAAACCCATTTTTCAACCAGTTTTTCGGCCATAAGTAGTCGAAATAAAGTGCAAAGTGGGTAACGTCGTATATCGTTAGATGCGTCTTGAAATTATCTATCACGTGGTGTGCGATTCGATCCGATTATTTGCCAAAATGGCCTTATTTTGCCCAAAAAACCCATTTTTTAACCAGTTTTTCGGCCATAAGTAGTCGAAATTAAGTGCAAAATGGGTAATGTCGTATATCGTTGGATGCGTCTTGAAATTATCTATCACGTGGTGTGCGACTCGAACCGATTATTGGCCAAAATGGCCTTATTTTGCCCAAAAAACCCATTTTTCAACCAGTTTCTCGGCCATAAGCAGTCGAAATTGAGTGCGAAAAGGGTAATGTCGTATATCGTTAGATGCGTCTTGAAATTATCTATCACGTGGTGTGCGATTCAATCCGATTATTTGCCAAAATGGCCTTATTTTGCCCAAAAAACCCATTTTTTAACCAGTTTCTCGGCCATAAGTAGTCGAAATTAAGTGCAAAGTGGGTAATGTCGTATATCGTTAGATGCGTCTTGAAATTATCTATCACGTGGTGTGCGATTCGATCCGATTATTTGCCAAAATGGCCTTATTTTGCCCAAAAAACCCATTTTCAACCAGTTTTTCGGCTATAAGTAGTCGAAATTATGTGCGAAATGGGTAATGTCGTATATCGTTAGATGCGTCTTGAAATTATCTATCACGTGGTGTGCGATTCAATCCGATTATTTGCCAAAATGGCCTTATTTTGCCCAAAAACCCATTTTTCAACCAGTTTTTCGTCCATAAGTAGTCGAAATTAAGTGCGAATTGGGTAATGTCGTATATCGTTAGATGCGTCTTGAAATTATCTATCACGTGGTGTGCGATTCAATCCGATTATTTGCCAAAATGGCCTTATTTTGCCCAAAAAACCCATTTTCAACCAGTTTTTCGGCCATAAGTAGTCGAAATTGAGTGCGAATTGGGTAATGTCGCATATCGTTAGATGCGTCTTGAAATTATCTATCGCGTGGTGTGCGATTCGATCGGATTATTTTCCAAAATGGCCTTATTTTGCCCAAAAAACCCATTTTTCAACCAGTTTTTCGGCTATAAGTAGTCGAAATTGAGTGCGAAATGGGTAATGTCGCATATCGTTAGATGCGTCTTGAAATTATCTATCGCGTGGTGTGCGATTCGATCCGATTATTTGCCAAAATGGCCTTATTTTGCCCAAAAAACCCATTTTTCAACCAGTTTTTCGTCCATAAGTAGTCGAAATTGAGTGCTAAAAGGGTAATGTCGCATATCGTTAGATGCGTCTTGAAATTATCTATCACGCGGTGTGCAATTCGATCGGATTATTTGCCAAAATGGCCTTATTTTGCCCAAAAAACCCATTTTTCATCCAGTTTTTCGGCTATAAGTAGTCGAAATTGAGTGCGAAATGGGTAATGTCGCATATCGTTAGATGCGTCTTGAAATTATCTATCGCGTGGTGTGCGATTCGATCCGATTATTTGCCAAAATGGCCTTATTTTGCCCAAAAAACCCATTTTTCAACCAGTTTTTCGGCTATAAGTAGTCGAAATTGAGTGCTAAAAGGGTAATGTCGCATATCGTTAGATGCGTCTTGAAATTATCTATCACGCGGTGTGCGACTCGAACCGATTATTTGCCAAAATGGCCTTATTTTGCCCAAAAAACCCATTTTCAACCAGTTTTTCGGCCATAAGTAGTCGAAATTGAGTGCGAATTGGGTAATGTCGCATATCGTTAGATGCGTCTTGAAATTATCTATCGCGTGGTGTGCGATTCGATCCGATTATTTGCCAAAATGGCCTTATTTTGCCCAAAAACCCATTTTTCAACCAGTTTTTCGGCTATAAGTAGTCGAAATTGAGTGCGAAATGGGTAATGTCGCATATCGTTAGATGCGTCTTGAAATTATCTATCGCGTGGTGTGCGATTCGATCCGATTATTTGCCAAAATGGCCTTATTTTGCCCAAAAAACCCATTTTTCAACCAGTTTTTCGGCTATAAGTAGTCGAAATTGAGTGCAAAATGGGTAATGTCGCATATCGTTAGATGCGTCTTGAAATTATCTATCGCGTGGTGTGCGATTCGATCGGATTATTTTCCAAAATGGCCTTATTTTGCACAAAAAACCCATTTTTCAACCAGTTTTTCGGCTATAAGTAGTCGAAATTGAGTGCGAAATGGGTAATGTCGCATATCGTTAGATGCGTATTGAAATTATCTATCACGTGGTGTGAGATTCGATCCGATTATTTGCCAAAATGGCCTTATTTTGCCCAAAAAACCCATTTTCAACCAGTTTTTCGGCCATAAGTAGTCGAAATTGAGTGCGAATTGGGTAATGTCGCATATCGTTAGATGCGTCTTGAAATTATCTATCGCGTGGTGTGCGATTCGATCGGATTATTTTCCAAAATGGCCTTATTTTGCCCAAAAAACCCATTTTTCAACCAGTTTTTCGGCTATAAGTAGTCGAAATTGAGTGCGAAATGGGTAATGTCGCATATCGTTAGATGCGTCTTGAAATTATCTATCGCGTGGTGTGCGATTCGATCCGATTATTTGCCAAAATGGCCTTATTTTGCCCAAAAAAACCCATTTTTCAACCAGTTTTTCGTCCATAAGTAGTCGAAATTGAGTGCTAAAAGGGTAATGTCGCATATCGTTAGATGCGTCTTGAAATTATCTATCACGCGGTGTGCAATTCGATCGGATTATTTGCCAAAATGGCCTTATTTTGCCCAAAAAACCCATTTTTCATCCAGTTTTTCGGCTATAAGTAGTCGAAATTGAGTGCGAAATGGGTAATGTCGCATATCGTTAGATGCGTCTTGAAATTATCTATCGCGTGGTGTGCGATTCGATCCGATTATTTGCCAAAATGGCCTTATTTTGCCCAAAAAACCCATTTTTCAACCAGTTTTTCGGCTATAAGTAGTCGAAATTGAGTGCTAAAAGGGTAATGTCGCATATCGTTAGATGCGTCTTGAAATTATCTATCACGCGGTGTGCGACTCGAACCGATTATTTGCCAAAATGGCCTTATTTTGCCCAAAAAACCCATTTTCAACCAGTTTTTCGGCCATAAGTAGTCGAAATTGAGTGCGAATTGGGTAATGTCGCATATCGTTAGATGCGTCTTGAAATTATCTATCGCGTGGTGTGCGATTCGATCCGATTATTTGCCAAAATGGCCTTATTTTGCCCAAAAAACCCATTTTTCAACCAGTTTTTCGGCCATAAGCTGTCGAAATTAAGTGCAAAGTGGGTAATGTCGTATATCGTTAGATGCGTCTTGAAATTATCTATCGCGTGGTGTGCGATTCGATCCGATTATTTGCCAAAATGGCCTTATTTTGCCCAAAAAACCCATTTTTCAACCAGTTTTTCGGCTATAAGTAGTCGAAATTGAGTGCAAAATGGGTAATGTCGTATATCGTTAGATGCGTCTTGAAATTATCTATCGCGTGGTGTGCGATTCGATCCGATTATTTGCCAAAATGGCCTTATTTTGCCCAAAAAACCCATTTTTCAACCAGTTTTTCGTCCATAAGTAGTCGAAATTGAGTGCGAATTGGGTAATGTCGCATATCGTTAGATGCGTCTTGAAATTATCTATCGCGTGGTGTGCGATTCGATCCGATTATTTGCCAAAATGGCCTTATTTTGCCCAAAAAACCCATTTTCAACCAGTTTTTCGGCCATAAGTAGTCGAAATTGAGTGCGAATTGGGTAATGTCGCATATCGTTAGATGCGTCTTGAAATTATCTATCGCGTGGTGTGCGATTCGATCGGATTATTTGCCAAAATGGCCTTATTTTGCCCAAAAAACCCATTTTTCAACCAGTTTTTCGGCTATAAGTAGTCGAAATTGAGTGGGAAATCGGCTATAAGTAGTCGAAATTGAGTGCGAATTGGGTAATGTCGCATATCGTTAGATGCGTCTTGAAATTATCTATCGCGTGGTGTGCGATTCGATCCGATTATTTGCCAAAATGGCCTTATTTTGCCCAAAAAACCCATTTTCAACCAGTTTTTCGGCCATAAGTAGTCGAAATTGAGTGCGAATTGGGTAATGTCGCATATCGTTAGATGCGTCTTGAAATTATCTATCGCGTGGTGTGCGATTCGATCCGATTATTTGCCAAAATGGCCTTATTTTGCCCAAAAAACCCATTTTTCAACCAGTTTTTCGTCCATAAGTAGTCGAAATTGAGTGCTAAAAGGGTAATGTCGCATATCGTTAGATGCGTCTTGAAATTATCTATCACGCGGTGTGCGACTCGAACCGATTATTTGCCAAAATGGCCTTATTTTGCCCAAAAAACCCATTTTCAACCAGTTTTTCGGCCATAAGTAGTCGAAATTGAGTGCGAATTGGGTAATGTCGCATATCGTTAGATGCGTCTTGAAATTATCTATCGCGTGGTGTGCGATTCGATCCGATTATTTGCCAAAATGGCCTTATTTTGCCCAAAAAACCCATTTTTCAACCAGTTTTTCGGCTATAAGTAGTCGAAATTGAGTGCGAATTGGGTAATGTCACATATCGTTAGATGCGTCTTGAAATTATCTATCGCGTGGTGTGCGATTCGATCCGATTATTTGCCAAAATGGCCTTATTTTGCCCAAAAAACCCATTTTTCAACCAGTTTTTCGGCCATAAGCTGTCGAAATTAAGTGCAAAGTGGGTAATGTCGTATATCGTTAGATGCGTCTTGAAATTATCTATCACGTGGTGTGCGATTCGATCCGATTATTTGCCAAAATGGCCTTATTTTGCCCAAAAAACCCATTTTTCAACCAGTTTTTCGGCTATAAGTAGTCGAAATTGAGTGCAAAATGGGTAATGTCGCATATCGTTAGATGCGTCTTGAAATTATCTATCGCGTGGTGTGCGATTCGATCCGATTATTTGCCAAAATGGCCTTATTTTGCCCAAAAAACCCATTTTTCAACCAGTTTTTCGGCTATAAGTAGTCGAAATTATGTGCGAAATGGGTAATGTCGTATATCGTTAGATGCGTCTTGAAATTATCTATCGCGTGGTGTGCGATTCGATCCGATTATTTGCCAAAATGGCCTTATTTTGCCCAAAAAACCCATTTTTCAACCAGTTTTTCGTCCATAAGTAGTCGAAATTGAGTGCGAATTGGGTAATGTCGCGTATCGTTAGATGCGTCTTGAAATTATCTATCGCGTGGTGTGCGATTCGATCCGATTATTTGCCAAAATGGCCTTATTTTGCCCAAAAAACCCATTTTCAACCAGTTTTTCGGCCATAAGTAGTCGAAATTGAGTGCGAAATGGGTAATGTCGCATATCGTTAGATGCGTCTTGAAATTATCTATCGCGTGGTGTGCGATTCGATCCGATTATTTGCCAAAATGGCCTTATTTTGCCCAAAAAACCCATTTTTCAACCAGTTTTTCGGCCATAAGCTGTCGAAATTAAGTGCAAAGTGGGTAATGTCGTATATCGTTAGATGCGTCTTGAAATTATCTATCGCGTGGTGTGCGATTCGATCCGATTATTTGCCAAAATGGCCTTATTTTGCCCAAAAAACCCATTTTTCAACCAGTTTTTCGGCTATAAGTAGTCGAAATTGAGTGCAAAATGGGTAATGTCGCATATCGTTAGATGCGTCTTGAAATTATCTATCGCGTGGTGTGCGATTCGATCCGATTATTTGCCAAAATGGCCTTATTTTGCCCAAAAAACCCATTTTTCAACCAGTTTTTCGGCTATAAGTAGTCGAAATTATGTGCGAAATGGGTAATGTCGTATATCGTTAGATGCGTCTTGAAATTATCTATCGCGTGGTGTGCGATTCGATCCGATTATTTGCCAAAATGGCCTTATTTTGCCCAAAAAACCCATTTTTCAACCAGTTTTTCGTCCATAAGTAGTCGAAATTGAGTGCGAATTGGGTAATGTCGCGTATCGTTAGATGCGTCTTGAAATTATCTATCGCGTGGTGTGCGATTCGATCCGATTATTTGCCAAAATGGCCTTATTTTGCCCAAAAAACCCATTTTCAACCAGTTTTTCGGCCATAAGTAGTCGAAATTGAGTGCTAAAAGGGTAATGTCGCATATCGTTAGATGCGTCTTGAAATTATCTATCACGCGGTGTGCAATTCGATCGGATTATTTGCCAAAATGGCCTTATTTTGCCCAAAAAACCCATTTTTCAACCAGTTTTTCGTCCATAAGTAGTCGAAATTGAGTGCTAAAAGGGTAATGTCGCATATCGTTAGATGCGTCTTGAAATTATCTATCACGCGGTGTGCGACTCGAACCGATTATTTGCCAAAATGGCCTTATTTTGCCCAAAAAACCCATTTTCAACCAGTTTTTCGGCCATAAGTAGTCGAAATTGAGTGCGAATTGGGTAATGTCGCATATCGTTAGATGCGTCTTGAAATTATCTATCGCGTGGTGTGCGATTCGATCGGATTATTGGCCAAAATGGCCTTATTTTGCCCAAAAAACCCATTTTCAACCAGTTTTTCGGCTATAAGTAGTCGAAATTGAGTGCGAAATGGGTAATGTCGCATATCGTTAGATGCGTCTTGAAATTATCTATCGCGTGGTGTGCGATTCGATCCGATTATTTGCCAAAATGGCCTTATTTTGCCCAAAAACCCATTTTTCAACCAGTTTTTCGGCTATAAGTAGTCGAAATTGAGTGCGAAAAGGGTAATGACGTATATCGTTAGATGCGTATTGAAATTATCTATCACGTGGTGTGAAATTCGATCCGATTATTTGCCAAAATGGCCTTATTTTGCCCAAAAAACCCATTTTTCAACCAGTTTTTCGTCCATAAGTAGTCGAAATTATGTGCGAAATGGGTAATGTCGTATATCGTTAGATGCGTCTTGATATTTTCTATCGCGTGGTGTGCGATTCGATCCGATTATTTGCCAAAATGGCCTTATTTTGCCCAAAAAACCCATTTTTCAACCAGTTTTTCGGCTATAAGTAGTCGAAATTGAGTGCGAAATGGGTAATGTCGCATATCGTTAGATGCGTCTTGAAATTATCTATCGCGTGGTGTGCGATTCGATCCGATTATTTGCCAAAATGGCCTTATTTTGCCCAAAAAACCCATTTTTCAACCAGTTTTTCGGCTATAAGTAGTCGAAATTGAGTGCAAAATGGGTAATGTCGCATATCGTTAGATGCGTCTTGAAATTATCTATCGCGTGGTGTGCGATTCGATCCGATTATTTGCCAAAATGGCCTTATTTTGCCCAAAAAACCCATTTTTCAACCAGTTTTTCGTCCATAAGTAGTCGAAATTGAGTGCTAAAAGGGTAATGTCGCATATCGTTAGATGCGTCTTGAAATTATCTATCACGCGGTGTGCGACTCGAACCGATTATTTGCCAAAATGGCCTTATTTTGCCCAAAAAACCCATTTTCAACCAGTTTTTCGGCCATAAGTAGTCGAAATTGAGTGCGAATTGGGTAATGTCGCATATCGTTAGATGCGTCTTGAAATTATCTATCGCGTGGTGTGCGATTCGATCCGATTATTTGCCAAAATGGCCTTATTTTGCCCAAAAAACCCATTTTTCAACCAGTTTTTCGGCCATAAGCTGTCGAAATTAAGTGCAAAGTGGGTAATGTCGTATATCGTTAGATGCGTCTTGAAATTATCTATCGCGTGGTGTGAGATTCGATCCGATTATTTGCCAAAATGGCCTTATTTTGCCCAAAAAACCCATTTTTCAACCAGTTTTTCGGCTATAAGTAGTCGAAATTGAGTGCGAAAAGGGTAATGTCGCATATCGTTAGATGCGTCTTGAAATTATCTATCACGTGGTGTGCGACTCGAACCGATTATTTGCCAAAATGGCCTTATTTTGCCCAAAAAACCCATTTTTCAACCAGTTTTTCGTCCATAAGTAGTCGAAATTGAGTGCGAAAAGGGTAATGACGTATATCGTTAGATGCGTATTGAAATTATCTATCACGTGGTGTGAAATTCGATCCGATTATTTGCCAAAATGGCCTTATTTTGCCCAAAAAACCCATTTTTCAACCAGTTTTTCGGCCATAAGCTGTCGAAATTAAGTGCAAAGTGGGTAATGTCGTATATCGTTAGATGCGTATTGAAATTATCTATCACGTGGTGTGAGATTCGATCGGATTATTTGCCAAAATGGCCTTATTTTGCCCAAAAAACCCATTTTTCAACCAGTTTTTCGGCTATAAGTAGTCGAAATTGAGTGCGAAATGGGTAATGTCGCATATCGTTAGATGCGTCTTGAAATTATCTATCGCGTGGTGTGCGATTCGATCCGATTATTTGCCAAAATGGCCTTATTTTGCCCAAAAAACCCATTTTTCAACCAGTTTTTCGGCCATAAGTAGTCGAAATTTAGTGCGAATTGGGTAATGTCGCATATCGTTAGATGCGTCTTGAAATTATCTATCGCGTGGTGTGCGATTCGATCCGATTATTTGCCAAAATGGCCTTATTTTGCCCAAAAAACCCATTTTTCAACCAGTTTTTCGGCTATAAGTAGTCGAAATTGAGTGCGAAATGGGTAATGTCGCATATCGTTAGATGCGTCTTGAAATTATCTATCACGCGGTGTGCGACTCGAACCGATTATTTGCCAAAATGGCCTTATTTTGCCCAAAAAACCCATTTTCAACCAGTTTTTCGGCCATAAGTAGTCGAAATTGAGTGCGAATTGGGTAATGTCGCATATCGTTAGATGCGTCTTGAAATTATCTATCGCGTGGTGTGCGATTCGATCCGATTATTGGCCAAAATGGCCTTATTTTGCCCAAAAAACCCATTTTCAACCAGTTTTTCGGCTATAAGTAGTCGAAATTGAGTGCGAAATGGGTAATGTCGCATATCGTTAGATGCGTCTTGAAATTATCTATCGCGTGGTGTGCGATTCGATCCGATTATTTGCCAAAATGGCCTTATTTTGCCCAAAAACCCATTTTTCAACCAGTTTTTCGGCTATAAGTAGTCGAAATTGAGTGCGAAAAGGGTAATGACGTATATCGTTAGATGCGTCTTGAAATTATCTATCACGTGGTGTGAAATTCGATCCGATTATTTGCCAAAATGGCCTTATTTTGCCCAAAAAACCCATTTTTCAACCAGTTTTTCGGCCATAAGCTGTCGAAATTAAGTGCAAAGTGGGTAATGTCGCATATCGTTAGATGCGTCTTGAAATTATCTATCGCGTGGTGTGCGATTCGATCCGATTATTTGCCAAAATGGCCTTATTTTGCCCAAAAAACCCATTTTTCAACCAGTTTTTCGTCCATAAGTAGTCGAAATTGAGTGCTAAAAGGGTAATGTCGCATATCGTTAGATGCGTCTTGAAATTATCTATCACGCGGTGTGCGACTCGAACCGATTATTTGCCAAAATGGCCTTATTTTGCCCAAAAAACCCATTTTCAACCAGTTTTTCGGCCATAAGTAGTCGAAATTGAGTGCGAATTGGGTAATGTCGCATATCGTTAGATGCGTCTTGAAATTATCTATCGCGTGGTGTGCGATTCGATCGGATTATTGGCCAAAATGGCCTTATTTTGCCCAAAAAACCCATTTTCAACCAGTTTTTCGGCTATAAGTAGTCGAAATTGAGTGTGAAATGGGTAATGTCGCATATCGTTAGATGCGTCTTGAAATTATCTATCGCGTGGTGTGCGATTCGATCCGATTATTTGCCAAAATGGCCTTATTTTGCCCAAAAACCCATTTTTCAACCAGTTTTTCGGCTATAAGTAGTCGAAATTGAGTGCGAAAAGGGTAATGACGTATATCGTTAGATGCGTATTGAAATTATCTATCACGTGGTGTGAAATTCGATCCGATTATTTGCCAAAATGGCCTTATTTTGCCCAAAAAACCCATTTTTCAACCAGTTTTTCGGCCATAAGCTGTCGAAATTAAGTGCAAAGTGGGTAATGTCGTATATCGTTAGATGCGTATTGAAATTATCTATCACGTGGTGTGAGATTCGATCGGATTATTTGCCAAAATGGCCTTATTTTGCCCAAAAAACCCATTTTTCAACCAGTTTTTCGGCTATAAGTAGTCGAAATTGAGTGCGAAATGGGTAATGTCGCATATCGTTAGATGCGTCTTGAAATTATCTATCGCGTGGTGTGCGATTCGATCCGATTATTTGCCAAAATGGCCTTATTTTGCCCAAAAAACCCATTTTTCAACCAGTTTCTCGGCCATAAGCAGTCGAAATTGAGTGCGAAAAGGGTAATGTCGTATATCGTTAGATGCGTCTTGAAATTATCTATCACGTGGTGTGCGATTCAATCCGATTATTTGCCAAAATGGCCTTATTTTGCCCAAAAAACCCATTTTTTAACCAGTTTCTCGGCCATAAGTAGTCGAAATTAAGTGCAAAGTGGGTAATGTCGTATATCGTTAGATGCGTCTTGAAATTATCTATCGCGTGGTGTGCGATTCGATCCGATTATTTGCCAAAATGGCCTTATTTTGCCCAAAAAACCCATTTTTCAACCAGTTTTTCGGCTATAAGTAGTCGAAATTGAGTGCGAAATGGGTAATGTCGCATATCGTTAGATGCGTCTTGAAATTATCTATCGCGTGGTGTGCGATTCGATCCGATTATTTGCCAAAATGGCCTTATTTTGCCCAAAAAACCCATTTTTCAACCAGTTTTTCGGCCATAAGCTGTCGAAATTAAGTGCAAAGTGGGTAATGTCGTATATCGTTAGATGCGTCTTGAAATTATCTATCGCGTGGTGTGAGATTCGATCCGATTATTTGCCAAAATGGCCTTATTTTGCCCAAAAAACCCATTTTCAACCAGTTTTTCGGCCATAAGTAGTCGAAATTGAGTGCGAATTGGGTAATGTCGCATATCGTTAGATGCGTCTTGAAATTATCTATCGCGTGGTGTGCGATTCGATCCGATTATTTGCCAAAATGGCCTTATTTTGCCCAAAAAACCCATTTTTCAACCAGTTTTTCGTCCATAAGTAGTCGAAATTGAGTGCTAAAAGGGTAATGTCGCATATCGTTAGATGCGTCTTGAAATTATCTATCACGCGGTGTGCGACTCGAACCGATTATTTGCCAAAATGGCCTTATTTTGCCCAAAAAACCCATTTTCAACCAGTTTTTCGGCCATAAGTAGTCGAAATTGAGTGCGAATTGGGTAATGTCGCATATCGTTAGATGCGTCTTGAAATTATCTATCGCGTGGTGTGCGATTCGATCGGATTATTGGCCAAAATGGCCTTATTTTGCCCAAAAAACCCATTTTCAACCAGTTTTTCGGCTATAAGTAGTCGAAATTGAGTGCGAAATGGGTAATGTCGCATATCGTTAGATGCGTCTTGAAATTATCTATCGCGTGGTGTGCGATTCGATCCGATTATTTGCCAAAATGGCCTTATTTTGCCCAAAAACCCATTTTTCAACCAGTTTTTCGGCTATAAGTAGTCGAAATTGAGTGCGAAAAGGGTAATGACGTATATCGTTAGATGCGTATTGAAATTATCTATCACGTGGTGTGAAATTCGATCCGATTATTTGCCAAAATGGCCTTATTTTGCCCAAAAAACCCATTTTCAACCAGTTTTTCGGCCATAAGCTGTCGAAATTAAGTGCAAAGTGGGTAATGTCGTATATCGTTAGATGCGTATTGAAATTATCTATCACGTGGTGTGAGATTCGATCCGATTATTTGCCAAAATGGCCTTATTTTGCCCAAAAAACCCATTTTTCAACCAGTTTTTCGTCCATAAGTAGTCGAAATTGAGTGCGAATTGGGTAATGTCGCATATCGTTAGATGCGTCTTGAAATTATCTATCACGCGGTGTGCGACTCGAACCGATTATTTGCCAAAATGGCCTTATTTTGCCCAAAAAACCCATTTTCAACCAGTTTTTCGGCCATAAGTAGTCGAAATTGAGTGCGAATTGGGTAATGTCGCATATCGTTAGATGCGTCTTGAAATTATCTATCGCGTGGTGTGCGATTCGATCGGATTATTGGCCAAAATGGCCTTATTTTGCCCAAAAAACCCATTTTCAACCAGTTTTTCGGCTATAAGTAGTCGAAATTGAGTGCGAAATGGGTAATGTCGCATATCGTTAGATGCGTCTTGAAATTATCTATCGCGTGGTGTGCGATTCGATCCGATTATTTGCCAAAATGGCCTTATTTTGCCCAAAAACCCATTTTTCAACCAGTTTTTCGGCTATAAGTAGTCGAAATTGAGTGCGAAAAGGGTAATGACGTATATCGTTAGATGCGTATTGAAATTATCTATCACGTGGTGTGAAATTCGATCCGATTATTTGCCAAAATGGCCTTATTTTGCCCAAAAAACCCATTTTTCAACCAGTTTTTCGGCCATAAGCTGTCGAAATTAAGTGCAAAGTGGGTAATGTCGTATATCGTTAGATGCGTATTGAAATTATCTATCACGTGGTGTGAGATTCGATCCGATTATTTGCCAAAATGGCCTTATTTTGCCCAAAAAACCCATTTTTCAACCAGTTTTTCGTCCATAAGTAGTCGAAATTGAGTGCTAAAAGGGTAATGTCGCATATCGTTAGATGCGTCTTGAAATTATCTATCACGCGGTGTGCGACTCGAACCGATTATTTGCCAAAATGGCCTTATTTTGCCCAAAAAACCCATTTTCAACCAGTTTTTCGGCCATAAGTAGTCGAAATTGAGTGCGAATTGGGTAATGTCGCATATCGTTAGATGCGTCTTGAAATTATCTATCGCGTGGTGTGCGATTCGATCGGATTATTGGCCAAAATGGCCTTATTTTGCCCAAAAAACCCATTTTCAACCAGTTTTTCGGCTATAAGTAGTCGAAATTGAGTGTGAAATGGGTAATGTCGCATATCGTTAGATGCGTCTTGAAATTATCTATCGCGTGGTGTGCGATTCGATCCGATTATTTGCCAAAATGGCCTTATTTTGCCCAAAAACCCATTTTTCAACCAGTTTTTCGGCTATAAGTAGTCGAAATTGAGTGCGAAAAGGGTAATGACGTATATCGTTAGATGCGTATTGAAATTATCTATCACGTGGTGTGAAATTCGATCCGATTATTTGCCAAAATGGCCTTATTTTGCCCAAAAAACCCATTTTTCAACCAGTTTTTCGGCCATAAGCTGTCGAAATTAAGTGCAAAGTGGGTAATGTCGTATATCGTTAGATGCGTATTGAAATTATCTATCACGTGGTGTGAGATTCGATCGGATTATTTGCCAAAATGGCCTTATTTTGCCCAAAAAACCCATTTTTCAACCAGTTTTTCGGCTATAAGTAGTCGAAATTGAGTGCGAAATGGGTAATGTCGCATATCGTTAGATGCGTCTTGAAATTATCTATCGCGTGGTGTGCGATTCGATCCGATTATTTGCCAAAATGGCCTTATTTTGCCCAAAAAACCCATTTTTCAACCAGTTTTTCGTCCATAAGTAGTCGAAATTTAGTGCGAATTGGGTAATGTCGCATATCGTTAGATGCGTCTTGAAATTATCTATCACGTGGTGTGCGATTCAATCCGATTATTTGCCAAAATGGCCTTATTTTGCCCAAAAAACCCATTTTTTAACCAGTTTCTCGGCCATAAGTAGTCGAAATTAAGTGCGAAATGGGTAATGTCGTATATCGTTAGATGCGTCTTGAAATTATCTATCGCGTGGTGTGCGACTCGAACCGATTATTTGCCAAAATGGCCTTATTTTGCCCAAAAAACCCATTTTTCAACCAGTTTCTCGGCCATAAGCAGTCGAAATTGAGTGCGAAAAGGGTAATGTCGTATATCGTTAGATGCGTCTTGAAATTATCTATCACGTGGTGTGCGATTCAATCCGATTATTTGCCAAAATGGCCTTATTTTGCCCAAAAAACCCATTTTTTAACCAGTTTCTCGGCCATAAGTAGTCGAAATTAAGTGCAAAGTGGGTAATGTCGTATATCGTTAGATGCGTCTTGAAATTATCTATCGCGTGGTGTGCGATTCGATCCGATTATTTGCCAAAATGGCCTTATTTTGCCCAAAAAACCCATTTTTCAACCAGTTTTTCGGCTATAAGTAGTCGAAATTGAGTGCGAAATGGGTAATGTCGCATATCGTTAGATGCGTCTTGAAATTATCTATCGCGTGGTGTGCGATTCGATCCGATTATTTGCCAAAATGGCCTTATTTTGCCCAAAAAACCCATTTTTCAACCAGTTTTTCGGCCATAAGCTGTCGAAATTAAGTGCAAAGTGGGTAATGTCGTATATCGTTAGATGCGTCTTGAAATTATCTATCGCGTGGTGTGAGATTCGATCCGATTATTTGCCAAAATGGCCTTATTTTGCCCAAAAAACCCATTTTCAACCAGTTTTTCGGCCATAAGTAGTCGAAATTGAGTGCGAATTGGGTAATGTCGCATATCGTTAGATGCGTCTTGAAATTATCTATCGCGTGGTGTGCGATTCGATCCGATTATTTGCCAAAATGGCCTTATTTTGCCCAAAAAACCCATTTTTCAACCAGTTTTTCGTCCATAAGTAGTCGAAATTGAGTGCTAAAAGGGTAATGTCGCATATCGTTAGATGCGTCTTGAAATTATCTATCACGCGGTGTGCGACTCGAACCGATTATTTGCCAAAATGGCCTTATTTTGCCCAAAAAACCCATTTTCAACCAGTTTTTCGGCCATAAGTAGTCGAAATTGAGTGCGAATTGGGTAATGTCGCATATCGTTAGATGCGTCTTGAAATTATCTATCGCGTGGTGTGCGATTCGATCGGATTATTGGCCAAAATGGCCTTATTTTGCCCAAAAAACCCATTTTCAACCAGTTTTTCGGCTATAAGTAGTCGAAATTGAGTGCGAAATGGGTAATGTCGCATATCGTTAGATGCGTCTTGAAATTATCTATCGCGTGGTGTGCGATTCGATCCGATTATTTGCCAAAATGGCCTTATTTTGCCCAAAAACCCATTTTTCAACCAGTTTTTCGGCTATAAGTAGTCGAAATTGAGTGCGAAAAGGGTAATGACGTATATCGTTAGATGCGTATTGAAATTATCTATCACGTGGTGTGAAATTCGATCCGATTATTTGCCAAAATGGCCTTATTTTGCCCAAAAAACCCATTTTCAACCAGTTTTTCGGCCATAAGCTGTCGAAATTAAGTGCAAAGTGGGTAATGTCGTATATCGTTAGATGCGTATTGAAATTATCTATCACGTGGTGTGAGATTCGATCCGATTATTTGCCAAAATGGCCTTATTTTGCCCAAAAAACCCATTTTTCAACCAGTTTTTCGTCCATAAGTAGTCGAAATTGAGTGCGAATTGGGTAATGTCGCATATCGTTAGATGCGTCTTGAAATTATCTATCGCGTGGTGTGCGATTCGATCCGATTATTTGCCAAAATGGCCTTATTTTGCCCAAAAAACCCATTTTTTAACCAGTTTCTCGGCCATAAGTAGTCGAAATTAAGTGCAAAGTGGGTAATGTCGCATATCGTTAGATGCGTCTTGAAATTATCTATCACGCGGTGTGCGACTCGAACCGATTATTTGCCAAAATGGCCTTATTTTGCCCAAAAAACCCATTTTCAACCAGTTTTTCGGCCATAAGTAGTCGAAATTGAGTGCGAATTGGGTAATGTCGCATATCGTTAGATGCGTCTTGAAATTATCTATCGCGTGGTGTGCGATTCAATCCGATTATTTGCCAAAATGGCCTTATTTTGCCCAAAAAACCCATTTTTTAACCAGTTTCTCGGCCATAAGTAGTCGAAATTAAGTGCGAAATGGGTAATGTCGTATATCGTTAGATGCGTCTTGAAATTATCTATCGCGTGGTGTGCGACTCGAACCGATTATTTGCCAAAATGGCCTTATTTTGCCCAAAAAACCCATTTTTCAACCAGTTTCTCGGCCATAAGCAGTCGAAATTGAGTGCGAAAAGGGTAATGTCGTATATCGTTAGATGCGTCTTGAAATTATCTATCACGTGGTGTGCGATTCAATCCGATTATTTGCCAAAATGGCCTTATTTTGCCCAAAAAACCCATTTTTTAACCAGTTTCTCGGCCATAAGTAGTCGAAATTAAGTGCAAAGTGGGTAATGTCGTATATCGTTAGATGCGTCTTGAAATTATCTATCGCGTGGTGTGCGATTCGATCCGATTATTTGCCAAAATGGCCTTATTTTGCCCAAAAAACCCATTTTTCAACCAGTTTTTCGGCTATAAGTAGTCGAAATTGAGTGCGAAATGGGTAATGTCGCATATCGTTAGATGCGTCTTGAAATTATCTATCGCGTGGTGTGCGATTCGATCCGATTATTTGCCAAAATGGCCTTATTTTGCCCAAAAAACCCATTTTTCAACCAGTTTTTCGGCCATAAGCTGTCGAAATTAAGTGCAAAGTGGGTAATGTCGTATATCGTTAGATGCGTCTTGAAATTATCTATCGCGTGGTGTGAGATTCGATCCGATTATTTGCCAAAATGGCCTTATTTTGCCCAAAAAACCCATTTTCAACCAGTTTTTCGGCCATAAGTAGTCGAAATTGAGTGCGAATTGGGTAATGTCGCATATCGTTAGATGCGTCTTGAAATTATCTATCGCGTGGTGTGCGATTCGATCCGATTATTTGCCAAAATGGCCTTATTTTGCCCAAAAACCCATTTTTCAACCAGTTTTTCGGCTATAAGTAGTCGAAATTGAGTGCGAAAAGGGTAATGACGTATATCGTTAGATGCGTATTGAAATTATCTATCACGTGGTGTGAAATTCGATCCGATTATTTGCCAAAATGGCCTTATTTTGCCCAAAAAACCCATTTTTCAACCAGTTTTTCGGCCATAAGCTGTCGAAATTAAGTGCAAAGTGGGTAATGTCGTATATCGTTAGATGCGTATTGAAATTATCTATCACGTGGTGTGAGATTCGATCGGATTATTTGCCAAAATGGCCTTATTTTGCCCAAAAAACCCATTTTTCAACCAGTTTTTCGGCTATAAGTAGTCGAAATTGAGTGCGAAATGGGTAATGTCGCATATCGTTAGATGCGTCTTGAAATTATCTATCGCGTGGTGTGCGATTCGATCCGATTATTTGCCAAAATGGCCTTATTTTGCCCAAAAAACCCATTTTTCAACCAGTTTTTCGTCCATAAGTAGTCGAAATTTAGTGCGAATTGGGTAATGTCGCATATCGTTAGATGCGTCTTGAAATTATCTATCACGTGGTGTGCGATTCAATCCGATTATTTGCCAAAATGGCCTTATTTTGCCCAAAAAACCCATTTTTTAACCAGTTTCTCGGCCATAAGTAGTCGAAATTAAGTGCGAAATGGGTAATGTCGTATATCGTTAGATGCGTCTTGAAATTATCTATCGCGTGGTGTGCGACTCGAACCGATTATTTGCCAAAATGGCCTTATTTTGCCCAAAAAACCCATTTTTCAACCAGTTTCTCGGCCATAAGCAGTCGAAATTGAGTGCGAAAAGGGTAATGTCGTATATCGTTAGATGCGTCTTGAAATTATCTATCACGTGGTGTGCGATTCAATCCGATTATTTGCCAAAATGGCCTTATTTTGCCCAAAAAACCCATTTTTTAACCAGTTTCTCGGCCATAAGTAGTCGAAATTAAGTGCAAAGTGGGTAATGTCGTATATCGTTAGATGCGTCTTGAAATTATCTATCGCGTGGTGTGCGATTCGATCCGATTATTTGCCAAAATGGCCTTATTTTGCCCAAAAAACCCATTTTTCAACCAGTTTTTCGGCTATAAGTAGTCGAAATTGAGTGCGAAATGGGTAATGTCGCATATCGTTAGATGCGTCTTGAAATTATCTATCGCGTGGTGTGCGATTCGATCCGATTATTTGCCAAAATGGCCTTATTTTGCCCAAAAAACCCATTTTTCAACCAGTTTTTCGTCCATAAGTAGTCGAAATTGAGTGCGAATTGGGTAATGTCGCATATCGTTAGATGCGTCTTGAAATTATCTATCGCGTGGTGTGCGATTCGATCCGATTATTTGCCAAAATGGCCTTATTTTGCCCAAAAAACCCATTTTTCAACCAGTTTTTCGTCCATAAGTAGTCGAAATTGAGTGCTAAAAGGGTAATGTCGCATATCGTTAGATGCGTCTTGAAATTATCTATCACGCGGTGTGCGACTCGAACCGATTATTTGCCAAAATGGCCTTATTTTGCCCAAAAAACCCATTTTCAACCAGTTTTTCGGCCATAAGTAGTCGAAATTGAGTGCGAATTGGGTAATGTCGCATATCGTTAGATGCGTCTTGAAATTATCTATCGCGTGGTGTGCGATTCGATCGGATTATTGGCCAAAATGGCCTTATTTTGCCCAAAAAACCCATTTTCAACCAGTTTTTCGGCTATAAGTAGTCGAAATTGAGTGCGAAATGGGTAATGTCGCATATCGTTAGATGCGTCTTGAAATTATCTATCGCGTGGTGTGCGATTCGATCCGATTATTTGCCAAAATGGCCTTATTTTGCCCAAAAACCCATTTTTCAACCAGTTTTTCGGCTATAAGTAGTCGAAATTGAGTGCGAAAAGGGTAATGACGTATATCGTTAGATGCGTATTGAAATTATCTATCACGTGGTGTGAAATTCGATCCGATTATTTGCCAAAATGGCCTTATTTTGCCCAAAAAACCCATTTTTCAACCAGTTTTTCGGCCATAAGCTGTCGAAATTAAGTGCAAAGTGGGTAATGTCGTATATCGTTAGATGCGTATTGAAATTATCTATCACGTGGTGTGAGATTCGATCGGATTATTTGCCAAAATGGCCTTATTTTGCCCAAAAAACCCATTTTTCAACCAGTTTTTCGGCTATAAGTAGTCGAAATTGAGTGCGAAATGGGTAATGTCGCATATCGTTAGATGCGTCTTGAAATTATCTATCGCGTGGTGTGCGATTCGATCCGATTATTTGCCAAAATGGCCTTATTTTGCCCAAAAAACCCATTTTTCAACCAGTTTTTCGGCCATAAGTAGTCGAAATTTAGTGCGAATTGGGTAATGTCGCATATCGTTAGATGCGTCTTGAAATTATCTATCGCGTGGTGTGCGATTCGATCCGATTATTTGCCAAAATGGCCTTATTTTGCCCAAAAAACCCATTTTTCAACCAGTTTTTCGGCCATAAGTAGTCGAAATTGAGTGCTAAAAGGGTAATGTCGCATATCGTTAGATGCGTCTTGAAATTATCTATCACGCGGTGTGCGACTCGAACCGATTATTTGCCAAAATGGCCTTATTTTGCCCAAAAAACCCATTTTCAACCAGTTTTTCGGCCATAAGTAGTCGAAATTGAGTGCGAATTGGGTAATGTCGCATATCGTTAGATGCGTCTTGAAATTATCTATCGCGTGGTGTGCGATTCGATCGGATTATTGGCCAAAATGGCCTTATTTTGCCCAAAAAACCCATTTTCAACCAGTTTTTCGGCTATAAGTAGTCGAAATTGAGTGCGAAATGGGTAATGTCGCATATCGTTAGATGCGTCTTGAAATTATCTATCGCGTGGTGTGCGATTCGATCCGATTATTTGCCAAAATGGCCTTATTTTGCCCAAAAACCCATTTTTCAACCAGTTTTTCGGCTATAAGTAGTCGAAATTGAGTGCGAAAAGGGTAATGACGTATATCGTTAGATGCGTATTGAAATTATCTATCACGTGGTGTGAAATTCGATCCGATTATTTGCCAAAATGGCCTTATTTTGCCCAAAAAACCCATTTTTCAACCAGTTTTTCGGCCATAAGCTGTCGAAATTAAGTGCAAAGTGGGTAATGTCGTATATCGTTAGATGCGTATTGAAATTATCTATCACGTGGTGTGAGATTCGATCCGATTATTTGCCAAAATGGCCTTATTTTGCCCAAAAAACCCATTTTTCAACCAGTTTTTCGTCCATAAGTAGTCGAAATTGAGTGCTAAAAGGGTAATGTCGCATATCGTTAGATGCGTCTTGAAATTATCTATCACGCGGTGTGCGACTCGAACCGATTATTTGCCAAAATGGCCTTATTTTGCCCAAAAAACCCATTTTCAACCAGTTTTTCGGCCATAAGTAGTCGAAATTGAGTGCGAATTGGGTAATGTCGCATATCGTTAGATGCGTCTTGAAATTATTTATCGCGTGGTGTGCGATTCGATCGGATTATTGGCCAAAATGGCCTTATTTTGCCCAAAAAACCCATTTTCAACCAGTTTTTCGGCTATAAGTAGTCGAAATTGAGTGCGAAATGGGTAATGTCGCATATCGTTAGATGCGTCTTGAAATTATCTATCGCGTGGTGTGCGATTCGATCCGATTATTTGCCAAAATGGCCTTATTTTGCCCAAAAACCCATTTTTCAACCAGTTTTTCGGCTATAAGTAGTCGAAATTGAGTGCGAAAAGGGTAATGACGTATATCGTTAGATGCGTATTGAAATTATCTATCACGTGGTGTGAAATTCGATCCGATTATTTGCCAAAATGGCCTTATTTTGCCCAAAAAACCCATTTTTCAACCAGTTTTTCGGCCATAAGCTGTCGAAATTAAGTGCAAAGTGGGTAATGTCGTATATCGTTAGATGCGTATTGAAATTATCTATCACGTGGTGTGAGATTCGATCGGATTATTTGCCAAAATGGCCTTATTTTGCCCAAAAAACCCATTTTTCAACCAGTTTTTCGGCTATAAGTAGTCGAAATTGAGTGCGAAATGGGTAATGTCGCATATCGTTAGATGCGTCTTGAAATTATCTATCGCGTGGTGTGCGATTCGATCCGATTATTTGCCAAAATGGCCTTATTTTGCCCAAAAAACCCATTTTTCAACCAGTTTTTCGTCCATAAGTAGTCGAAATTTAGTGCGAATTGGGTAATGTCGCATATCGTTAGATGCGTCTTGAAATTATCTATCACGTGGTGTGCGATTCAATCCGATTATTTGCCAAAATGGCCTTATTTTGCCCAAAAAACCCATTTTTTAACCAGTTTCTCGGCCATAAGTAGTCGAAATTAAGTGCGAAATGGGTAATGTCGTATATCGTTAGATGCGTCTTGAAATTATCTATCGCGTGGTGTGCGACTCGAACCGATTATTTGCCAAAATGGCCTTATTTTGCCCAAAAAACCCATTTTTCAACCAGTTTCTCGGCCATAAGCAGTCGAAATTGAGTGCGAAAAGGGTAATGTCGTATATCGTTAGATGCGTCTTGAAATTATCTATCACGTGGTGTGCGATTCAATCCGATTATTTGCCAAAATGGCCTTATTTTGCCCAAAAAACCCATTTTTTAACCAGTTTCTCGGCCATAAGTAGTCGAAATTAAGTGCAAAGTGGGTAATGTCGTATATCGTTAGATGCGTCTTGAAATTATCTATCGCGTGGTGTGCGATTCGATCCGATTATTTGCCAAAATGGCCTTATTTTGCCCAAAAAACCCATTTTTCAACCAGTTTTTCGGCTATAAGTAGTCGAAATTGAGTGCGAAATGGGTAATGTCGCATATCGTTAGATGCGTCTTGAAATTATCTATCACGTGGTGTGCGATTCGATCCGATTATTTGCCAAAATGGCCTTATTTTGCCCAAAAAACCCATTTTTCAACCAGTTTTTCGGCCATAAGCTGTCGAAATTAAGTGCAAAGTGGGTAATGTCGTATATCGTTAGATGCGTCTTGAAATTATCTATCGCGTGGTGTGAGATTCGATCCGATTATTTGCCAAAATGGCCTTATTTTGCCCAAAAAACCCATTTTCAACCAGTTTTTCGGCCATAAGTAGTCGAAATTGAGTGCGAATTGGGTAATGTCGCATATCGTTAGATGCGTCTTGAAATTATCTATCGCGTGGTGTGCGATTCGATCCGATTATTTGCCAAAATGGCCTTATTTTGCCCAAAAAACCCATTTTTCAACCAGTTTTTCGTCCATAAGTAGTCGAAATTGAGTGCTAAAAGGGTAATGTCGCATATCGTTAGATGCGTCTTGAAATTATCTATCACGCGGTGTGCGACTCGAACCGATTATTTGCCAAAATGGCCTTATTTTGCCCAAAAAACCCATTTTCAACCAGTTTTTCGGCCATAAGTAGTCGAAATTGAGTGCGAATTGGGTAATGTCGCATATCGTTAGATGCGTCTTGAAATTATCTATCGCGTGGTGTGCGATTCGATCGGATTATTGGCCAAAATGGCCTTATTTTGCCCAAAAAACCCATTTTCAACCAGTTTTTCGGCTATAAGTAGTCGAAATTGAGTGCGAAATGGGTAATGTCGCATATCGTTAGATGCGTCTTGAAATTATCTATCGCGTGGTGTGCGATTCGATCCGATTATTTGCCAAAATGGCCTTATTTTGCCCAAAAACCCATTTTTCAACCAGTTTTTCGGCTATAAGTAGTCGAAATTGAGTGCGAAAAGGGTAATGACGTATATCGTTATATGCGTATTGAAATTATCTATCACGTGGTGTGAAATTCGATCCGATTATTTGCCAAAATGGCCTTATTTTGCCCAAAAAACCCATTTTTCAACCAGTTTTTCGGCCATAAGCTGTCGAAATTAAGTGCAAAGTGGGTAATGTCGTATATCGTTAGATGCGTCTTGAAATTATCTATCGCGTGGTGTGAGATTCGATCGGATTATTTGCCAAAATGGCCTTATTTTGCCCAAAAAACCCATTTTTCAACCAGTTTTTCGGCTATAAGTAGTCGAAATTGAGTGCGAAATGGGTAATGTCGCATATCGTTAGATGCGTCTTGAAATTATCTATCGCGTGGTGTGCGATTCGATCCGATTATTTGCCAAAATGGCCTTATTTTGCCCAAAAAACCCATTTTTCAACCAGTTTTTCGTCCATAAGTAGTCGAAATTTAGTGCGAATTGGGTAATGTCGCATATCGTTAGATGCGTCTTGAAATTATCTATCACGTGGTGTGCGATTCAATCCGATTATTTGCCAAAATGGCCTTATTTTGCCCAAAAAACCCATTTTTTAACCAGTTTCTCGGCCATAAGTAGTCGAAATTAAGTGCGAAATGGGTAATGTCGTATATCGTTAGATGCGTCTTGAAATTATCTATCGCGTGGTGTGCGACTCGAACCGATTATTTGCCAAAATGGCCTTATTTTGCCCAAAAAACCCATTTTTCAACCAGTTTCTCGGCCATAAGCAGTCGAAATTGAGTGCGAAAAGGGTAATGTCGTATATCGTTAGATGCGTCTTGAAATTATCTATCACGTGGTGTGCGATTCAATCCGATTATTTGCCAAAATGGCCTTATTTTGCCCAAAAAACCCATTTTTTAACCAGTTTCTCGGCCATAAGTAGTCGAAATTAAGTGCAAAGTGGGTAATGTCGTATATCGTTAGATGCGTCTTGAAATTATCTATCGCGTGGTGTGAGATTCGATCGGATTATTTGCCAAAATGGCCTTATTTTGCCCAAAAAACCCATTTTTCAACCAGTTTTTCGGCTATAAGTAGTCGAAATTGAGTGCGAAATGGGTAATGTCGCATATCGTTAGATGCGTCTTGAAATTATCTATCGCGTGGTGTGCGATTCGATCCGATTATTTGCCAAAATGGCCTTATTTTGCCCAAAAAACCCATTTTTCAACCAGTTTTTCGGCCATAAGCTGTCGAAATTAAGTGCAAAGTGGGTAATGTCGTATATCGTTAGATGCGTCTTGAAATTATCTATCGCGTGGTGTGAGATTCGATCCGATTATTTGCCAAAATGGCCTTATTTTGCCCAAAAAACCCATTTTTCAACCAGTTTATCGGCTATAAGTAGTCGAAATTGAGTGCAAAATGGGTAATGTCGCATATCGTTAGATGCGTCTTGAAATTATCTATCGCGTGGTGTGCGATTCGATCCGATTATTTGCCAAAATGGCCTTATTTTGCCCAAAAAACCCATTTTTCAACCAGTTTTTCGGCTATAAGTAGTCGAAATTATGTGCGAAATGGGTAATGTCGTATATCGTTAGATGCGTCTTGAAATTATCTATCGCGTGGTGTGCGATTCGATCCGATTATTTGCCAAAATGGCCTTATTTTGCCCAAAAAACCCATTTTTCAACCAGTTTTTCGTCCATAAGTAGTCGAAATTGAGTGCGAATTGGGTAATGTCGCATATCGTTAGATGCGTCTTGAAATTATCTATCGCGTGGTGTGCGATTCGATCCGATTATTTGCCAAAATAGCCTTATTTTGCCCAAAAAACCCATTTTTCAACCAGTTTTTCGGCTATAAGTAGTCGAAATTATGTGCGAAATGGGTAATGTCGTATATCGTTAGATGCGTCTTGAAATTATCTATCGCGTGGTGTGCGATTCGATCCGATTATTTGCCAAAATGGCCTTATTTTGCCCAAAAAACCCATTTTTTAACCAGTTTTTCGTCCATAAGTAGTCGAAATTGAGTGCGAATTAGGTAATGTCGCATATCGTTAGATGCGTCTTGAAATTATCTATCGCGTGGTGTGCGATTCGATCCGATTATTTGCCAAAATGGCCTTATTTTGCCCAAAAAACCCATTTTTCAACCAGTTTTTCGTCCATAAGTAGTCGAAATTGAGTGCGAAAAGGGTAATGTCGCATATCGTTAGATGCGTCTTGAAATTATCTATCACGTGGTGTGCGACTCGAACCGATTATTTGCCAAAATGGCCTTATTTTGCCCAAAAAACCCATTTTCAACCAGTTTTTCGGCCATAAGTAGTCGAAATTGAGTGCGAATTGGGTAATGTCGCATATCGTTAGATGCGTCTTGAAATTATCTATCGCGTGGTGTGCGATTCGATCGGATTATTTGCCAAAATGGCCTTATTTTGCCCAAAAAACCCATTTTTCAACCAGTTTTTCGGCTATAAGTAGTCGAAATTGAGTGCGAAATGGGTAATGTCGCATATCGTTAGATGCGTATTGAAATTATCTATCACGTGGTGTGAGATTCGATCCGATTATTTGCCAAAATGGCCTTATTTTGCCCAAAAAACCCATTTTTCAACCAGTTTTTCGGCTATAAGTAGTCGAAATTATGTGCGAAATGGGTAATGTCGTATATCGTTAGATGCGTCTTGAAATTATCTATCGCGTGGTGTGCGATTCGATCCGATTATTTGCCAAAATGGCCTTATTTTGCCCAAAAAACCCATTTTTCAACCAGTTTTTCGTCCATAAGTAGTCGAAATTTAGTGCGAATTGAGTAATGTCGCATATCGTTAGATGCGTCTTGAAATTATCTATCGCGTGGTGTGCGATTCGATCGGATTATTTGCCAAAATGGCCTTATTTTGCCCAAAAAACCCATTTTTCAACCAGTTTTTCGGCTATAAGTAGTCGAAATTGAGTGCGAAAAGGGTAATGTCGTACATCGTTAGATGCGTATTGAAATTATCTATCACGTGGTGTGAGATTCGATCGGATTATTTGCCAAAATGGCCTTATTTTGCCCAAAAAACCCATTTTTCAACCAGTTTTTCGGCTATAAGTAGTCGAAATTGAGTGCGAATTGGGTAATGTCGCATATCGTTAGATGCGTCTTGAAATTATCTATCGCGTGGTGTGCGATTCGATCCGATTATTTGCCAAAATGGCCTTATTTTGCCCAAAAAACCCATTTTTCAACCAGTTTTTCGTCCATAAGTAGTCGAAATTGAGTGCGAAAAGGGTAATGTCGCATATCGTTAGATGCGTCTTGAAATTATCTATCACGTGGTGTGCGACTCGAACCGATTATTTGCCAAAATGGCCTTATTTTGCCCAAAAAACCCATTTTTCAACCAGTTTTTCGGCCATAAGTAGTCGAAATTGAGTGCGAATTGGGTAATGTCGCATATCGTTAGATGCGTCTTGAAATTATCTATCGCGTGGTGTGCGATTCGATCCGATTATTTGCCAAAATGGCCTTATTTTGCCCAAAAAACCCATTTTTCAACCAGTTTTTCGGCTATAAGTTGTCGAAATTATGTGCGAAATGGGTAATGTCGTATATCGTTAGATGCGTCTTGAAATTATCTATCGCGTGGTGTGCGATTCGATCCGATTATTTGCCAAAATGGCCTTATTTTGCCCAAAAAACCCATTTTTCAACCAGTTTTTCGTCCATAAGTAGTCGAAATTTAGTGCGAATTGAGTAATGTCGCATATCGTTAGATGCGTCTTGAAATTATCTATCGCGTGGTGTGCGATTCGATCGGATTATTTGCCAAAATGGCCTTATTTTGCCCAAAAAACCCATTTTTCAACCAGTTTTTCGGCTATAAGTAGTCGAAATTGAGTGCGAAAAGGGTAATGTCGTACATCGTTAGATGCGTATTGAAATTATCTATCACGTGGTGTGAGATTCGATCGGATTATTTGCCAAAATGGCCTTATTTTGCCCAAAAAACCCATTTTTCAACCAGTTTTTCGGCTATAAGTAGTCGAAATTGAGTGCGAATTGGGTAATGTCGCATATCGTTAGATGCGTCTTGAAATTATCTATCGCGTGGTGTGCGATTCGATCCGATTATTTGCCAAAATGGCCTTATTTTGCCCAAAAAACCCATTTTTCAACCAGTTTTTCGTCCATAAGTAGTCGAAATTGAGTGCGAAAAGGGTAATGTCGCATATCGTTAGATGCGTCTTGAAATTATCTATCACGTGGTGTGCGACTCGAACCGATTATTTGCCAAAATGGCCTTATTTTGCCCAAAAAACCCATTTTTCAACCAGTTTTTCGTCCATAAGTAGTCGAAATTGAGTGCGAATTGGGTAATGTCGCATATCGTTAGATGCGTCTTGAAATTATCTATCGCGTGGTGTGCGATTCGATCGGATTATTTGCCAAAATGGCCTTATTTTGCCCAAAAAACCCATTTTTCAACCAGTTTCTCGGCCATAAGCAGTCGAAATTGAGTGCGAAAAGGGTAATGTCGTATATCGTTAGATGCGTCTTGAAATTATCTATCACGTGGTGTGCGATTCAATCCGATTATTTGCCAAAATGGCCTTATTTTGCCCAAAAAACCCATTTTTTAACCAGTTTCTCGGCCATAAGTAGTCGAAATTAAGTGCAAAGTGGGTAATGTCGTATATCGTTAGATGCGTCTTGAAATTATCTATCGCGTGGTGTGCGATTCGATCCGATTATTTGCCAAAATGGCCTTATTTTGCCCAAAAAACCCATTTTTCAACCAGTTTTTCGGCTATAAGTAGTCGAAATTGAGTGCGAAAAGGGTAATGTCGTACATCGTTAGATGCGTATTGAAATTATCTATCACGTGGTGTGAGATTCGATCGGATTATTTGCCAAAATGGCCTTATTTTGCCCAAAAAACCCATTTTTCAACCAGTTTTTCGGCTATAAGTAGTCGAAATTGAGTGCGAAATGGGTAATGTCGCATATCGTTAGATGCGTCTTGAAATTATCTATCGCGTGGTGTGCGATTCGATCGGATTATTTGCCAAAATGGCCTTATTTTGCCCAAAAAACCCATTTTTCAACCAGTTTCTCGGCCATAAGCAGTCGAAATTGAGTGCGAAAAGGGTAATGTCGTATATCGTTAGATGCGTCTTGAAATTATCTATCACGTGGTGTGCGATTCAATCCGATTATTTGCCAAAATGGCCTTATTTTGCCCAAAAAACCCATTTTTTAACCAGTTTCTCGGCCATAAGTAGTCGAAATTAAGTGCAAAGTGGGTAATGTCGTATATCGTTAGATGCGTCTTGAAATTATCTATCGCGTGGTGTGCGATTCGATCCGATTATTTGCCAAAATGGCCTTATTTTGCCCAAAAAACCCATTTTTCAACCAGTTTTTCGGCTATAAGTAGTCGAAATTGAGTGCGAATTGGGTAATGTCGCATATCGTTAGATGCGTCTTGAAATTATCTATCGCGTGGTGTGCGATTCGATCCGATTATTTGCCAAAATGGCCTTATTTTGCCCAAAAAACCCATTTTTCAACCAGTTTTTCGGCTATAAGTAGTCGAAATTGAGTGCGAAAAGGGTAATGTCGTACATCGTTAGATGCGTATTGAAATTATCTATCACGTGGTGTGAGATTCGATCGGATTATTTGCCAAAATGGCCTTATTTTGCCCAAAAAACCCATTTTTCAACCAGTTTTTCGGCTATAAGTAGTCGAAATTGAGTGCGAAATGGGTAATGTCGCATATCGTTAGATGCGTCTTGAAATTATCTATCGCGTGGTGTGCGATTCGATCCGATTATTTGCCAAAATGGCCTTATTTTGCCCAAAAAACCCATTTTTCAACCAGTTTTTCGGCTATAAGTAGTCGAAATTGAGTGCGAAAAGGGTAATGTCGTACATCGTTAGATGCGTATTGAAATTATCTATCACGTGGTGTGAGATTCGATCGGATTATTTGCCAAAATGGCCTTATTTTGCCCAAAAAACCCATTTTTCAACCAGTTTTTCGGCTATAAGTAGTCGAAATTGAGTGCGAAATGGGTAATGTCGCATATCGTTAGATGCGTCTTGAAATTATCTATCGCGTGGTGTGCGATTCGATCCGATTATTTGCCAAAATGGCCTTATTTTGCCCAAAAAACCCATTTTTCAACCAGTTTTTCGGCTATAAGTAGTCGAAATTGAGTGCGAAATGGGTAATGTCGTATATCGTTAGATGCGTCTTGAAATTATCTATCGCGTGGTGTGCGATTCGATCCGATTATTTGCCAAAATGGCCTTATTTTGCCCAAAAAACCCATTTTTCAACCAGTTTTTCGGCTATAAGTAGTCGAAATTATGTGCGAAATGGGTAATGTCGTATATCGTTAGATGCGTCTTGAAATTATCTATCGCGTGGTGTGCGATTCGATCCGATTATTTGCCAAAATGGCCTTATTTTGCCCAAAAAACCCATTTTTCAACCAGTTTTTCGTCCATAAGTAGTCGAAATTGAGTGCGAATTGGGTAATGTCGCATATCGTTAGATGCGTCTTGAAATTATCTATCGCGTGGTGTGCGATTCGATCCGATTATTTGCCAAAATGGCCTTATTTTGCCCAAAAAACCCATTTTTCAACCAGTTTTTCGTCCATAAGTAGTCGAAATTGAGTGCGAATTGGGTAATGTCGCATATCGTTAGATGCGTCTTGAAATTATCTATCGCGTGGTGTGCGATTCGATCCGATTATTTGCCAAAATGGCCTTATTTTGCCCAAAAAACCCATTTTTCAACCAGTTTTTCGGCTATAAGTAGTCGAAATTGAGTGCGAAAAGGGTAATGTCGTACATCGTTAGATGCGTATTGAAATTATCTATCACGTGGTGTGAGATTCGATCGGATTATTTGCCAAAATGGCCTTATTTTGCCCAAAAAACCCATTTTTCAACCAGTTTTTCGGCTATAAGTAGTCGAAATTGAGTGCGAAATGGGTAATGTCGCATATCGTTAGATGCGTCTTGAAATTATCTATCGCGTGGTGTGCGATTCGATCCGATTATTTGCCAAAATGGCCTTATTTTGCCCAAAAAAACCCATTTTTCAACCAGTTTTTCGGCTATAAGTAGTCGAAATTGAGTGCGAAAAGGGTAATGTCGTACATCGTTAGATGCGTATTGAAATTATCTATCACGTGGTGTGAGATTCGATCGGATTATTTGCCAAAATGGCCTTATTTTGCCCAAAAAACCCATTTTTCAACCAGTTTTTCGGCTATAAGTAGTCGAAATTGAGTGCGAAATGGGTAATGTCGCATATCGTTAGATGCGTCTTGAAATTATCTATCGCGTGGTGTGCGATTCGATCCGATTATTTGCCAAAATGGCCTTATTTTGCCCAAAAAACCCATTTTTCAACCAGTTTTTCGGCTATAAGTAGTCGAAATTGAGTGCGAAATGGGTAATGTCGTATATCGTTAGATGCGTCTTGAAATTATCTATCGCGTGGTGTGCGATTCGATCCGATTATTTGCCAAAATGGCCTTATTTTGCCCAAAAAACCCATTTTTCAACCAGTTTTTCGGCTATAAGTAGTCGAAATTATGTGCGAAATGGGTAATGTCGTATATCGTTAGATGCGTCTTGAAATTATCTATCGCGTGGTGTGCGATTCGATCCGATTATTTGCCAAAATGGCCTTATTTTGCCCAAAAAACCCATTTTTCAACCAGTTTTTCGTCCATAAGTAGTCGAAATTGAGTGCGAATTGGGTAATGTCGCATATCGTTAGATGCGTCTTGAAATTATCTATCGCGTGGTGTGCGATTCGATCCGATTATTTGCCAAAATGGCCTTATTTTGCCCAAAAAACCCATTTTTCAACCAGTTTTTCGTCCATAAGTAGTCGAAATTGAGTGCGAATTGGGTAATGTCGCATATCGTTAGATGCGTCTTGAAATTATCTATCGCGTGGTGTGCGATTCGATCCGATTATTTGCCAAAATGGCCTTATTTTGCCCAAAAAACCCATTTTTCAACCAGTTTTTCGTCCATAAGTAGTCGAAATTTAGTGCGAATTGGGTAATGTCGCATATCGTTAGATGCGTCTTGAAATTATCTATCGCGTGGTGTGCGATTCGATCCGATTATTTGCCAAAATGGCCTTATTTTGCCCAAAAAACCCATTTTTCAACCAGTTTTTCGTCCATAAGTAGTCGAAATTGAGTGCGAAAAGGGTAATGTCGCATATCGTTAGATGCGTCTTGAAATTATCTATCACGTGGTGTGCGACTCGAACCGATTATTTGCCAAAATGGCCTTATTTTGCCCAAAAAAACCCATTTTCAACCAGTTTTTCGGCCATAAGTAGTCGAAATTGAGTGCGAATTGGGTAATGTCGCATATCGTTAGATGCGTCTTGAAATTATCTATCGCGTGGTGTGCGATTCGATCCGATTATTTGCCAAAATGGCCTTATTTTGCCCAAAAAACCCATTTTTCAACCAGTTTTTCGTCCATAAGTAGTCGAAATTGAGTGCGAATTGGGTAATGTCGCATATCGTTAGATGCGTCTTGAAATTATCTATCGCGTGGTGTGCGATTCGATCCGATTATTTGCCAAAATGGCCTTATTTTGCCCAAAAAACCCATTTTTCAACCAGTTTTTCGTCCATAAGTAGTCGAAATTGAGTGCGAATTGGGTAATGTCGCATATCGTTAGATGCGTCTTGAAATTATCTATCGCGTGGTGTGCGATTCGATCCGATTATTTGCCAAAATGGCCTTATTTTGCCCAAAAAACCCATTTTTCAACCAGTTTTTCGTCCATAAGTAGTCGAAATTGAGTGCGAATTGGGTAATGTCGCATATCGTTAGATGCGTCTTGAAATTATCTATCACGTGGTGTGCGACTCGAACCAATTATTTGCCAAAATGGCCTTATTTTGCCCAAAAAACCCATTTTCAACCAGTTTTTCGGCCATAAGTAGTCGAAATTGAGTGCGAATTGGGTAATGTCGCATATCGTTAGATGCGTCTTGAAATTATCTATCGCGTGGTGTGCGATTCGATCGGATTATTTGCCAAAATGGCCTTATTTTGCCCAAAAAACCCATTTTTCAACCAGTTTTTCGGCTATAAGTAGTCGAAATTGAGTGCGAAATGGGTAATGTCGTACATCGTTAGATGCGTATTGAAATTATCTATCACGTGGTGTGAGATTCGATCGGATTATTTGCCAAAATGGCCTTATTTTGCCCAAAAAACCCATTTTTCAACCAGTTTTTCGGCTATAAGTAGTCGAAATTGAGTGCGAATTGGGTAATGTCGCATATCGTTAGATGCGTCTTGAAATTATCTATCGCGTGGTGTGCGATTCGATCCGATTATTTGCCAAAATGGCCTTATTTTGCCCAAAAAACCCATTTTTCAACCAGTTTTTCGTCCATAAGTAGTCGAAATTGAGTGCGAAAAGGGTAATGTCGCATATCGTTAGATGCGTCTTGAAATTATCTATCACGTGGTGTGCGACTCGAACCGATTATTTGCCAAAATGGCCTTATTTTGCCCAAAAAACCCATTTTCAACCAGTTTTTCGGCCATAAGTAGTCGAAATTGAGTGCGAATTGGGTAATGTCGCATATCGTTAGATGCGTCTTGAAATTATCTATCGCGTGGTGTGCGATTCGATCCGATTATTTGCCAAAATGGCCTTATTTTGCCCAAAAAACCCATTTTTCAACCAGTTTTTCGTCCATAAGTAGTCGAAATTGAGTGCGAATTGGGTAATGTCGCATATCGTTAGATGCGTCTTGAAATTATCTATCGCGTGGTGTGCGATTCGATCCGATTATTTGCCAAAATGGCCTTATTTTGCCCAAAAAACCCATTTTTCAACCAGTTTTTCGTCCATAAGTAGTCGAAATTGAGTGCGAATTGGGTAATGTCGCATATCGTTAGATGCGTCTTGAAATTATCTATCGCGTGGTGTGCGATTCGATCCGATTATTTGCCAAAATGGCCTTATTTTGCCCAAAAAACCCATTTTTCAACCAGTTTTTCGTCCATAAGTAGTCGAAATTTAGTGCGAATTGGGTAATGTCGCATATCGTTAGATGCGTCTTGAAATTATCTATCGCGTGGTGTGCGATTCGATCGGATTATTTGCCAAAATGGCCTTATTTTGCCCAAAAAACCCATTTTTCAACCAGTTTTTCGGCTATAAGTAGTCGAAATTGAGTGCGAAAAGGGTAATGTCGTACATCGTTAGATGCGTATTGAAATTATCTATCACGTGGTGTGCGACTCGAACCGATTATTTGCCAAAATGGCCTTATTTTGCCCAAAAAACCCATTTTCAACCAGTTTTTCGGCCATAAGTAGTCGAAATTGAGTGCGAATTGGGTAATGTCGCATATCGTTAGATGCGTCTTGAAATTATCTATCGCGTGGTGTGCGATTCGATCCGATTATTTGCCAAAATGGCCTTATTTTGCCCAAAAAACCCATTTTTCAACCAGTTTTTCGGCTATAAGTAGTCGAAATTGAGTGCGAAAAGGGTAATGTCGTACATCGTTAGATGCGTATTGAAATTATCTATCACGTGGTGTGAGATTCGATCGGATTATTTGCCAAAATGGCCTTATTTTGCCCAAAAAACCCATTTTTCAACCAGTTTTTCGGCTATAAGTAGTCGAAATTGAGTGCGAATTGGGTAATGTCGCATATCGTTAGATGCGTCTTGAAATTATCTATCGCGTGGTGTGCGATTCGATCCGATTATTTGCCAAAATGGCCTTATTTTGCCCAAAAAACCCATTTTTCAACCAGTTTTTCGGCTATAAGTAGTCGAAATTGAGTGCGAAAAGGGTAATGTCGTACATCGTTAGATGCGTATTGAAATTATCTATCACGTGGTGTGAGATTCGATCGGATTATTTGCCAAAATGGCCTTATTTTGCCCAAAAAACCCATTTTTCAACCAGTTTTTCGGCTATAAGTAGTCGAAATTATGTGCGAAATGGGTAATGTCGTATATCGTTAGATGCGTCTTGAAATTATCTATCGCGTGGTGTGCGATTCGATCCGATTATTTGCCAAAATGGCCTTATTTTGCCCAAAAAACCCATTTTTCAACCAGTTTTTCGTCCATAAGTAGTCGAAATTGAGTGCGAATTGGGTAATGTCGCATATCGTTAGATGCGTCTTGAAATTATCTATCGCGTGGTGTGCGATTCGATCCGATTATTTGCCAAAATGGCCTTATTTTGCCCAAAAAACCCATTTTTTAACCAGTTTTTCGTCCATAAGTAGTCGAAATTGAGTGCGAAAAGGGTAATGTCGCATATCGTTAGATGCGTCTTGAAATTATCTATCACGTGGTGTGCGACTCGAACCGATTATTTGCCAAAATGGCCTTATTTTGCCCAAAAAACCCATTTTCAACCAGTTTTTCGGCCATAAGTAGTCGAAATTGAGTGCGAATTGGGTAATGTCGCATATCGTTAGATGCGTCTTGAAATTATCTATCGCGTGGTGTGCGATTCGATCCGATTATTTGCCAAAATGGCCTTATTTTGCCCAAAAAACCCATTTTTCAACCAGTTTTTCGGCTATAAGTAGTCGAAATTGAGTGCGAAAAGGGTAATGTCGTACATCGTTAGATGCGTATTGAAATTATCTATCACGTGGTGTGCGACTCGAACCGATTATTTGCCAAAATGGCCTTATTTTGCCCAAAAAACCCATTTTCAACCAGTTTTTCGGCCATAAGTAGTCGAAATTGAGTGCGAATTGGGTAATGTCGCATATCGTTAGATGCGTCTTGAAATTATCTATCGCGTGGTGTGCGATTCGATCCGATTATTTGCCAAAATGGCCTTATTTTGCCCAAAAAACCCATTTTTCAACCAGTTTTTCGGCTATAAGTAGTCGAAATTGAGTGCGAAAAGGGTAATGTCGTACATCGTTAGATGCGTATTGAAATTATCTATCACGTGGTGTGAGATTCGATCGGATTATTTGCCAAAATGGCCTTATTTTGCCCAAAAAACCCATTTTTCAACCAGTTTTTCGGCTATAAGTAGTCGAAATTGAGTGCGAATTGGGTAATGTCGCATATCGTTAGATGCGTCTTGAAATTATCTATCGCGTGGTGTGCGATTCGATCCGATTATTTGCCAAAATGGCCTTATTTTGCCCAAAAAACCCATTTTTCAACCAGTTTTTCGGCTATAAGTAGTCGAAATTGAGTGCGAAAAGGGTAATGTCGTACATCGTTAGATGCGTATTGAAATTATCTATCACGTGGTGTGAGATTCGATCGGATTATTTGCCAAAATGGCCTTATTTTGCCCAAAAAACCCATTTTTCAACCAGTTTTTCGGCTATAAGTAGTCGAAATTATGTGCGAAATGGGTAATGTCGTATATCGTTAGATGCGTCTTGAAATTATCTATCGCGTGGTGTGCGATTCGATCCGATTATTTGCCAAAATGGCCTTATTTTGCCCAAAAAACCCATTTTTCAACCAGTTTTTCGTCCATAAGTAGTCGAAATTGAGTGCGAATTGGGTAATGTCGCATATCGTTAGATGCGTCTTGAAATTATCTATCGCGTGGTGTGCGATTCGATCCGATTATTTGCCAAAATGGCCTTATTTTGCCCAAAAAACCCATTTTTTAACCAGTTTTTCGTCCATAAGTAGTCGAAATTGAGTGCGAAAAGGGTAATGTCGCATATCGTTAGATGCGTCTTGAAATTATCTATCACGTGGTGTGCGACTCGAACCGATTATTTGCCAAAATGGCCTTATTTTGCCCAAAAAACCCATTTTCAACCAGTTTTTCGGCCATAAGTAGTCGAAATTGAGTGCGAATTGGGTAATGTCGCATATCGTTAGATGCGTCTTGAAATTATCTATCGCGTGGTGTGCGATTCGATCCGATTATTTGCCAAAATGGCCTTATTTTGCCCAAAAAACCCATTTTTCAACCAGTTTTTCGTCCATAAGTAGTCGAAATTTAGTGCGAATTGGGTAATGTCGCATATCGTTAGATGCGTCTTGAAATTATCTATCGCGTGGTGTGCGATTCGATCGGATTATTTGCCAAAATGGCCTTATTTTGCCCAAAAAACCCATTTTTCAACCAGTTTTTCGGCTATAAGTAGTCGAAATTGAGTGCGAAAAGGGTAATGTCGTACATCGTTAGATGCGTATTGAAATTATCTATCACGTGGTGTGAGATTCGATCGGATTATTTGCCAAAATGGCCTTATTTTGCCCAAAAAACCCATTTTTCAACCAGTTTTTCGTCCATAAGTAGTCGAAATTGAGTGCGAATTGGGTAATGTCGCATATCGTTAGATGCGTCTTGAAATTATCTATCGCGTGGTGTGCGATTCGATCCGATTATTTGCCAAAATGGCCTTATTTTGCCCAAAAAACCCATTTTTCAACCAGTTTTTCGTCCATAAGTAGTCGAAATTGAGTGCGAATTGGGTAATGTCGCATATCGTTAGATGCGTCTTGAAATTATCTATCGCGTGGTGTGCGATTCGATCCGATTATTTGCCAAAATGGCCTTATTTTGCCCAAAAAACCCATTTTTCAACCAGTTTTTCGTCCATAAGTAGTCGAAATTTAGTGCGAATTGGGTAATGTCGCATATCGTTAGATGCGTCTTGAAATTATCTATCGCGTGGTGTGCGATTCGATCGGATTATTTGCCAAAATGGCCTTATTTTGCCCAAAAAACCCATTTTTCAACCAGTTTTTCGGCTATAAGTAGTCGAAATTGAGTGCGAAATGGGTAATGTCGCATATCGTTAGATGCGTCTTGAAATTATCTATCGCGTGGTGTGCGATTCGATCCGATTATTTGCCAAAATGGCCTTATTTTGCCCAAAAAACCCATTTTCCAACCAGTTTTTCGGCTATAAGTAGTCGAAATTGAGTGCGAAAAGGGTAATGTCGTACATCGTTAGATGCGTATTGAAATTATCTATCACGTGGTGTGAGATTCGATCGGATTATTTGCCAAAATGGCCTTATTTTGCCCAAAAAACCCATTTTTCAACCAGTTTTTCGTCCATAAGTAGTCGAAATTGAGTGCGAATTGGGTAATGTCGCATATCGTTAGATGCGTCTTGAAATTATCTATCGCGTGGTGTGCGATTCGATCCGATTATTTGCCAAAATGGCCTTATTTTGCCCAAAAAACCCATTTTTCAACCAGTTTTTCGTCCATAAGTAGTCGAAATTGAGTGCGAATTGGGTAATGTCGCATATCGTTAGATGCGTCTTGAAATTATCTATCGCGTGGTGTGCGATTCGATCCGATTATTTGCCAAAATGGCCTTATTTTGCCCAAAAAACCCATTTTTCAACCAGTTTTTTCGTCCATAAGTAGTCGAAATTTAGTGCGAATTGGGTAATGTCGCATATCGTTAGATGCGTCTTGAAATTATCTATCGCGTGGTGTGCGATTCGATCGGATTATTTGCCAAAATGGCCTTATTTTGCCCAAAAAACCCATTTTTCAACCAGTTTTTCGGCTATAAGTAGTCGAAATTGAGTGCGAAATGGGTAATGTCGCATATCGTTAGATGCGTCTTGAAATTATCTATCGCGTGGTGTGCGATTCGATCCGATTATTTGCCAAAATGGCCTTATTTTGCCCAAAAAACCCATTTTCCAACCAGTTTTTCGGCTATAAGTAGTCGAAATTGAGTGCGAAAAGGGTAATGTCGTACATCGTTAGATGCGTATTGAAATTATCTATCACGTGGTGTGAGATTCGATCGGATTATTTGCCAAAATGGCCTTATTTTGCCCAAAAAACCCATTTTTCAACCAGTTTTTCGGCTATAAGTAGTCGAAATTGAGTGCGAATTGGGTAATGTCGCATATCGTTAGATGCGTCTTGAAATTATCTATCGCGTGGTGTGCGATTCGATCCGATTATTTGCCAAAATGGCCTTATTTTGCCCAAAAAACCCATTTTTCAACCAGTTTTTCGGCTATAAGTAGTCGAAATTGAGTGCGAAAAGGGTAATGTCGTACATCGTTAGATGCGTATTGAAATTATCTATCACGTGGTGTGAGATTCGATCGGATTATTTGCCAAAATGGCCTTATTTTGCCCAAAAAACCCATTTTTCAACCAGTTTTTCGGCTATAAGTAGTCGAAATTATGTGCGAAATGGGTAATGTCGTATATCGTTAGATGCGTCTTGAAATTATCTATCGCGTGGTGTGCGATTCGATCCGATTATTTGCCAAAATGGCCTTATTTTGCCCAAAAAACCCATTTTTCAACCAGTTTTTCGTCCATAAGTAGTCGAAATTGAGTGCGAATTGGGTAATGTCGCATATCGTTAGATGCGTCTTGAAATTATCTATCGCGTGGTGTGCGATTCGATCCGATTATTTGCCAAAATGGCCTTATTTTGCCCAAAAAACCCATTTTTTAACCAGTTTTTCGTCCATAAGTAGTCGAAATTGAGTGCGAAAAGGGTAATGTCGCATATCGTTAGATGCGTCTTGAAATTATCTATCACGTGGTGTGCGACTCGAACCGATTATTTGCCAAAATGGCCTTATTTTGCCCAAAAAACCCATTTTCAACCAGTTTTTCGGCCATAAGTAGTCGAAATTGAGTGCGAATTGGGTAATGTCGCATATCGTTAGATGCGTCTTGAAATTATCTATCGCGTGGTGTGCGATTCGATCCGATTATTTGCCAAAATGGCCTTATTTTGCCCAAAAAACCCATTTTTCAACCAGTTTTTCGTCCATAAGTAGTCGAAATTTAGTGCGAATTGGGTAATGTCGCATATCGTTAGATGCGTCTTGAAATTATCTATCGCGTGGTGTGCGATTCGATCGGATTATTTGCCAAAATGGCCTTATTTTGCCCAAAAAACCCATTTTTCAACCAGTTTTTCGGCTATAAGTAGACGAAATTGAGTGCGAAAAGGGTAATGTCGTACATCGTTAGATGCGTATTGAAATTATCTATCACGTGGTGTGAGATTCGATCGGATTATTTGCCAAAATGGCCTTATTTTGCCCAAAAAACCCATTTTTCAACCAGTTTTTCGTCCATAAGTAGTCGAAATTGAGTGCGAATTGGGTAATGTCGCATATCGTTAGATGCGTCTTGAAATTATCTATCGCGTGGTGTGCGATTCGATCCGATTATTTGCCAAAATGGCCTTATTTTGCCCAAAAAACCCATTTTTCAACCAGTTTTTCGTCCATAAGTAGTCGAAATTGAGTGCGAATTGGGTAATGTCGCATATCGTTAGATGCGTCTTGAAATTATCTATCGCGTGGTGTGCGATTCGATCCGATTATTTGCCAAAATGGCCTTATTTTGCCCAAAAAACCCATTTTTCAACCAGTTTTTCGTACATAAGTAGTCGAAATTTAGTGCGAATTGGGTAATGTCGCATATCGTTAGATGCGTCTTGAAATTATCTATCGCGTGGTGTGCGATTCGATCGGATTATTTGCCAAAATGGCCTTATTTTGCCCAAAAAACCCATTTTTCAACCAGTTTTTCGGCTATAAGTAGTCGAAATTGAGTGCGAAATGGGTAATGTCGCATATCGTTAGATGCGTCTTGAAATTATCTATCGCGTGGTGTGCGATTCGATCCGATTATTTGCCAAAATGGCCTTATTTTGCCCAAAAAACCCATTTTTCAACCAGTTTTTCGGCTATAAGTAGTCGAAATTGAGTGCGAAAAGGGTAATGTCGTACATTGTTAGATGCGTATTGAAATTATCTATCACGTGGTGTGAGATTCGATCGGATTATTTGCCAAAATGGCCTTATTTTGCCCAAAAAACCCATTTTTCAACCAGTTTTTCGGCTATAAGTAGTCGAAATTGAGTGCGAATTGGGTAATGTCGCATATCGTTAGATGCGTCTTGAAATTATCTATCGCGTGGTGTGCGATTCGATCCGATTATTTGCCAAAATGGCCTTATTTTGCCCAAAAAACCCATTTTTCAACCAGTTTTTCGGCTATAAGTAGTCGAAATTGAGTGCGAAAAGGGTAATGTCGTACATCGTTAGATGCGTATTGAAATTATCTATCACGTGGTGTGAGATTCGATCGGATTATTTGCCAAAATGGCCTTATTTTGCCCAAAAAACCCATTTTTCAACCAGTTTTTCGGCTATAAGTAGTCGAAATTATGTGCGAAATGGGTAATGTCGTATATCGTTAGATGCGTCTTGAAATTATCTATCGCGTGGTGTGCGATTCGATCCGATTATTTGCCAAAATGGCCTTATTTTGCCCAAAAAACCCATTTTTCAACCAGTTTTTCGTCCATAAGTAGTCGAAATTGAGTGCGAATTGGGTAATGTCGCATATCGTTAGATGCGTCTTGAAATTATCTATCGCGTGGTGTGCGATTCGATCCGATTATTTGCCAAAATGGCCTTATTTTGCCCAAAAAACCCATTTTTTAACCAGTTTTTCGTCCATAAGTAGTCGAAATTGAGTGCGAAAAGGGTAATGTCGCATATCGTTAGATGCGTCTTGAAATTATCTATCACGTGGTGTGCGACTCGAACCGATTATTTGCCAAAATGGCCTTATTTTGCCCAAAAAACCCATTTTCAACCAGTTTTTCGGCCATAAGTAGTCGAAATTGAGTGCGAATTGGGTAATGTCGCATATCGTTAGATGCGTCTTGAAATTATCTATCGCGTGGTGTGCGATTCGATCGGATTATTTGCCAAAATGGCCTTATTTTGCCCAAAAAACCCATTTTTCAACCAGTTTTTCGGCTATAAGTAGTCGAAATTGAGTGCGAAATGGGTAATGTCGTACATCGTTAGATGCGTATTGAAATTATCTATCACGTGGTGTGAGATTCGATCGGATTATTTGCCAAAATGGCCTTATTTTGCCCAAAAAACCCATTTTTCAACCAGTTTTTCGGCTATAAGTAGTCGAAATTGAGTGCGAATTGGGTAATGTCGCATATCGTTAGATGCGTCTTGAAATTATCTATCGCGTGGTGTGCGATTCGATCCGATTATTTGCCAAAATGGCCTTATTTTGCCCAAAAAACCCATTTTTCAACCAGTTTTTCGTCCATAAGTAGTCGAAATTGAGTGCGAAAAGGGTAATGTCGCATATCGTTAGATGCGTCTTGAAATTATCTATCACGTGGTGTGCGACTCGAACCGATTATTTGCCAAAATGGCCTTATTTTGCCCAAAAAACCCATTTTCAACCAGTTTTTCGGCCATAAGTAGTCGAAATTGAGTGCGAATTGGGTAATGTCGCATATCGTTAGATGCGTCTTGAAATTATCTATCGCGTGGTGTGCGATTCGATCCGATTATTTGCCAAAATGGCCTTATTTTGCCCAAAAAACCCATTTTTCAACCAGTTTTTCGTCCATAAGTAGTCGAAATTGAGTGCGAATTGGGTAATGTCGCATATCGTTAGATGCGTCTTGAAATTATCTATCGCGTGGTGTGCGATTCGATCCGATTATTTGCCAAAATGGCCTTATTTTGCCCAAAAAACCCATTTTTTAACCAGTTTTTCGTCCATAAGTAGTCGAAATTGAGTGCGAAAAGGGTAATGTCGCATATCGTTAGATGCGTCTTGAAATTATCTATCACGTGGTGTGCGACTCGAACCGATTATTTGCCAAAATGGCCTTATTTTGCCCAAAAAACCCATTTTCAACCAGTTTTTCGGCCATAAGTAGTCGAAATTGAGTGCGAATTGGGTAATGTCGCATATCGTTAGATGCGTCTTGAAATTATCTATCGCGTGGTGTGCGATTCGATCGGATTATTTGCCAAAATGGCCTTATTTTGCCCAAAAAACCCATTTTTCAACCAGTTTTTCGGCTATAAGTAGTCGAAATTGAGTGCGAAATGGGTAATGTCGTACATCGTTAGATGCGTATTGAAATTATCTATCACGTGGTGTGAGATTCGATCGGATTATTTGCCAAAATGGCCTTATTTTGCCCAAAAAACCCATTTTTCAACCAGTTTTTCGGCTATAAGTAGTCGAAATTGAGTGCGAATTGGGTAATGTCGCATATCGTTAGATGCGTCTTGAAATTATCTATCGCGTGGTGTGCGATTCGATCCGATTATTTGCCAAAATGGCCTTATTTTGCCCAAAAAACCCATTTTTCAACCAGTTTTTCGTCCATAAGTAGTCGAAATTGAGTGCGAAAAGGGTAATGTCGCATATCGTTAGATGCGTCTTGAAATTATCTATCACGTGGTGTGCGACTCGAACCGATTATTTGCCAAAATGGCCTTATTTTGCCCAAAAAACCCATTTTCAACCAGTTTTTCGGCCATAAGTAGTCGAAATTGAGTGCGAATTGGGTAATGTCGCATATCGTTAGATGCGTCTTGAAATTATCTATCGCGTGGTGTGCGATTCGATCCGATTATTTGCCAAAATGGCCTTATTTTGCCCAAAAAACCCATTTTTCAACCAGTTTTTCGTCCATAAGTAGTCGAAATTGAGTGCGAATTGGGTAATGTCGCATATCGTTAGATGCGTCTTGAAATTATCTATCGCGTGGTGTGCGATTCGATCCGATTATTTGCCAAAATGGCCTTATTTTGCCCAAAAAACCCATTTTTCAACCAGTTTTTCGTCCATAAGTAGTCGAAATTGAGTGCGAATTGGGTAATGTCGCATATCGTTAGATGCGTCTTGAAATTATCTATCGCGTGGTGTGCGATTCGATCCGATTATTTGCCAAAATGGCCTTATTTTGCCCAAAAAACCCATTTTTCAACCAGTTTTTCGTCCATAAGTAGTCGAAATTTAGTGCGAATTGGGTAATGTCGCATATCGTTAGATGCGTCTTAAAATTATCTATCGCGTGGTGTGCGATTCGATCGGATTATTTGCCAAAATGGCCTTATTTTGCCCAAAAAACCCATTTTTCAACCAGTTTTTCGGCTATAAGTAGTCGAAATTGAGTGCGAAAAGGGTAATGTCGTACATCGTTAGATGCGTATTGAAATTATCTATCACGTGGTGTGAGATTCGATCGGATTATTTGCCAAAATGGCCTTATTTTGCCCAAAAAACCCATTTTTCAACCAGTTTTTCGTCCATAAGTAGTCGAAATTGAGTGCGAATTGGGTAATGTCGCATATCGTTAGATGCGTCTTGAAATTATCTATCGCGTGGTGTGCGATTCGATCCGATTATTTGCCAAAATGGCCTTATTTTGCCCAAAAAACCCATTTTTCAACCAGTTTTTCGTCCATAAGTAGTCGAAATTGAGTGCGAATTGGGTAATGTCGCATATCGTTAGATGCGTCTTGAAATTATCTATCGCGTGGTGTGCGATTCGATCCGATTATTTGCCAAAATGGCCTTATTTTGCCCAAAAAACCCATTTTTTAACCAGTTTTTCGTCCATAAGTAGTCGAAATTGAGTGCGAAAAGGGTAATGTCGCATATCGTTAGATGCGTCTTGAAATTATCTATCACGTGGTGTGCGACTCGAACCGATTATTTGCCAAAATGGCCTTATTTTGCCCAAAAAACCCATTTTCAACCAGTTTTTCGGCCATAAGTAGTCGAAATTGAGTGCGAATTGGGTAATGTCGCATATCGTTAGATGCGTCTTGAAATTATCTATCGCGTGGTGTGCGATTCGATCGGATTATTTGCCAAAATGGCCTTATTTTGCCCAAAAAACCCATTTTTCAACCAGTTTTTCGGCTATAAGTAGTCGAAATTGAGTGCGAAATGGGTAATGTCGTACATCGTTAGATGCGTATTGAAATTATCTATCACGTGGTGTGAGATTCGATCGGATTATTTGCCAAAATGGCCTTATTTTGCCCAAAAAACCCATTTTTCAACCAGTTTTTCGGCTATAAGTAGTCGAAATTGAGTGCGAATTGGGTAATGTCGCATATCGTTAGATGCGTCTTGAAATTATCTATCGCGTGGTGTGCGATTCGATCCGATTATTTGCCAAAATGGCCTTATTTTGCCCAAAAAACCCATTTTTCAACCAGTTTTTCGTCCATAAGTAGTCGAAATTGAGTGCGAAAAGGGTAATGTCGCATATCGTTAGATGCGTCTTGAAATTATCTATCACGTGGTGTGCGACTCGAACCGATTATTTGCCAAAATGGCCTTATTTTGCCCAAAAAACCCATTTTCAACCAGTTTTTCGGCCATAAGTAGTCGAAATTGAGTGCGAATTGGGTAATGTCGCATATCGTTAGATGCGTCTTGAAATTATCTATCGCGTGGTGTGCGATTCGATCCGATTATTTGCCAAAATGGCCTTATTTTGCCCAAAAAACCCATTTTTCAACCAGTTTTTCGTCCATAAGTAGTCGAAATTGAGTGCGAATTGGGTAATGTCGCATATCGTTAGATGCGTCTTGAAATTATCTATCGCGTGGTGTGCGATTCGATCCGATTATTTGCCAAAATGGCCTTATTTTGCCCAAAAAACCCATTTTTCAACCAGTTTTTCGTCCATAAGTAGTCGAAATTGAGTGCGAATTGGGTAATGTCGCATATCGTTAGATGCGTCTTGAAATTATCTATCGCGTGGTGTGCGATTCGATCCGATTATTTGCCAAAATGGCCTTATTTTGCCCAAAAAACCCATTTTTCAACCAGTTTTTCGTCCATAAGTAGTCGAAATTTAGTGCGAATTGGGTAATGTCGCATATCGTTAGATGCGTCTTGAAATTATCTATCGCGTGGTGTGCGATTCGATCGGATTATTTGCCAAAATGGCCTTATTTTGCCCAAAAAACCCATTTTTCAACCAGTTTTTCGGCTATAAGTAGTCGAAATTGAGTGCGAAAAGGGTAATGTCGTACATCGTTAGATGCGTATTGAAATTATCTATCACGTGGTGTGAGATTCGATCGGATTATTTGCCAAAATGGCCTTATTTTGCCCAAAAAACCCATTTTTCAACCAGTTTTTCGTCCATAAGTAGTCGAAATTGAGTGCGAATTGGGTAATGTCGCATATCGTTAGATGCGTCTTGAAATTATCTATCGCGTGGTGTGCGATTCGATCCGATTATTTGCCAAAATGGCCTTATTTTGCCCAAAAAACCCATTTTTCAACCAGTTTTTCGTCCATAAGTAGTCGAAATTGAGTGCGAATTGGGTAATGTCGCATATCGTTAGATGCGTCTTGAAATTATCTATCGCGTGGTGTGCGATTCGATCCGATTATTTGCCAAAATGGCCTTATTTTGCCCAAAAAACCCATTTTTTAACCAGTTTTTCGTCCATAAGTAGTCGAAATTGAGTGCGAAAAGGGTAATGTCGCATATCGTTAGATGCGTCTTGAAATTATCTATCACGTGGTGTGCGACTCGAACCGATTATTTGCCAAAATGGCCTTATTTTGCCCAAAAAACCCATTTTCAACCAGTTTTTCGGCCATAAGTAGTCGAAATTGAGTGCGAATTGGGTAATGTCGCATATCGTTAGATGCGTCTTGAAATTATCTATCGCGTGGTGTGCGATTCGATCGGATTATTTGCCAAAATGGCCTTATTTTGCCCAAAAAACCCATTTTTCAACCAGTTTTTCGGCTATAAGTAGTCGAAATTGAGTGCGAAATGGGTAATGTCGTACATCGTTAGATGCGTATTGAAATTATCTATCACGTGGTGTGAGATTCGATCGGATTATTTGCCAAAATGGCCTTATTTTGCCCAAAAAACCCATTTTTCAACCAGTTTTTCGGCTATAAGTAGTCGAAATTGAGTGCGAATTGGGTAATGTCGCATATCGTTAGATGCGTCTTGAAATTATCTATCGCGTGGTGTGCGATTCGATCCGATTATTTGCCAAAATGGCCTTATTTTGCCCAAAAAACCCATTTTTCAACCAGTTTTTCGTCCATAAGTAGTCGAAATTGAGTGCGAAAAGGGTAATGTCGCATATCGTTAGATGCGTCTTGAAATTATCTATCACGTGGTGTGCGACTCGAACCGATTATTTGCCAAAATGGCCTTATTTTGCCCAAAAAACCCATTTTCAACCAGTTTTTCGGCCATAAGTAGTCGAAATTGAGTGCGAATTGGGTAATGTCGCATATCGTTAGATGCGTCTTGAAATTATCTATCGCGTGGTGTGCGATTCGATCCGATTATTTGCCAAAATGGCCTTATTTTGCCCAAAAAACCCATTTTTCAACCAGTTTTTCGTCCATAAGTAGTCGAAATTGAGTGCGAATTGGGTAATGTCGCATATCGTTAGATGCGTCTTGAAATTATCTATCGCGTGGTGTGCGATTCGATCCGATTATTTGCCAAAATGGCCTTATTTTGCCCAAAAAACCCATTTTTCAACCAGTTTTTCGTCCATAAGTAGTCGAAATTGAGTGCGAAAAGGGTAATGTCGCATATCGTTAGATGCGTCTTGAAATTATCTATCACGTGGTGTGCGACTCGAACCGATTATTTGCCAAAATGGCCTTATTTTGCCCAAAAAACCCATTTTCAACCAGTTTTTCGGCCATAAGTAGTCGAAATTGAGTGCGAATTGGGTAATGTCGCATATCGTTAGATGCGTCTTGAAATTATCTATCGCGTGGTGTGCGATTCGATCCGATTATTTGCCAAAATGGCCTTATTTTGCCCAAAAAACCCATTTTTCAACCAGTTTTTCGGCTATAAGTAGTCGAAATTGAGTGCGAAATGGGTAATGTCGCATATCGTTAGATGCGTCTTGAAATTATCTATCGCGTGGTGTGCGATTCGATCCGATTATTTGCCAAAATGGCCTTATTTTGCCCAAAAAACCCATTTTTCAACCAGTTTTTCGGCTATAAGTAGTCGAAATTGAGTGCGAATTGGGTAATGTCGCATATCGTTAGATGCGTCTTGAAATTATCTATCGCGTGGTGTGCGATTCGATCCGATTATTTGCCAAAATGGCCTTATTTTGCCCAAAAAACCCATTTTTCAACCAGTTTTTCGTCCATAAGTAGTCGAAATTGAGTGCGAAAAGGGTAATGTCGCATATCGTTAGATGCGTCTTGAAATTATCTATCACGTGGTGTGCGACTCGAACCGATTATTTGCCAAAATGGCCTTATTTTGCCCAAAAAACCCATTTTCAACCAGTTTTTCGGCCATAAGTAGTCGAAATTGAGTGCGAATTGGGTAATGTCGCATATCGTTAGATGCGTCTTGAAATTATCTATCGCGTGGTGTGCGATTCGATCCGATTATTTGCCAAAATGGCCTTATTTTGCCCAAAAAACCCATTTTTCAACCAGTTTTTCGTCCATAAGTAGTCGAAATTGAGTGCTAAAAGGGTAATGTCGCATATCGTTAGATGCGTCTTGAAATTATCTATCACGCGGTGTGCGACTCGAACCGATTATTTGCCAAAATGGCCTTATTTTGCCCAAAAAACCCATTTTTCAACCAGTTTTTCGGCTATAAGTAGTCGAAATTGAGTGCGAAATGGGTAATGTCGCATATCGTTAGATGCGTCTTGAAATTATCTATCGCGTGGTGTGCGATTCGATCCGATTATTTGCCAAAATGGCCTTATTTTGCCCAAAAAACCCATTTTTCAACCAGTTTTTCGGCTATAAGTAGTCGAAATTGAGTGCAAAATGGGTAATGTCGCATATCGTTAGATGCGTCTTGAAATTATCTATCGCGTGTTGTGCGATTCGATCCGATTATTTGCCAAAATGGCCTTATTTTGCCCAAAAAACCCATTTTTCAACCAGTTTTTCGGCTATAAGTAGTCGAAATTGAGTGCAAAATGGGTAATGTCGCATATCGTTAGATGCGTCTTGAAATTATCTATCGCGTGGTGTGCGATTCGATCCGATTATTTGCCAAAATGGCCTTATTTTGCCCAAAAAACCCATTTTTCAACCAGTTTTTCGGCTATAAGTAGTCGAAATTATGTGCGAAATGGGTAATGTCGTATATCGTTAGATGCGTCTTGAAATTATCTATCGCCTGGTGTGCGATTCGATCCGATTATTTGCCAAAATGGCCTTATTTTGCCCAAAAAACCCATTTTTCAACCAGTTTTTCGGCTATAAGTAGTCGAAATTGAGTGCGAAATGGGTAATGTCGCATATCGTTAGATGCGTCTTGAAATTATCTATCGCGTGGTGTGCGATTCGATCCGATTATTTGCCAAAATGGCCTTATTTTGCCCAAAAAACCCATTTTTCAACCAGTTTTTCGTCCATAAGTAGTCGAAATTGAGTGCTAAAAGGGTAATGTCGCATATCGTTAGATGCGTCTTGAAATTATCTATCACGCGGTGTGCGACTCGAACCGATTATTTGCCAAAATGGCCTTATTTTGCCCAAAAAACCCATTTTCAACCAGTTTTTCGGCCATAAGTAGTCGAAATTGAGTGCGAATTGGGTAATGTCGCATATCGTTAGATGCGTCTTGAAATTATCTATCGCGTGGTGTGCGATTCGATCCGATTATTTGCCAAAATGGCCTTATTTTGCCCAAAAAACCCATTTTTCAACCAGTTTTTCGGCTATAAGTAGTCGAAATTGAGTGCGAAATGGGTAATGTCGCATATCGTTAGATGCGTCTTGAAATTATCTATCGCGTGGTGTGCGATTCGATCCGATTATTTGCCAAAATGGCCTTATTTTGCCCAAAAAACCCATTTTTCAACCAGTTTTTCGTCCATAAGTAGTCGAAATTGAGTGCGAATTGGGTAATGTCGCATATCGTTAGATGCGTCTTGAAATTATCTATCGCGTGGTGTGCGATTCGATCGGATTATTTGCCAAATGGCCTTATTTTGCCCAAAAAACCCATTTTTCAACCAGTTTTTCGGCTATAAGTAGTCGAAATTATGTGCGAAATGGGTAATGTCGTATATCGTTAGATGCGTCTTGAAATTATCTATCGCGTGGTGTGCGATTCGATCCGATTATTTGCCAAAATGGCCTTATTTTGCCCAAAAAACCCATTTTTCAACCAGTTTTTCGGCTATAAGTAGTCGAAATTATGTGCGAAATGGGTAATGTCGTATATCGTTAGATGCGTCTTGAAATTATCTATCGCCTGGTGTGCGATTCGATCCGATTATTTGCCAAAATGGCCTTATTTTGCCCAAAAAACCCATTTTTCAACCAGTTTTTCGGCTATAAGTAGTCGAAATTGAGTGCGAAATGGGTAATGTCGCATATCGTTAGATGCGTCTTGAAATTATCTATCGCGTGGTGTGCGATTCGATCCGATTATTTGCCAAAATGGCCTTATTTTGCCCAAAAAACCCATTTTTCAACCAGTTTTTCGTCCATAAGTAGTCGAAATTGAGTGCTAAAAGGGTAATGTCGCATATCGTTAGATGCGTCTTGAAATTATCTATCACGCGGTGTGCGACTCGAACCGATTATTTGCCAAAATGGCCTTATTTTGCCCAAAAAACCCATTTTCAACCAGTTTTTCGGCCATAAGTAGTCGAAATTGAGTGCGAATTGGGTAATGTCGCATATCGTTAGATGCGTCTTGAAATTATCTATCGCGTGGTGTGCGATTCGATCCGATTATTTGCCAAAATGGCCTTATTTTGCCCAAAAAACCCATTTTTCAACCAGTTTTTCGGCTATAAGTAGTCGAAATTGAGTGCAAAATGGGTAATGTCGCAAATCGTTAGATGCGTCTTGAAATTATCTATCGCGTGGTGTGCTATTCGATCCGATTATTTGCCAAAATGGCCTTATTTTGCCCAAAAAACCCATTTTTCAACCAGTTTTTCGGCTATAAGTAGTCGAAATTATGTGCGAAATGGGTAATGTCGTATATCGTTAGATGCGTCTTGAAATTATCTATCGCGTGGTGTGCGATTCGATCCGATTATTTGCCAAAATGGCCTTATTTTGCCCAAAAAACCCATTTTTCTACCAGTTTTTTGTCCATAAGTAGTCGAAATTGAGTGCGAATTGGGTAATGTCGCATATCGTTAGATGCGTCTTGAAATTATCTATCGCGTGGTGTGCGATTCGATCCGATTATTTGCCAAAATGGCCTTATTTTGCCCAAAAAACCCATTTTTCAACCAGTTTTTCGTCCATAAGTAGTCGAAATTGAGTGCTAAAAGGGTAATGTCGCATATCGTTAGATGCGTCTTGAAATTATCTATCACGCGGTGTGCGACTCGAACCGATTATTTGCCAAAATGGCCTTATTTTGCCCAAAAAACCCATTTTCAACCAGTTTTTCGGCCATAAGTAGTCGAAATTGAGTGCGAATTGGGTAATGTCGCATATCGTTAGATGCGTCTTGAAATTATCTATCGCGTGGTGTGCGATTCGATCCGATTATTTGCCAAAATGGCCTTATTTTGCCCAAAAAACCCATTTTTCAACCAGTTTTTCGGCTATAAGTAGTCGAAATTGAGTGCAAAATGGGTAATGTCGCATATCGTTAGATGCGTCTTGAAATTATCTATCGCGTGGTGTGCGATTCGATCGGATTATTTGCCAAAATGGCCTTATTTTGCCCAAAAAACCCATTTTTCAACCAGTTTTTCGTCCATAAGTAGTCGAAATTGAGTGCTAAAAGGGTAATGTCGCATATCGTTAGATGCGTCTTGAAATTATCTATCACGCGGTGTGCGACTCGAACCGATTATTTGCCAAAATGGCCTTATTTTGCCCAAAAAACCCATTTTCAACCAGTTTTTCGGCCATAAGTAGTCGAAATTGAGTGCGAATTGGGTAATGTCGCATATCGTTAGATGCGTCTTGAAATTATCTATCGCGTGGTGTGCGATTCGATCCGATTATTTGCCAAAATGGCCTTATTTTGCCCAAAAAACCCATTTTTCAACCAGTTTTTCGGCTATAAGTAGTCGAAATTGAGTGCAAAATGGGTAATGTCGCATATCGTTAGATGCGTCTTGAAATTATCTATCGCGTGTTGTGCGATTCGATCCGATTATTTGCCAAAATGGCCTTATTTTGCCCAAAAAACCCATTTTTCAACCAGTTTTTCGGCTATAAGTAGTCGAAATTATGTGCGAAATGGGTAATGTCGTATATCGTTAGATGCGTCTTGAAATTATCTATCGCGTGGTGTGCGATTCGATCCGATTATTTGCCAAAATGGCCTTATTTTGCCCAAAAAACCCATTTTTCTACCAGTTTTTTGTCCATAAGTAGTCGAAATTGAGTGCGAATTGGGTAATGTCGCATATCGTTAGATGCGTCTTGAAATTATCTATCGCGTGGTGTGCGATTCGATCCGATTATTTGCCAAAATGGCCTTATTTTGCCCAAAAAACCCATTTTTCAACCAGTTTTTCGTCCATAAGTAGTCGAAATTGAGTGCGAATTGGGTAATGTCGCATATCGTTAGATGCGTCTTGAAATTATCTATCGCGTGGTGTGCGATTCGATCCGATTATTTGCCAAAATGGCCTTATTTTGCCCAAAAAACCCATTTTTCAACCAGTTTTTCGTCCATAAGTAGTCGAAATTGAGTGCGAAAAGGGTAATGTCGCATATCGTTAGATGCGTCTTGAAATTATCTATCACGTGGTGTGCGACTCGAACCGATTATTTGCCAAAATGGCCTTATTTTGCCCAAAAAACCCATTTTCAACCAGTTTTTCGGCCATAAGTAGTCGAAATTGAGTGCGAATTGGGTAATGTCGCATATCGTTAGATGCGTCTTGAAATTATCTATCGCATGGTGTGCGATTCGATCGGATTATTTGCCAAAATGGCCTTATTTTGCCCAAAAAACCCATTTTTCAACCAGTTTTTCGGCCATAAGCTGTCGAAATTAAGTGCAAAGTGGGTAATGTCGTATATCGTTAGATGCGTATTGAAATTATCTATCACGTGGTGTGAGATTCGATCGGATTATTTGCCAAAATGGCCTTATTTTGCCCAAAAAACCCATTTTTCAACCAGTTTTTCGGCTATAAGTAGTCGAAATTGAGTGCGAAATGGGTAATGTCGCATATCGTTAGATGCGTCTTGAAATTATCTATCGCGTGGTGTGCGATTCGATCCGATTATTTGCCAAAATGGCCTTATTTTGCCCAAAAAACCCATTTTTCAACCAGTTTTTCGGCCATAAGCTGTCGAAATTAAGTGCAAAGTGGGTAATGTCGTATATCGTTAGATGCGTCTTGAAATTATCTATCACGTGGTGTGCGACTCGAACCGATTGTTTGCCAAAATGGCCTTATTTTGCCCAAAAAACCCATTTTCAACCAGTTTTTCGGCTATAAGTAGTCGAAATTGAGTGCGAAATGGCTCATGTCGCATATCGTTAGATGCGTCTTAAAATTATCTATCTCGTGGTGTGCAATTCAATTCGATTATTTTCCAAAAAAGTCCAATTTTAGACAATGTCCAAAAATCGTCGTCACATCCGAGTCAATTTTAGACAATGTCCAAAAATCGTCGACACATCCGAGTCAATTTAAGACAATGTCCAAAAATCGTCAACACATCCGAGTCAATTTTAGACAATGTCCAAAATTAGTCGACACATCCGAGTCAACTTTAGACATTGTCCAAAAATCGTCGACAGATCCGAGTCAATTTTAGACATTATCCAAAAATCGTCGACAGATCCGAGTCAATTTTAGACAATGTTCAAAAATTGTCGACACATCCGAGTCAATTTTAGACAATGTCCAAAAATCGTCGACACATCCGAGTCAATTTTAGACAATGTCCAAAAATCGTCGACACATCCGAGTCAATTTTAGACAATGTCCAAAAATCGTCAACACATCAGAGTCAATTTTAGACAATGTCCAAAAATCGTCGACAGATCCGAATCTGTTTTATACAATGTCCAAAAATCGTCGACAAATCCGAGTCAATTTTAAACAATGTCCAAATATCGTCGACACATCCGAGTCAATTTTAGACAATGTCCAAAAATCGTCGACACATCCGAGTCAATTTTAGACAAAGTCCAAAAATCGTCGACACATCCGAGTCAATTTTAGACAATGTCCAAAAATCGTCAACACATCCGAGTCAATTTTAGACAATGTCCAAAATTCGTCGACACATCCGAGTCAACTTTAGACATTGTCCAAAAATCGTCGACAGATCTGAATCAATTTTAGACAATGTCCAAAAATCGTCCGTCAACCCGAGTCAATTTTAGACAATGTCCAAAAATCGTCCGTCAACCAGAGTCATTTTTAGACAATGTCCAAAAATCGTCCGTCAACCCGAGTCATTTTTAGACAATGTCCAAAAATCGTCCGTCAACCCGAGTCATTTTTAGACAATGTCCAAAAATCGTCCGTCCACCCGAGTCATTTTTAGACAATGTCCAAAAATCGCCCGTCAACCCGAGTCAATTTTAGACAATGTCCAAAAAACGTCCGTCAACCCGAGTCATTTTTAGACAATGTCCCAAAATTCTCCGTCAACCCGAGTCATTTTTAGACAATGTCCAAAAATCGTCCGTCAACCCGAGTCATTTTTAGACAATGTCCAAAAATCGTCCGTCAACCCGAGTCATTTTTAGACAATGTCCAAAAATCGTCCGTCAACCCGAGTCATTTTTAGACAATGTCCAAAAATCGTCCGTCAACCCGAGTCATTTTTAGACAATGTCCAAAAATCGTCCGTCAACCCGAGTCATTTTTAGACAATGTCCAAAAATCGTCCGTCAACCCGAGTCATTTTTAGACAATGTCCAAAAATCGTCCGTCAACCCGAGTCATTTTTAGACAATGTCCAAAAATCGTCCGTCAACCCGAGTCATTTTTAGACAATGTCCAAAAATCGTCCGTCAACCCGAGTCGTTTTTAGACAATGTCCAAAAATCGTCCGTCAACCCGAGTCATTTTTAGACAATGTCCAAAAATCGTCCGTCAACGCGAGTCATTTTTAGACAATGTCCAAAAATCGTCCCACAACCCGAGTCATTTTTAGACAGTGTCCAAAAATCGTCCGTCAACCCGAGTCATTTTTAGACAGTGTCCAAAAATCGTCCGTCAACCCGAGTCATTTTTAGACAATGTCCAAAAATCGTCCGTCAATCCGAGTCGTTTTTAGACAATGTCCAAAAATCGTCCGTCAACCCGAGTCGTTTTTAGACAATGTCCAAAAATCGTCCGTCAAACCGAGTCGTTTTTAGACAATGTCCAAAAATCGTCCGTCAACCCGAGTCATTTTTAGACAATGTCCAAAAATCGTCCGTCAACCAGAGTCATTTTTAGACAATGTCCAAAAATCGTCCGTCAACCCGAGTCATTTTTAGACAATGTCCAAAAATCGTCCGTCAACCCGAGTCATTTTTAGACAATGTCCAAAAATCGTCCGTCAACCCGAGTCAATTTTAGACAATGTCCAAAAATCGTCCGTCAAACCGAGTCATTTTTAGACAATGTCCAAAAATCGTCCCTCAACCCGAGTCATTTTTAGATAATGTCCAAAAATCGTCCTTCAATCGAGTCGTTTTTAGACAATGTCCAAAAGTCGTCCGTCAACCCGAGCCGTTTTTAGACAATGTCCAAAAATCGCCCGTCAACCCGAGTCATTTTTAGACAATGTCCAAAAATCGTCCATCAACCCGAGTCATTTTTAGACAATGTCCAGAAATCGTCCGTCAACGCGAGTCATTTTTAGACAATGTCCAAAAATCGTCCGTCAACCAGAGTCATTTTTAGACAATGTCCAAAAATCGTCCGTCAACCCGAGTCATTTTTAGACAATGTCCAAAAATCGTCCGTCAACCAGAGTCATTTTTAGACAATGTCCAAAAATCGTCCGTCAACCCGAGTCATTTTTAGACAATGTCCAAAAATCGTCCGTCAATCCGAGTCAATTTTAGACAATGTCCAAAAATCGTCTGTCAAACCGAGTCATTTTTAGACAATGTCCAAAAATCGTCCGTCAACCCGAGTCATTTTTAGACAATGTCCAAAAATCGTCCGTCAATCGAGTCGTTTTTAGACAATGTCCAAAAATCGTCCGTCAACCCGAGCCGTTTTTAGACAATGTCCAAAAATCGCCCGTCAACCCGAGTCATTTTTAGACAATGTCCAAAAATCGTCCATCAACCCGAGTCATTTTTAGACAATGTCCAAAAATCGTCCGTCAACCCGAGTCATTTTTAGACAATGTCCAAAAATCGTCCGTCAACCCGAGTCATTTTTAGACAATGTCCAAAAATCGTCCGTCAACCCGAGTCATTTTTAGACAATGTCCAAAATCGTCCGTCAAGCCGAGTCATTTTTAGACAATGTCCAAAAATCGTCCGTCAACCCGAGTCATTTTTAGACAATGTCCAAAAATCGTCCGTCAACCCGAGTCATTTTTATGTCAACCCGAGTCATTTTTAGACAATGTCCAAAAATCGTCCGTCAACGCGAGTCATTTTTAGACAATGTCCAAAAATCGTCCGTCAACCCGAGTCATTTTTAGACAATGTCCAAAAAACGTCCGTCAACCCGAGTCATTTTTAGACAATGTCCAAAAATTCTCCGTCAACCCGAGTCATTTTTAGACAATGTCCAAAAATCGTCCGTCAACCCGAGTCATTTTTAGACAATGTCCAAAAATCGTCCGTCAACCCGAGTCATTTTTAGACAATGTCCAAAAATCGTCCGTCAATCGAGTCGTTTTTAGACAATGTCCAAAAATCGTCCGTCAACCCGAGCCGTTTTTATACAATGTCCAAAAATCGTCCGTCAACCCGAGTCATTTTTAGACAATGTCCAAAAATCGTCCATCAACCCGAGTCATTTTTAGACAATGTCCAGAAATCGTCCGTCAACGCGAGTCATTTTTAGACAATGTCCAAAAATCGTCCGTCAACCAGAGTCATTTTTAGACAATGTCCAAAAATCGTCCGTCAACCCGAGTCATTTTTAGACAATGTCCAAAAATCGTCCGTCAACCCGAGTCAATTTTAGACAATGTCCAAAAATCGTCCGTCAAACCGAGTCATTTTTAGACAATGTCCAAAAATCGTCCGTCAACCCGAGTCATTTTTAGACAATGTCCAAAAATCGTCCGTCAATCGAGTCGTTTTTAGACAATGTCCAAAAATCGTCCGTCAACCCGAGCCGTTTTTAGACAATGTCCAAAAATCGCCCGTCAACCCGAGTCATTTTTAGACAATGTCCAAAAATCGTCCATCAACCCGAGTCATTTTTAGACAATGTCCAGAAATCGTCCGTCAACGCGAGTCATTTTTAGACAATGTCCAAAAATCGTCCGTCAACCAGAGTCATTTTTAGACAATGTCCAAAAATCGTCCGTCAACCCGAGTCATTTTTAGACAATGTCCAAAAATCGTCCGTCAACCAGAGTCATTTTTAGACAATGTCCAAAAATCGTCCGTCAACCCGAGTCATTTTTAGACAATGTCCAAAAATCGTCCGTCAACCCGAGTCATTTTTAGACAATGTCCAAAAATCGTCCGTCAACCCGAGTCATTTTTAGACAATGTCCAAAAATCGTCCGTCAACGCGAGTCATTTTTAGACAATGTCCAAAAATCGTCCGTCAACCCGAGTCATTTTTAGACAATGTCCAAAAATCGTCCGTCAACCCGAGTCATTTTTAGACAATGTCCAAAAATCGTCCGTCAACCCGAGTCATTTTTAGACAATGTCCAAAAATCGTCCGTCAACCCGAGTCATTTTTAGACAATGTCCAAAAATCGTCCGTCAACCCGAGTCATTTTTAGACAATGTCCAAAAATCGTCCGTCAACCCGAGTCATTTTTAGACAATGTCCAAAAATCGTCCGTCAACCCGAGTCATTTTTAGACAATGTCCAAAAATCGTCCGTCAACCCGAGTCATTTTTAGACAATGTCCAAAAATCGTCCATCAACCCGAGTCATTTTTAGACAATGTCCAAAAATCGTCCGTCAACCCGAGTCATTTTTAGACAATGTCCAAAAATCGTCCGTCAACCAGAGTCATTTTTAGACAATGTCCAAAAATCGTCCGTCAACCCGAGTCATTTTTAGACAATGTCCAAAAATCGTCCGTCAACCCGAGTCATTTTTAGACAATGTCCAAAAATCGTCCGTCAACCCGAGTCATTTTTAGACAATGTCCAAAAATCGTCCGTCAACCCGAGTCATTTTTAGACAATGTCCAAAAATCGTCCGTCAACCCGAGTCATTTTTAGACAATGTCCAAAAATCGTCCGTCAACCCGAGTCATTTTTAGACAATGTCCAAAAATCGTCCGTCAACCCGAGTCATTTTTAGACAATGTCCAAAAATCGTCCGTCAACCCGAGTCATTTTTAGACAATGTCCAAAAATCGTCCGTCAACCAGAGTCATTTTTAGACAATGTCCAAAAATCGTCCGTCAACCCGAGTCATTTTTAGACAATGTCCAAAAATCGTCCGTCAACCCGAGTCATTTTTAGACAATGTCCAAAAATCGTCCGTCAACCCGAGTCATTTTTAGACAATGTCCAAAAATCGTCCGTCAACCCGAGTCATTTTTAGACAATGTCCAAAATCGTCCGTCAACCCGAGTCATTTTTAGACAATGTCCAAAAATCGTCCGTCAACCCGAGTCATTTTTAGACAATGTCCAAAAATCGTCCGTCAACCCGAGTCATTTTTAGACAATGTCCAAAAATCGTCCGTCAACCCGAGTCATTTTTAGACAATGTCCAAAAATCGTCCGTCAACCCGAGTCGTTTTTAGACAATGTTTAAAAATCGTCCGTCAACCCGAGTCATTTTTAGACAATGTCCAAAAATCGTCCGTCAACCCGAGTCATTTTTAGACAATGTCCAAAAATCGTCCGTCAACCCGAGTCATTTTTAGACAATGTCCAAAAATCGTCCGTCAACCCGAGTCATTTTTAGACAATGTCCAAAAATCGTCCGTCAACGCGAGTCATTTTTAGACAATGTCCAAAAATCGTCCGTCAACCCGAGTCATTTTTAGACAATGTCCAAAAATCGTCCGTCAACCCGAGTCATTTTTAGACAATGTCCAAAAATCGTCCGTTAACCCGAGTCATTTTTAGACAATGTCCAAAAATCGTCCGTCAACCCGAGTCATTTTTAGACAATGTCCAAAAATCGTCCGTCAACCCGAGTCGTTTTTAGACAATGTCCAAAAATCGTCCGTCAAACCGAGTCGTTTTTAGACAATGTCCAAAAATCGTCCGTCAACCCGAGTCATTTTTAGACAATGTCCAAAAATCGTCCGTCAACCCGAGTCATTTTTAGACAATGTCCAAAAATCGTCCGTCAACCCGAGTCATTTTTAGACAATGTCCAAAAATCGTCCGTCAACCAGAGTCATTTTTAGACAATGTCCAAAAATCGTCCGTCAACCCGAGTCATTTTTAGACAATGTCCAAAAATCGTCCGTCAACCCGAGTCATTTTTAGACAATGTCCAAAAATCGTCCGTCAACGCGAGTCATTTTTAGACAATGTCCAAAAATCGTCCAACAACCCGAGTCATATTTAGACAGTGTCCAAAAATCGTCCGTCAACCCGAGTCATTTTTAGACAGTGTCCAAAAATCGTCCCTCAACCCGAGTCATTTTTAGACAATGTCCAAAAATCGTCTTTCAATCCGAGTCGTTTTTAGACAATGTCCAAAAATCGTCCGTCAACCCGAGCCGTTTTTAGACAATGTCCAAAAATCGACCGTGAAACCGAGTCGTTTTTAGACAATGTCCAAAAATCGTCCGTCAACCCGAGTCAATTTTCGACAATGTCCAAAAATCGTCCATCAACCCGAGTCATTTTTAGACAATGTCCAGAAATCGTCCTTCAACGCGAGTCATTTTTAGACAATGTCCAAAAATCGTCCGTCAACCAGAGTCATTTTTAGACAATGTCCAAAAATCGTCCGTCAACCCGAGTCATTTTTAGACAATGTCCAAAAATCGTCCGTCAACCAGAGTCATTTTTAGACAATGTCCAAAAATCGTCCGTCAACCAGAGTCATTTTTAGACAATGTCCAAAAATCGTCCGTCAACCCGAGTCATTTTTAGACAATGTCCAAAAATCGTCCGTCAACCCGAGTCATTTTTTGACAATGTCCAAAAATCGTCCGTCAACCCGAGTCATTTTTAGACAATGTCCAAAAATCGTCCGTCAACCCGAGTCATTTTTAGACAATGTCCAAAAATCGTCCGTCAACCCGAGTCATTTTTAGACAATGTCCAAAAATCGTCCGTCAACCCGAGTCATTTTTAGACAATGTCCAAAAATCGTCCGTCAACCCGAGTCATATTTAGACAATGTCCAAAAATCGTCCGTCAACCCGAGTCATTTTTAGACAATGTCCAAAATTCGTCCGTCAACCCGAGTCGTTTTTAGACAATGTTTAAAAATCGTCCGTCAACCCGAGTCATTTTTAGACAATGTCCAAAAATCGTCCGTCAACGCGAGTCATTTTTAGACAATGTCCAAAAATCGTCCCACAACCCGAGTCATTTTTAGACAGTGTCCAAAAATCGTCCGTCAACCCGAGTCATTTTTAGACAGTGTCCGAAAATCGTCCGTTAACCCGAGTCATTTTTAGACAATGTCCAAAAATCGTCCGTCAATCCGAGTCGTTTTTAGACAATGTCCAAAAATCGTCCGTCAACCCGAGTCGTTTTTAGACAATGTCCAAAAATCGTCCGTCAAACCGAGTCGTTTTTAGACAATGTCCAAAAATCGTCCGTCAACCCGAGTCATTTTTAGACAATGTCCAAAAATCGTCCATCAACCCGAGTCATTTTTAGACAATGTCCAAAAATCGTCCGTCAACGCGAGTCATTTTTAGACAATGTCCAAAAATCGTCCGTCAACCCGAGTCATTTTTAGACAATGTCCAAAAATCGTCCGTCAACCCGAGTCATTTTTAGACAATGTCCAAAAATCGTCCGTCAACCCGAGTCATTTTCAGACAATGTCCAAAAATCGTCCGTCAACCCGAGTCATTTTTAGACAATGTCCAAAAATCGTCCGTCAACCCGAGTCGTTTTTAGACAATGTCCAAAAATCGTCCGTCAACCCGAGTCATTTTTAGACAATGTCCAAAAATCGTCCGTCAACCCGAGTCACTTTTAGACAATGTCCAAAAATCGTCCGTCAACCCGAGTCATTTTTAGACAATGTCCAAAAATCGTCCGTCAACCCGAGTCATTTTTAGACAATGTCCAAAAATCGTCCGTCAACCCGAGTCATTTTTAGACAATGTCCAAAAATCGTCCGTCAACCCGAGTCATTTTTAGACAATGTCCAAAAATCGTCCGTCAACCCGAGTCATTTTTAGACAATGTCCAAAAATCGTCCGTCAACCCGAGTCATTTTTAGACAATGTCCAAAAATCGTCCGTCAACCCGAGTCATTTTTAGACAATGTCCAAAAATCGTCCGTCAACCCGAGTCATTTTTAGACAATGTCCAAAAATCGTCCGTCAACCCGAGTCATTTTTAGACAATGTCCAAAAATCGTCCGTCAACCCGAGTCATTTTTAGACAATGTCCAAAAATCGTTCGTCAACCCGAGTCATTTTTAGACATTGTCCAAAAATCGTCCGTCAACCCGAGTCATTTTTAGACAATGTCCAAAAATCGTCCGTCAACCCGAGTCATTTTTAGACAATGTCCAAAAATCGTCCGTCAACCCGAGTCATTTTTAGACAATGTCCAAAAATCGTCCGTCAACCCGAGTCATTTTTAGACAATGTCCAAAAATCGTCCGTCAACCCGAGTCATTTTTAGACAATGTCCAAAAATCGTCCGTCAACCCGAGTCATTTTTAGACAATGTCCAAAAATCGTCCGTCAACCAGTGTCATTTTTAGACAATGTTCAAAAATCGTCCGTCAACCTGAGTCATTTTTAGACAATGTCCAAAAATCGTCCGTTAACCCGAGTCATTTTTAGACAATGTCCAAATTCGTCCGCAACTCGAGTCATTTTTAGACATTGTCTAAAATTGACTCGGATCTGTTGACGATTTTTGGACAATGTCTAAAGTTCACTCGGATGTGTCGACGAATTTTGGACATTGTCTAAAATTGACTCGGATGTGTCGACGATTTTTGGACATTGTCTAAAATTGACTCGTATGTGTTGACGATTTTTGGACATTGTCTAAAATTGACTCGGATATGTCGACGATTTTTGGACATTGTCTAAAATTGACTCGGATGTGTCGACGATTATTGGACATTGTCTAAAATTGACTCGGATGTGTCGACGATTTTTGGACAATGTCTAAAATTGGCTCGGATGTGTCGACGATTTTTGGACATTGTCTAAAATTGACTCGGATGTGTCGACGATTTTTGGACATTGTCTAAAATTGACTCGGATGTGTCGACGATTTTTGGACATTGTCTAAAATTGATTCGGATCTGTCGACGATTTTTGGACAATGTCTAAAGTTGACTCGGATGTGTCGACGAATTTTGGACATTGTCTAAAATTGACTCGGATGTGTTGACGATTTTTGGACATTGTCTAAAATTGACTCGGATGTGTCGACGATTTTTGGACATTGTCTATAATTTACTCGGATGTGTCGACGATTTTTGGACATTGTCTAAAATTGATTCGGATCTGTTGACGATTTTTGGACAATGTCTAAAATTGACTCGGATGTGTCGCCGATTTTTGGACATTGTCTAAAATTGACTCGGATGTGTCAACGATTTTTGGACATTGTCTAAATTGACTCGTATGTGACGACGATTTTTGGACATTGTCAAAAATTGACTCGGATGTGTCGACGATTTTTGGACATTGTCTAAAATTGACTCGGATGTGTCGACGATTTTTGGACATTGTCTAAAATTGACTCGGATGTGTCGACGATTTTTGGACATTGTCTAAAATTGACTCGGATGTGTCGACGATTTTTGGACATTGTCTAAAATTAACTCGGATGTGTCGACGATTTTTGGACATTGTCTAAAATTGACTCGGATGTGTCGACGATTTTTGGACATTGTCTAAATTGACTCGTATGTGACGACGATTTTTGGACATTGTCTAAAATTGACTCAGATGTGTCGACGATTTTTGGACATTGTCTAAAATTGACTCGGATGTGTCGACGATTTTTGGACATTGTCTAAAATTGACTCGGATGTGTTTACGATTTTTGGACATTGTCTAAAATTGACTCGGATATGTCGACGATTTTTGGACATTGTCTAAAATTGACTCGGATGTGTCGACGATTTTTGGACAATGTCTAAAATTGACTCGGATGTGTCGACGATTTTTGGACATTGTCTAAAATTGACTCGGATGTGTCGATGATTTTTGGACATTGTCTAAAATTGACTCGGATGTGTCGACGATTTTTGGACATTGTCTAAAATTGACTCGGATGTGTCGACGATTTTTGGACAATGTCTAAAATTGACTCGGATGTATCGACGATTTTTGGACATTGTCTAAAATTGACTCGGATGAATCGACGATTTTTGGACATTGTCTAAAATTGACTCGGATGTGCCGACGATTTTTGGACATTGTCTAAAATTGATTCGGATCTGTCGACGATTTTTGGACAATGTCTAAAGTTGACTCGGATGTGTCGACGAATTTTGGACATTGTCTAAAATTGACTCGGATGTGTCGACGATTTTTGGACATTGTCTAAAATTGACTCGGATGTGTCGATGATTTTTGGACATTGTCTAAAATTGACTCGGATGTGTCGACGATTTTTGGACATTGTCTAAAATTGACTCGGATGTGTCGACGATTTTTGGACAATGTCTAAAATTGACTCGGATGTATCGACGATTTTTGGACATTGTCTAAAATTGACTCGGATGAATCGACGATTTTTGGACATTGTCTAAAATTGACTCGGATGTGCCGACGATTTTTGGACATTGTCTAAAATTGATTCGGATCTGTCGACGATTTTTGGACAATGTCTAAAGTTGACTCGGATGTGTCGACGAATTTTGGACATTGTCTAAAATTGACTCGGATGTGTCGACGATTTTTGGACATTGTCTAAAATTGACTCGGATGTGTCGACGATTTTTGGACATTGTCTAAAATTGACTCGGATGTGTCGACGATTTTTGGACATTGTCTAAAATTGACTCGGATGTGTCGACGATTTTTGGACATTGTCTAAAATTGATTCGGATCTGTTGACGATTTTTGGACAATGTCTAAATTGACTCGTATGTGACGACGATTTTTGGACATTGTCTAAAATTGACTCGGATGTGTCGACGATTTTTGGACATTGTCTAAAATTGACTCGGATGTGTCGACGATTTTTGGACATTGTCTAAAATTGACTCGGATGTGTCGACGATTTTTGGACAATGTCTAAAATTGACTCGGATGTGTCGACGATTTTTGGACAATGTCTAAAATTGACTCGGATGTGTCGACGATTTTTGGTACATTGTCTAAAATTGACTCGGAAGTGTCGACGATTTTTGGACATTGTCTAAAATTGACTCGGATGTGTCGACGATTTTTGGACATTGTCTAAAATTGACTCGGATGTGTCGACGATTTTTGGACATTGTCTAAAATTGACTCGGATGTGTCGATGATTTTTGGACATTGTCTAAAATTGACTCGGATGTGTCGACGATTTTTGGACATTGTCTAAAATTGACTCGGATATGTCGACGATTTTGGACATTGTCTAAAATTGACTCGGATGTGTCGACGATTTTTGGACATTGTCTAAAATTGACTCGGATGTGTCGACGATTTTTGGACATTGTCTAAAATTGACTCGGATGTGTCGACGAATTTTGGACATTGTCTAAAATTGACTCGGATGTGTCGACGATTTTTGGACATTGTCTAAATTGACTCGTATGTGTCGACGATTTTTGGACATTGTCTAAAATTGACTCGGATGTGTCGACGATTTTTGGACATTGTCTAAAATTGACTCGGATGTGTCGACGATTTTTGGACATTGTCTAAAATTGACTCGGATGTGTCGACGATTTTTGGACATTGTCTAAAATTGACTCGGATGTGTCGACGATTTTTGGACATTGTCTAAAATTGACTCGGATGTGTCGACGATTTTTGGACATTGTCTAAAATTGACTCGGATGTGTCGACGATTTTTGGACAATGTCTAAAATTGACTCGGATGTGTCGACGATTTTTGGTACATTGTCTAAAATTGACTCGGAAGTGTCGACGATTTTTGGACATTGTCTAAAATTGACTCGGATGTGTCGACGATTTTTGGACATTGTCTAAAATTGAGTCGGATGTGTCGACGATTTTTGGACATTGTCTAAAATTGACTCGGATGTGTCGACGATTTTTGGACATTGTCTAAAATTGACTCGGATGTGTCGACGATTTTTGGACATTGTCTAAAATTGACTCGATGTGTCGATGATTTTTGGACATTGTCTAAAATTGACTCGGATGAGTCGACGATTTTTGGACATTGTCTAAAATTGACTCGGATATGTCGACGATTTTTGGACAATGTCTAAAATTGACTCGGATGTGTCGACGATTTTTGGACAATGTCTAAAATTGACTCGGATGTGTCGACGATTTTTGGACATTGTCTAAAATTGACTCGGATGTGTCGACGATTTTTGGACATTGTTTAAATTGACTCGGATGTGTCGACGATTTTTGGACAATGTCTAAAATTGACTCGGATGTATCGACGATTTTTGGACATTGTCTAAAATTGATTCGGATGTGTCGACGATTTTTGGACATTGTCTAAAATTGACTCGGATGTGTCGACGATTTTTGGACATTGTTTAAATTGACTCGGATGTGTCGACGATTTTTGGACATTGTCTAAAATTGACTCGGATGTGTCGACGATTTTTGGACAATGTCTAAAATTGACTCGGATGTGTCGACGATTTTTGGACATTGTCTAAAATTGACTCGGATGTGTCGACGATTTTTGGACATTGTTTAAATTGACTCGGATGTGTCGACGATTTTTGGACATTGTCTAAAATTGATTCGGATGTGTCGACGATTTTTGGCCATTGTCTAAAATTGACTCGGATGTGTCGACGATTTTTGGACATTGTCTAAATTTGATTCGGATGTGTCGACGATTTTTGGACAATGTCTAAAATTGACTCGGATGTGTCGACGATTTTTGGACATTGTCTAAAATTGACTCGGATGTGTCGACGATTTTTGGACATTGTTTAAATTGACTCGGATGTGTCGACGATTTTTGGACGTTGTCTAAAATTGACTCGGATGTGTCGACGATTTTTGGACATTATCTAAAATTGACTCGGATGTGTCGACGATTTTTGGACATTATCTAAAATTGACTCGGATGTTTCGACGATTTTTGGACATTGTCTAAATTGACTCGTATGTGACGACGATTTTTGGACATTGTCTAAAATTGACTCAGATGTGTCGACGATTTTTGGACATTGTCTAAAATTGACTCGGATGTGTCGACGATTTTTGGACATTGTCTAAAATTGACTCGGATGTGTTTACGATTTTTGGACATTGTCTAAAATTGACTCGGATATGTCGACGATTTTTGGACATTGTCTAAAATTGACTCGGATGTGTCGACGATTTTTGGACAATGTCTAAAATTGACTCGGATGTGTCGACGATTTTTGGACATTGTCTAAAATTGACTCGGATGTGTCGATGATTTTTGGACATTGTCTAAAATTGACTCGGATGTGTCGACGATTTTTGGACATTGTCTAAAATTGACTCGGATGTGTCGACGATTTTTGGACAATGTCTAAAATTGACTCGGATGTATCGACGATTTTTGGACATTGTCTAAAATTGACTCGGATGAATCGACGATTTTTGGACATTGTCTAAAATTGACTCGGATGTGCCGACGATTTTTGGACATTGTCTAAAATTGATTCGGATCTGTCGACGATTTTTGGACAATGTCTAAAGTTGACTCGGATGTGTCGACGAATTTTGGACATTGTCTAAAATTGACTCGGATGTGTCGACGATTTTTGGACATTGTCTAAAATTGACTCGGATGTGTCGACGATTTTTGGACATTGTCTAAAATTGACTCGGATGTGTCGACGATTTTTGGACATTGTCTAAAATTGACTCGGATGTGTCGACGATTTTTGGACATTGTCTAAAATTGATTCGGATCTGTTGACGATTTTTGGACAATGTCTAAATTGACTCGTATGTGACGACGATTTTTGGACATTGTCTAAAATTGACTCGGATGTGTCGACGATTTTTGGACATTGTCTAAAATTGACTCGGATGTGTCGACGATTTTTGGACATTGTCTAAAATTGACTCGGATGTGTCGACGATTTTTGGACATTGTCTAAAATTGATTCGGATCTGTTGACGATTTTTGGACAATCTCTAAAGTTGACTCGGATGTGTCGACGAATTTTGGACATTGTCTAAAATTGACTCGGATGTGTCGACGATTTTTGGACATTGTCTAAAAATGACTCTGGTTGACGGACGATTTTTGGACATTGTCTAAAATTGACTCGGATGTGTCGATGATTTTTGGACATTGTCTAAAATTGACTCGGATGTGTCGACGATTTTTGGACATTGTCTAAAATTGACTCGGATGTGTCGACGATTTTTGGACATTGACTAAAATTGACTCGGATGTGTCGACGATTTTTGGACATTGTCTAAAATTGACTCGGATGTGTCGACGATTTTTGGACAATGTCTAAAATTGACTCGGATGTGTCGACGATTTTTGGACAATGTCTAAAATTGACTCGGATGTGTCGACGATTTTTGGTACATTGTCTAAAATTGACTCGGAAGTGTCGACGATTTTTGGAAATTGTCTAAAATTGACTCGGATGTGTCGACGATTTTTGGACATTGTCTAAAATTGACTCGGATGTGTCGACGATTTTTGGACATTGTCTAAAATTGACTCGGATGTGTCGATGATTTTTGGACATTGTCTAAAATTGACTCGGATGTGTCGACGATTTTTGGACATTGTCTAAAATTGACTCGGATATGTCGACGATTTTGGACATTGTCTAAAATTGACTCGGATGTGTCGACGATTTTTGGACATTGTCTAAAATTGACTCGGATGTGTCGACGATTTTTGGACATTGTCTAAAATTGACTCGGATGTGTCGACGAATTTTGGACATTGTCTAAAATTGACTCGGATGTGTCGACGATTTTTGGACATTGTCTAAATTGACTCGTATGTGACGACGATTTTTGGACATTGTCTAAAATTGACTCGGATGTGTCGACGATTTTTGGACATTGTCTAAAATTGACTCGGATGTGTCGACGATTTTTGGACAATGTCTAAAATTGACTCGGATGTATCGACGATTTTTGGACATTGTCTAAAATTGATTCGGATGTGTCGACGATTTTTGGACATTGTCTAAAATTGACTCGGATGTGTCGACGATTTTTGGACATTGTTTAAATTGACTCGGATGTGTCGACGATTTTTGGACATTGTCTAAAATTGACTCGGATGTGTCGACGATTTTTGGACAATGTCTAAAATTGACTCGGATGTGTCGACGATTTTTGGACATTGTCTAAAATTGACTCGGATGTGTCGACGATTTTTGGACATTGTTTAAATTGACTCGGATGTGTCGACGATTTTTGGACATTGTCTAAAATTGATTCGGATGTGTCGACGATTTTTGGCCATTGTCTAAAATTGACTCGGATGTGTCGACGATTTTTGGACATTGTCTAAATTTGATTCGGATGTGTCGACGATTTTTGGACAATGTCTAAAATTGACTCGGATGTGTCGACGATTTTTGGACATTGTCTAAAATTGACTCGGATGTGTCGACGATTTTTGGACATTGTTTAAATTGACTCGGATGTGTCGACGATTTTTGGACGTTGTCTAAAATTGACTCGGATGTGTCGACGATTTTTGGACATTATCTAAAATTGACTCGGATGTGTCGACGATTTTTGGACATTATCTAAAATTGACTCGGATGTTTCGACGATTTTTGGACATTGTCTAAATTGACTCGTATGTGACGACGATTTTTGGACATTGTCTAAAATTGACTCAGATGTGTCGACGATTTTTGGACATTGTCTAAAATTGACTCGGATGTGTCGACGATTTTTGGACATTGTCTAAAATTGACTCGGATGTGTTTACGATTTTTGGACATTGTCTAAAATTGACTCGGATATGTCGACGATTTTTGGACATTGTCTAAAATTGACTCGGATGTGTCGACGATTTTTGGACAATGTCTAAAATTGACTCGGATGTGTCGACGATTTTTGGACATTGTCTAAAATTGACTCGGATGTGTCGATGATTTTTGGACATTGTCTAAAATTGACTCGGATGTGTCGACGATTTTTGGACATTGTCTAAAATTGACTCGGATGTGTCGACGATTTTTGGACAATGTCTAAAATTGACTCGGATGTATCGACGATTTTTGGACATTGTCTAAAATTGACTCGGATGAATCGACGATTTTTGGACATTGTCTAAAATTGACTCGGATGTGCCGACGATTTTTGGACATTGTCTAAAATTGATTCGGATCTGTCGACGATTTTTGGACAATGTCTAAAGTTGACTCGGATGTGTCGACGAATTTTGGACATTGTCTAAAATTGACTCGGATGTGTCGACGATTTTTGGACATTGTCTAAAATTGACTCGGATGTGTCGACGATTTTTGGACATTGTCTAAAATTGACTCGGATGTGTCGACGATTTTTGGACATTGTCTAAAATTGACTCGGATGTGTCGACGATTTTTGGACATTGTCTAAAATTGATTCGGATCTGTTGACGATTTTTGGACAATGTCTAAATTGACTCGTATGTGACGACGATTTTTGGACATTGTCTAAAATTGACTCGGATGTGTCGACGATTTTTGGACATTGTCTAAAATTGACTCGGATGTGTCGACGATTTTTGGACATTGTCTAAAATTGACTCGGATGTGTCGACGATTTTTGGACATTGTCTAAAATTGATTCGGATCTGTTGACGATTTTTGGACAATCTCTAAAGTTGACTCGGATGTGTCGACGAATTTTGGACATTGTCTAAAATTGACTCGGATGTGTCGACGATTTTTGGACATTGTCTAAAAATGACTCTGGTTGACGGACGATTTTTGGACATTGTCTAAAATTGACTCGGATGTGTCGATGATTTTTGGACATTGTCTAAAATTGACTCGGATGTGTCGACGATTTTTGGACATTGTCTAAAATTGACTCGGATGTGTCGACGATTTTTGGACATTGACTAAAATTGACTCGGATGTGTCGACGATTTTTGGACATTGTCTAAAATTGACTCGGATGTGTCGACGATTTTTGGACAATGTCTAAAATTGACTCGGATGTGTCGACGATTTTTGGACAATGTCTAAAATTGACTCGGATGTGTCGACGATTTTTGGTACATTGTCTAAAATTGACTCGGAAGTGTCGACGATTTTTGGAAATTGTCTAAAATTGACTCGGATGTGTCGACGATTTTTGGACATTGTCTAAAATTGACTCGGATGTGTCGACGATTTTTGGACATTGTCTAAAATTGACTCGGATGTGTCGATGATTTTTGGACATTGTCTAAAATTGACTCGGATGTGTCGACGATTTTTGGACATTGTCTAAAATTGACTCGGATATGTCGACGATTTTGGACATTGTCTAAAATTGACTCGGATGTGTCGACGATTTTTGGACATTGTCTAAAATTGACTCGGATGTGTCGACGATTTTTGGACATTGTCTAAAATTGACTCGGATGTGTCGACGAATTTTGGACATTGTCTAAAATTGACTCGGATGTGTCGACGATTTTTGGACATTGTCTAAATTGACTCGTATGTGACGACGATTTTTGGACATTGTCTAAAATTGACTCGGATGTGTCGACGATTTTTGGACATTGTCTAAAATTGACTCGGATGTGTCGACGATTTTTGGACATTGTCTAAAATTGACTCGGATGTGTCGACGATTTTTGGACATTGTCTAAAATTGACTCGGATGTGTCGACGATTTTTGGACATTGTCTAAAATTGACTCGGATGTGTCGACGATTTTTGGACATTGTCTAAAATTGACTCGGATGTGTCGACGATTTTTGGACAATGTCTAAAATTGACTCGGATGTGTCGACGATTTTTGGTACATTGTCTAAAATTGACTCGGAAGTGTCGACGATTTTTGGACATTGTCTAAAATTGACTCGGATGTGTCGACGATTTTTGGACATTGTCTAAAATTGAGTCGGATGTGTCGACGATTTTTGGACATTGTCTAAAATTGACTCGGATGTGTCGATGATTTTTGGATATTGTCTAAAATTGACTCGGATGTGTCGACGATTTTTGGACATTGTCTAAAATTGACTCGGATGTGTCGACGATTTTTGGACATTGTCTAAAATTGACTCGGATGTGTCGACGATTTTTGGACATTGTCTAAAATTGACTCGGATGTGTCGATGATTTTTGGACATTGTCTAAAATTGACTCGGATGAGTCGACGATTTTTGGACATTGTCTAAAATTGACTCGGATATGTCGACGATTTTTGGACAATGTCTAAAATTGACTCGGATGTGTCGACGATTTTTGGACAATGTCTAAAATTGACTCGGATGTGTCGACGATTTTTGGACATTGTCTAAAATTGACTCGGATGTGTCGACGATTTTTGGACATTGTTTAAATTGACTCGGATGTGTCGACGATTTTTGGACAATGTCTAAAATTGACTCGGATGTATCGACGATTTTTGGACATTGTCTAAAATTGATTCGGATGTGTCGACGATTTTTGGACATTGTCTAAAATTGACTCGGATGTGTCGACGATTTTTGGACATTGTTTAAATTGACTCGGATGTGTCGACGATTTTTGGACATTGTCTAAAATTGACTCGGATGTGTCGACGATTTTTGGACAATGTCTAAAATTGACTCGGATGTGTCGACGATTTTTGGACATTGTCTAAAATTGACTCGGATGTGTCGACGATTTTTGGACATTGTTTAAATTGACTCGGATGTGTCGACGATTTTTGGACATTGTCTAAAATTGATTCGGATGTGTCGACGATTTTTGGCCATTGTCTAAAATTGACTCGGATGTGTCGACGATTTTTGGACATTGTCTAAATTTGATTCGGATGTGTCGACGATTTTTGGACAATGTCTAAAATTGACTCGGATGTGTCGACGATTTTTGGACATTGTCTAAAATTGACTCGGATGTGTCGACGATTTTTGGACATTGTTTAAATTGACTCGGATGTGTCGACGATTTTTGGACGTTGTCTAAAATTGACTCGGATGTGTCGACGATTTTTGGACATTATCTAAAATTGACTCGGATGTGTCGACGATTTTTGGACATTATCTAAAATTGACTCGGATGTTTCGACGATTTTTGGACATTGTCTAAAATTGGACTTTTTTGGAAAATAATCGAATCGAAAGGCACACCACGAGATAGATAATTTTAAGACATATCTAACGATATGCGATATGAGCCGTTTTGCATTTAAATTCGACTACTTATGGCCGAAAAACTGGTTGAAAATAGGTTTTTCGGGCAAAATTAGGCTTTTTTGGAAGATAATCGAATAGAATTGCATACCACGAGATAGATAATTTTAAGACGCATCTAACTATTTGCGACAAGAGCCGTTTCGCACTTAATTTCGACTACTTATGACTGAAAAACTGGTTGAAAAATAGGTTTTAACCACCACAAAATAAGCAATATCCGTAATATCATCCATATACGAAATATCCGCATTATCCTCAATATATTTCGGATATTTCGCGGTTTTTGTAACTTTTTTGGTATCCATTACGAACCGATGTTAATTTTGACTCATATATGATATAGTACATTAAAATACGCATCGGATAGTATGAAATAGTTGCCACTTTTTTAACATTTTGGATATTTTAGGCATGAAAAACCTTTAATTTCGCGAATTTTTCGCGGTTTTTGTGACTTTTTTGGTATCTATTATGAACCGATGTTAATTTTGACTGTTGTATGATATAGTATATTAAAATACGCGTCGGATAGTTTGAAATAGTTGCCATTTTTATAGCATTTTGGATATTTTAGCCATGAAAAACCTTTATTTTTGTTAATTTTTCGCGGTTTTTGTGACTTTTTCGGTATCTATTATAAACCGATGTCAATTTTGACTCAAGGATGAAATAGAACATTAAATAACGCATAGAACAGTATGAAATAGTTGCTAGTTTTATAACATTTTGGGTATTTTATGAAGGAAAAACGGTAATTTTTGCTGATTTTTTGCGGTTTTTATGATATTTCCGACATTTATTACGGACAGATATTAATTTTGTCTAGAAATATACATAAAGCATTAAAAGACGAATCGACCAGTATTAATTAGTTGCCAAATTATCCTACATATCCACAAAATAAGCAATATCCGTAATATCCACCATATACGAAATATCCGCATTATCCGCAATATCAAAAAAATGTTATTTTTTGCAGTTTATTTGATATTTCCTACATTTTTTATGGACTGATATTAATTTTAAATAAGATATCATATAGAACAATTATATACGCATCGACCGGTATGAAATAGTTGCCATTTTTAAAACAATTTGTATATTTTATATATTGCGGATATTGAGGATATGGCGGAAATGGTTTATTTTGTTGATATGTAGGATATTTTGGTAACTAGTTAATACTGGTCGATTCGTCTTTTAATGCTTTATGTATATTTCTAGACAAAATTAACATCGGTCCATAATAAATGTCGGAAATATCAAAAAAACCGCAAAATATCTGCAAAAATTTCCGTTATTCCTTCATAAAATATGCAAAATGTTATAAAACTAGCAACTATTTCATACTGTTCGATGCGTAATTTTATGTTCTATATCGTAAAAGAGACAAAATTAACATAGGTTCATAATTGATACCGAAAAAGTGACAAAAACCGCGAAATATCCGCAAAATATCCGCAAAAATAAACGTTTTTCTTGCTTAAAATATACAAAATGTAAAAAAATGACAAAAATTTCATACTGTTCGATGCGTATTCTCATGTTCTATATCATAAGATAATAATAAATACCAAAAATAACTCAAAAACCCTCCAAAATCGCATTTTTTTGGATTTTGCGGATATGCGGGTATAACGGATACGCAAAAATAAACGTTTTTCTTGCTTAAAATATCCAAAATGTAAAAAAAATGACAAAAATTTCATACTGTTCGATGCGTATTCTCATGTTCTATATCATAAGATAATAATAAATACCAAAAATAACTCGAAAACCCCCCAAAATCGCATTTTTTTGGATTTTGCGGATATGCGGATATAACGGATACGCAAAAATAAACGTTTTTCTTGCTTAAAATATCCAAAATGTAAAAAAAATGACAAAAATTTCATACTGTTTGATGCGTATTCTCATGTTCTATATCATAAGATAATAATAAATACCAAAAATAACTCAAAAACCCCCCAAAATCGCATTTCTTTGGATTTTGCGGATATGCGGATATAACGGATACGCAAAAATAAACGTTTTTCTTGCTTAAAATATCCAAAATGTAAAAAAAATGACAAAAATTTCATACTGTTCGATGCGTATTCTCATGTTCTATATCATAAGATAATAATAAATACCAAAAATAACTCGAAAACCCCCCAAAATCGCATTTTTTTGGATTTTGCGGATATGCGGATATAACGGATACGCAAAAATAAACGTTTTTCTTGCTTAAAATATCCAAAATGTAAAAAAAATGACAAAAATTTCATACTGTTCGATGCGTATTCTCATGTTCTATATCATAAGATAATAATAAATACCAAAAATAACTCGAAAACCCCCCAAAATCGCATTTTTTTGGATTTTGCGGATATGCGGATATAACGGATACGCAAAAATAAACGTTTTTCTTGCTTAAAATATCCAAAATGTAAAAAAAATGACAAAAATTTCATACTGTTCGATGCGTATTCTCATGTTCTATATCATAAGATAATAATAAATACCAAAAATAACTCGAAAACCCCCCAAAATCGCATTTTTTTGGATTTTGCGGATATGCGGATATAACGGATACGCAAAAATAAACGTTTTTCTTGCTTAAAATATCCAAAATGTAAAAAAAATGACAAAAATTTCATACTGTTCGATGCGTATTCTCATGTTCTATATCATAAGATAATAATAAATACCAAAAATAACTCGAAAACCCCCCAAAATCGCATTTTTTTGGATTTTGCGGATATGCGGATATAACGGATACGCGGATATTGCGGATATGGCGATTACCATATCCGCCATATCCGTCGTATCCGCATATCCGCAAAATCCAAAAAAATGCGATTTTTTCGGTTTTTCTAGTTATTTTTGGTATTTATTATTATCTTATGATATAGAACATGAGAATACGCATCGAACAGTATGAAATTTTTGTAATTTTTTTTACATTTTGGATATTTTAAGCAAGAAAAACGTTTTTTTTTGCGGATATTTTGCGGATATTTCGCGGTTTTTGTAACTTTTTCGGTATCCATTATGAACCGATGTTATTTTTGTGTCATTTATGATATAGAACATTAAAATAGGCATCGGATAGTATGAAATAGTTGCCACTTTTTTAACATTTTGGATATTTTAGGCATGAAAAACCTTTAATTTCGCGAATTTTTCGCGGTTTTTGTGACTTTTTTGGTATCTATTATGAACCGATGTTAATTTTGACTGTTGTATGATATAGTATATTAAAATACGCGTCGGATAGTATGAAATAGTTGCCATTTTTATAGCATTTTGGATATTTTAGCCATGAAAAACCTTTATTTTTGTTAATTTTTCGCGGTTTTTGTGACTTTTTCGGTATCTATTATAAACCGATGTCAATTTTGACTCAAGGATGAAATAGAACATTAAATAACGCATAGAACAGTATGAAATAGTTGCTAGTTTTATAACATTTTGGGTATTTTATGAAGGAAAAACGGTAATTTTTGCTGATTTTTTGCGGTTTTTATGATATTTCCGACATTTATTACGGACAGATATTAATTTTGTCTAGAAATATACATAAAGCATTAAAAGACGAATCGACCAGTATTAATTAGTTGCCAAATTATCCTACATATCCACAAAATAAGCAATATCCGTAATATCCACCATATACGAAATATCCGCATTATCCGCAATATCAAAAAAATGTTATTTTTTGCAGTTTATTTGATATTTCCTACATTTTTTATGGACTGATATTAATTTTAAATAAGATATCATATAGAACAATTATATACGCATCGACCGGTATGAAATAGATGCCATTTTTAAAACAATTTGTATATTTTATATATTGCGGATATTGAGGATATGGCGGAAATGGTTTATTTTGTTGATATGTAGGATATTTTGGTAACTAGTTAATACTGGTCGATTCGTCTTTTAATGCTTTATGTATATTTCTAGACAAAATTAACATCGGTCCATAATAAATGTCGGAAATATCAAAAAAACCGCAAAATATCTGCAAAAATTTCCGTTATTCCTTCATAAAATATGCAAAATGTTATAAAACTAGCAACTATTTCATACTGTTCGATGCGTAATTTCATGTTCTATATCGTAAAAGAGACAAAATTAACATAGGTTCATAATTGATACCGAAAAAGTGACAAAAACCGCGAAATATCCGCAAAATATCCGCAAAAATAAACGTTTTTCTTGCTTAAAATATCCAAAATGTAAAAAAATGACAAAAATTTCATACTGTTCGATGCGTATTCTCATGTTCTATATCATAAGATAATAATAAATACCAAAAATAACTCAAAAACCCCCCAAAATCGCATTTCTTTGGATTTTGCGGATATGCGGATATAACGGATACGCAAAAATAAACGTTTTTCTTGCTTAAAATATCCAAAATGTAAAAAAAATGACAAAAATTTCATACTGTTCGATGCGTATTCTCATGTTCTATATCATAAGATAATAATAAATACCAAAAATAACTCAAAAATCACCCAAAATCGCATTTCTTTGGATTTTGCGGATATGCGGATATAACGGATACGCAAAAATAAACGTTTTTCTTGCTTAAAATATCCAAAATGTAAAAAAAATGACAAAAATTTCATACTGTTCGATGCGTATTCTCATGTTCTATATCATAAGATAATAATAAATACCAAAAATAACTCGAAAACCCCCCAAAATCGCATTTTTTTGGATTTTGCGGATATGCGGATATAACGGATACGCAAAAATAAACGTTTTTCTTGCTTAAAATATCCAAAATGTAAAAAAAATGACAAAAATTTCATACTGTTCGATGCGTATTCTCATGTTCTATATCATAAGATAATAATAAATACCAAAAATAACTCGAAAACCCCCCAAAATCGCATTTTTTTGGATTTTGCGGATATGCGGATATAACGGATACGCAAAAATAAACGTTTTTCTTGCTTAAAATATCCAAAATGTAAAAAAAATGACAAAAATTTCATACTGTTCGATGCGTATTCTCATGTTCTATATCATAAGATAATAATAAATACCAAAAATAACTCGAAAACCCCCCAAAATCGCATTTTTTTGGATTTTGCGGATATGCGGATATAACGGATACGCGGATATTGCGGATATGGCGATTACCATATCCGCCATATCCGTCGTATCCGCATATCCGCAAAATCCAAAAAAATGCGATTTTTTCGGTTTTTTTAGTTATTTTTGGTATTTATTATTATCTTATGATATAGAACATGAGAATACGCATCGAACAGTATGAAATTTTTGTAATTTTTTTTACATTTTGGATATTTTAAGCAAGAAAAACGTTTTTTTTTGCGGATATTTTGCGGATATTTCGCGGTTTTTGTAACTTTTTCGGTATCCATTATGAACCGATGTTATTTTTGTGTCATTTATGATATAGAACATTAAAATAGGCATCGGATAGTATGAAATAGTTGCCACTTTTTTAACATTTTGGATATTTTAGGCATGAAAAACCTTTAATTTCGCGAATTTTTCGCGGTTTTTGTGACTTTTTTGGTATCTATTATGAACCGATGTTAATTTTGACTCTTGTATGATATAGTATATTAAAATACGCGTCGGATAGTATGAAATAGTTGCCATTTTTATAGCATTTTGGATATTTTAGCCATGAAAAACCTTTATTTTTGTTAATTTTTCGCGGTTTTTGTGACTTTTTCGGTATCTATTATAAACCGATGTCAATTTTGACTCAAGGATGAAATAGAACATTAAATAACGCATAGAACAGTATGAAATAGTTGCTAGTTTTATAACATTTTGGGTATTTTATGAAGGAAAAACGGTAATTTTTGCTGATTTTTTGCGGTTTTTATGATATTTCCGACATTTATTACGGACAGATATTAATTTTGTCTAGAAATATACATAAAGCATTAAAAGACGAATCGACCAGTATTAATTAGTTGCCAAATTATCCTACATATCCACAAAATAAGCAATATCCGTAATATCCACCATATACGAAATATCCGCATTATCCGCAATATCAAAAAAATGTTATTTTTTGCAGTTTATTTGATATTTCCTACATTTTTTATGGACTGATATTAATTTTAAATAAGATATCATATAGAACAATTATATACGCATCGACCGGTATGAAATAGTTGCCATTTTTAAAACAATTTGTATATTTTATATATTGCGGATATTGAGGATATGGCGGAAATGGTTTATTTTGTTGATATGTAGGATATTTTGGTAACTAGTTAATACTGGTCGATTCGTCTTTTAATGCTTTATGTATATTTCTAGACAAAATTAACATCGGTCCATAATAAATGTCGGAAATATCAAAAAAACCGCAAAATATCTGCAAAAATTTCCGTTATTCCTTCATAAAATATGCAAAATGTTATAAAACTAGCAACTATTTCATACTGTTCGATGCGTAATTTCATGTTCTATATCGTAAAAGAGACAAAATTAACATAGGTTCATAATTGATACCGAAAAAGTGACAAAAACCGCGAAATATCCGCAAAATATCCGCAAAAATAAACGTTTTTCTTGCTTAAAATATCCAAAATGTAAAAAAAATGACAAAAATTTCATACTGTTCGATGCGTATTCTCATGTTCTATATCATAAGATAATAATAAATACCAAAAATAACTCAAAAACCCCCCAAAATCGCATTTCTTTGGATTTTGCGGATATGCGGATATAACGGATACGCAAAAATAAACGTTTTTCTTGCTTAAAATATCCAAAATGTAAAAAAAATGACAAAAATTTCATACTGTTCGATGCGTATTCTCATGTTCTATATCATAAGATAATAATAAATACCAAAAATAACTCGAAAACCCCCCAAAATCGCATTTTTTTGGATTTTGCGGATATGCGGATATAACGGATACGCAAAAATAAACGTTTTTCTTGCTTAAAATATCCAAAATGTAAAAAAAATGACAAAAATTTCATACTGTTCGATGCGTATTCTCATGTTCTATATCATAAGATAATAATAAATACCAAAAATAACTCGAAAACCCCCCAAAATCGCATTTTTTTGGATTTTGCGGATATGCGGATATAACGGATACGCAAAAATAAACGTTTTTCTTGCTTAAAATATCCAAAATGTAAAAAAAATGACAAAAATTTCATACTGTTCGATGCGTATTCTCATGTTCTATATCATAAGATAATAATAAATACCAAAAATAACTCGAAAACCCCCCAAAATCGCATTTTTTTGGATTTTGCGGATATGCGGATATAACGGATACGCAAAAATAAACGTTTTTCTTGCTTAAAATATCCAAAATGTAAAAAAAATGACAAAAATTTCATACTGTTCGATGCGTATTCTCATGTTCTATATCATAAGATAATAATAAATACCAAAAATAACTCGAAAACCCCCCAAAATCGCATTTTTTTGGATTTTGCGGATATGCGGATATAACGGATACGCGGATATTGCGGATATGGCGATTACCATATCCGCCATATCCGTCGTATCCGCATATCCGCAAAATCCAAAAAAATGCGATTTTTTCGGTTTTTTTAGTTATTTTTGGTATTTATTATTATCTTATGATATAGAACATGAGAATACGCATCGAACAGTATGAAATTTTTGTAATTTTTTTTACATTTTGGATATTTTAAGCAAGAAAAACGTTTTTTTTTTCGGATATTTTGCGGATATTTCGCGGTTTTTGTAACTTTTTCGGTATCCATTATGAACCGATGTTATTTTTGTGTCATTTATGATATAGAACATTAAAATAGGCATCGGATAGTATGAAATAGTTGCCACTTTTTTAACATTTTGGATATTTTAGGCATGAAAAACCTTTAATTTCGCGAATTTTTCGCGGTTTTTGTGACTTTTTTGGTATCTATTATGAACCGATGTTAATTTTGACTCTTGTATGATATAGTATATTAAAATACGCGTCGGATAGTATGAAATAGTTGCCATTTTTATAGCATTTTGGATATTTTAGCCATGAAAAACCTTTATTTTTGTTAATTTTTCGCGGTTTTTGTGACTTTTTCGGTATCTATTATAAACCGATGTCAATTTTGACTCAAGGATGAAATAGAACATTAAATAACGCATAGAACAGTATGAAATAGTTGCTAGTTTTATAACATTTTGGGTATTTTATGAAGGAAAAACGGTAATTTTTGCTGATTTTTTGCGGTTTTTATGATATTTCCGACATTTATTACGGACAGATATTAATTTTGTCTAGAAATATACATAAAGCATTAAAAGACGAATCGACCAGTATTAATTAGTTGCCAAATTATCCTACATATCCACAAAATAAGCAATATCCGTAATATCCACCATATACGAAATATCCGCATTATCCGCAATATCAAAAAAATGTTATTTTTTGCAGTTTATTTGATATTTCCTACATTTTTTATGGACTGATATTAATTTTAAATAAGATATCATATAGAACAATTATATACGCATCGACCGGTATGAAATAGTTGCCATTTTTAAAACAATTTGTATATTTTATATATTGCGGATATTGAGGATATGGCGGAAATGGTTTATTTTGTTGATATGTAGGATATTTTGGTAACTAGTTAATACTGGTCGATTCGTCTTTTAATGCTTTATGTATATTTCTAGACAAAATTAACATCGGTCCATAATAAATGTCGGAAATATCAAAAAAACCGCAAAATATCTGCAAAAATTTCCGTTATTCCTTCATAAAATATGCAAAATGTTATAAAACTAGCAACTATTTCATACTGTTCGATGCGTAATTTCATGTTCTATATCGTAAAAGAGACAAAATTAACATAGGTTCATAATTGATACCGAAAAAGTGACAAAAACCGCGAAATATCCGCAAAATATCCGCAAAAATAAACGTTTTTCTTGCTTAAAATATCCAAAATGTAAAAAAATGACAAAAATTTCATACTGTTCGATGCGTATTCTCATGTTCTATATCATAAGATAATAATAAATACCAAAAATAACTCAAAAACCCCCCAAAATCGCATTTCTTTGGATTTTGCGGATATGCGGATATAACGGATACGCAAAAATAAACGTTTTTCTTGCTTAAAATATCCAAAATGTAAAAAAAATGACAAAAATTTCATACTGTTCGATGCGTATTCTCATGTTCTATATCATAAGATAATAATAAATACCAAAAATAACTCAAAAATCACCCAAAATCGCATTTCTTTGGATTTTGCGGATATGCGGATATAACGGATACGCAAAAATAAACGTTTTTCTTGCTTAAAATATCCAAAATGTAAAAAAAATGACAAAAATTTCATACTGTTCGATGCGTATTCTCATGTTCTATATCATAAGATAATAATAAATACCAAAAATAACTCAAAAACCCTCCAAAATCGCATTTTTTTGGATTTTGCGGATATGCGGATATAACGGATACGCAAAAATAAACGTTTTTCTTGCTTAAAATATCCAAAATGTAAAAAAAATGACAAAAATTTCATACTGTTCGATGCGTATTCTCATGTTCTATATCATAAGATAATAATAAATACCAAAAATAACTCGAAAACCCCCCAAAATCGCATTTTTTTGGATTTTGCGGATATGCGGATATAACGGATACGCAAAAATAAACGTTTTTCTTGCTTAAAATATCCAAAATGTAAAAAAAATGACAAAAATTTCATACTGTTCGATGCGTATTCTCATGTTCTATATCATAAGATAATAATAAATACCAAAAATAACTCGAAAACCCCCCAAAATCGCATTTTTTTGGATTTTGCGGATATGCGGATATAACGGATACGCGGATATTGCGGATATGGCGATTACCATATCCGCCATATCCGTCGTATCCGCATATCCGCAAAATCCAAAAAAATGCGATTTTTTCGGTTTTTTTAGTTATTTTTGGTATTTATTATTATCTTATGATATAGAACATGAGAATACGCATCGAACAGTATGAAATTTTTGTAATTTTTTTTACATTTTGGATATTTTAAGCAAGAAAAACGTTTTTTTTTTGCGGATATTTTGCGGATATTTCGCGGTTTTTGTAACTTTTTCGGTATCCATTATGAACCGATGTTATTTTTGTGTCATTTATGATATAGAACATTAAAATAGGCATCGGATAGTATGAAATAGTTGCCACTTTTTTAACATTTTGGATATTTTAGGCATGAAAAACCTTTAATTTCGCGAATTTTTCGCGGTTTTTGTGACTTTTTTGGTATCTATTATGAACCGATGTTAATTTTGACTGTTGTATGATATAGTATATTAAAATACGCGTCGGATAGTATGAAATAGTTGCCATTTTTATAGCATTTTGGATATTTTAGCCATGAAAAACCTTTATTTTTGTTAATTTTTCGCGGTTTTTGTGACTTTTTCGGTATCTATTATAAACCGATGTCAATTTTGACTCAAGGATGAAATAGAACATTAAATAACGCATAGAACAGTATGAAATAGTTGCTAGTTTTATAACATTTTGGGTATTTTATGAAGGAAAAACGGTAATTTTTGCTGATTTTTTGCGGTTTTTATGATATTTCCGACATTTATTACGGACAGATATTAATTTTGTCTAGAAATATACATAAAGCATTAAAAGACGAATCGACCAGTATTAATTAGTTGCCAAATTATCCTACATATCCACAAAATAAGCAATATCCGTAATATCCACCATATACGAAATATCCGCATTATCCGCAATATCAAAAAAATGTTATTTTTTGCAGTTTATTTGATATTTCCTACATTTTTTATGGACTGATATTAATTTTAAATAAGATATCATATAGAACAATTATATACGCATCGACCGGTATGAAATAGTTGCCATTTTTAAAACAATTTGTATATTTTATATATTGCGGATATTGAGGATATGGCGGAAATGGTTTATTTTGTTGATATGTAGGATATTTTGGTAACTAGTTAATACTGGTCGATTCGTCTTTTAATGCTTTATGTATATTTCTAGACAAAATTAACATCGGTCCATAATAAATGTCGGAAATATCAAAAAAACCGCAAAATATCTGCAAAAATTTCCGTTATTCCTTCATAAAATATGCAAAATGTTATAAAACTAGCAACTATTTCATACTGTTCGATGCGTAATTTCATGTTCTATATCGTAAAAGAGACAAAATTAACAGAGGTTCATAATTGATACCGAAAAAGTGACAAAAACCGCGAAATATCCGCAAAATATCCGCAAAAATAAACGTTTTTCTTGCTTAAAATATCCAAAATGTAAAAAAAATGACAAAAATTTCATACTGTTCGATGCGTATTCTCATGTTCTATATCATAAGATAATAATAAATACCAAAAATAACTCAAAAATCACCCAAAATCGCATTTCTTTGGATTTTGCGGATATGCGGATATAACGGATACGCAAAAATAAACGTTTTTCTTGCTTAAAATATCCAAAATGTAAAAAAAATGACAAAAATTTCATACTGTTCGATGCGTATTCTCATGTTCTATATCATAAGATAATAATAAATACCAAAAATAACTCAAAAATCACCCAAAATCGCATTTCTTTGGATTTTGCGGATATGCGGATATAACGGATACGCAAAAATAAACGTTTTTCTTGCTTAAAATATCCAAAATGTAAAAAAAATGACAAAAATTTCATACTGTTCGATGCGTATTCTCATGTTCTATATCATAAGATAATAATAAATACCAAAAATAACTCAAAAACCCTCCAAAATCGCATTTTTTTGGATTTTGCGGATATGCGGATATAACGGATACGCAAAAATAAACGTTTTTCTTGCTTAAAATATCCAAAATGTAAAAAAAATGACAAAAATTTCATACTGTTCGATGCGTATTCTCATGTTCTATATCATAAGATAATAATAAATACCAAAAATAACTCGAAAACCCCCCAAAATCGCATTTTTTTGGATTTTGCGGATATGCGGATATAACGGATACGCAAAAATAAACGTTTTTCTTGCTTAAAATATCCAAAATGTAAAAAAAATGACAAAAATTTCATACTGTTCGATGCGTATTCTCATGTTCTATATCATAAGATAATAATAAATACCAAAAATAACTCGAAAACCCCCCAAAATCGCATTTTTTTGGATTTTGCGGATATGCGGATATAACGGATACGCGGATATTGCGGATATGGCGATTACCATATCCGCCATATCCGTCGTATCCGCATATCCGCAAAATCCAAAAAAATGCGATTTTTTCGGTTTTTCTAGTTATTTTTGGTATTTATTATTATCTTATGATATAGAACATGAGAATACGCATCAACCAGTATGAAATTTTTGTAATTTTTTTTACATTTTGGATATTTTAAGCAAGAAAAACGTTTTTTTTTGCGGATATTTTGCGGATATTTCGCGGTTTTTGTAACTTTTTCGGTATCCATTATGAACCGATGTTATTTTTGTGTCATTTATGATATAGAACATTAAAATAGGCATCGGATAGTATGAAATAGTTGCCACTTTTTTAACATTTTGGATATTTTAGGCATGAAAAACCTTTAATTTCGCGAATTTTTCGCGGTTTTTGTGACTTTTTTGGTATCTATTATGAACTGATGTTAATTTTGACTGTTGTATGATATAGTATATTAAAATACGCGTCGGATAGTATGAAATAGTTGCCATTTTTATAGCATTTTGGATATTTTAGCCATGAAAAACCTTTATTTTTGTTAATTTTTCGCGGTTTTTGTGACTTTTTCGGTATCTATTATAAACCGATGTCAATTTTGACTCAAGGATGAAATAGAACATTAAATAACGCATAGAACAGTATGAAATAGTTGCTAGTTTTATAACATTTTGGGTATTTTATGAAGGAAAAACGGTAATTTTTGCTGATTTTTTGCGGTTTTTATGATATTTCCGACATTTATTACGGACAGATATTAATTTTGTCTAGAAATATACATAAAGCATTAAAAGACGAATCGACCAGTATTAATTAGTTGCCAAATTATCCTACATATCCACAAAATAAGCAATATCCGTAATATCCACCATATACGAAATATCCGCATTATCCGCAATATCAAAAAAATGTTATTTTTTGCAGTTTATTTGATATTTCCTACATTTTTTATGGACTGATATTAATTTTAAATAAGATATCATATAGAACAATTATATACGCATCGACCGGTATGAAATAGTTGCCATTTTTAAAACAATTTGTATATTTTATATATTGCGGATATTGAGGATATGGCGGAAATGGTTTATTTTGTTGATATGTAGGATATTTTGGTAACTAGTTAATACTGGTCGATTCGTCTTTTAATGCTTTATGTATATTTCTAGACAAAATTAACATCGGTCCATAATAAATGTCGGAAATATCAAAAAAACCGCAAAATATCTGCAAAAATTTCCGTTATTCCTTCATAAAATATGCAAAATGTTATAAAACTAGCAACTATTTCATACTGTTCGATGCGTAATTTCATGTTCTATATCGTAAAAGAGACAAAATTAACATAGGTTCATAATTGATACCGAAAAAGTGACAAAAACCGCGAAATATCCGCAAAATATCCGCAAAAATAAACGTTTTTCTTGCTTAAAATATCCAAAATGTAAAAAAATGACAAAAATTTCATACTGTTCGATGCGTATTCTCATGTTCTATATCATAAGATAATAATAAATACCAAAAATAACTCAAAAACCCTCCAAAATCGCATTTTTTTGGATTTTGCGGATATGCGGATATAACGGATACGCAAAAATAAACGTTTTTCTTGCTTAAAATATCCAAAATGTAAAAAAAATGACAAAAATTTCATACTGTTCGATGCGTATTCTCATGTTCTATATCATAAGATAATAATAAATACCAAAAATAACTCAAAAACCCTCCAAAATCGCATTTTTTTGGATTTTGCGGATATGCGGATATAACGGATACGCAAAAATAAACGTTTTTCTTGCTTAAAATATCCAAAATGTAAAAAAAATGACAAAAATTTCATACTGTTCGATGCGTATTCTCATGTTCTATATCATAAGATAATAATAAATACCAAAAATAACTCAAAAACCCTCCAAAATCGCATTTTTTTGGATTTTGCGGATATGCGGATATAACGGATACGCAAAAATAAACGTTTTTCTTGCTTAAAATATCCAAAATGTAAAAAAAATGACAAAAATTTCATACTGTTCGATGCGTATTCTCATGTTCTATATCATAAGATAATAATAAATACCAAAAATAACTCGAAAACCCCCCAAAATCGCATTTCTTTGGATTTTGCGGATATGCGGATATAACGGATACGCAAAAATAAACGTTTTTCTTGCTTAAAATATCCAAAATGTAAAAAAAATGACAAAAATTTCATACTGTTCGATGCGTATTCTCATGTTCTATATCATAAGATAATAATAAATACCAAAAATAACTCAAAAATCACCCAAAATCGCATTTCTTTGGATTTTGCGGATATGCGGATATAACGGATACGCAAAAATAAACGTTTTTCTTGCTTAAAATATCCAAAATGTAAAAAAAATGACAAAAATTTCATACTGTTCGATGCGTATTCTCATGTTCTATATCATAAGATAATAATAAATACCAAAAATAACTCAAAAACCCTCCAAAATCGCATTTTTTTGGATTTTGCGGATATGCGGATATAACGGATACGCGGATATTGCGGATATGGCGATTACCATATCCGCCATATCCGTCGTATCCGCATATCCGCAAAATCCAAAAAAATGCTATTTTTTCGGTTTTTTTAGTTATTTTTGGTATTTATTATTATCTTATGATATAGAACATGAGAATACGCATCGAACAGTATGAAATTTTTGTAATTTTTTTTACATTTTGGATATTTTAAGCAAGAAAAACGTATTTTTTTTGCGGATATTTTGCGGATATTTCGCGGTTTTTGTAACTTTTTCGGTATCCATTATGAACCGATGTTATTTTTGTGTCATATATGATATAGAACATTAAAATAGGCATCGGATAGTATGAAATAGTTGCCACTTTTTTAACATTTTGGATATTTTAGGCATGAAAAACCTTTAATTTCGCGAATTTTTCGCGGTTTTTGTGACTTTTTTGGTATCTATTATGAACTGATGTTAATTTTGACTGTTGTATGATATAGTATATTAAAATACGCGTCGGATAGTATGAAATAGTTGCCATTTTTATAGCATTTTGGATATTTTAGCCATGAAAAACCTTTATTTTTGTTAATTTTTCGCGGTTTTTGTGACTTTTTCGGTATCTATTATAAACCGATGTCAATTTTGACTCAAGGATGAAATAGAACATTAAATAACGCATAGAACAGTATGAAATAGTTGCTAGTTTTATAACATTTTGGGTATTTTATGAAGGAAAAACGGTAATTTTTGCTGATTTTTTGCGGTTTTTATGATATTTCCGACATTTATTACGGACAGATATTAATTTTGTCTAGAAATATACATAAAGCATTAAAAGACGAATCGACCAGTATTAATTAGTTGCCAAATTATCCTACATATCCACAAAATAAGCAATATCCGTAATATCCACCATATACGAAATATCCGCATTATCCGCAATATCAAAAAAATGTTATTTTTTGCAGTTTATTTGATATTTCCTACATTTTTTATGGACTGATATTAATTTTAAATAAGATATCATATAGAACAATTATATACGCATCGACCGGTATGAAATAGTTGCCATTTTTAAAACAATTTGTATATTTTATATATTGCGGATATTGAGGATATGGCGGAAATGGTTTATTTTGTTGATATGTAGGATATTTTGGTAACTAGTTAATACTGGTCGATTCGTCTTTTAATGCTTTATGTATATTTCTAGACAAAATTAACATCGGTCCATAATAAATGTCGGAAATATCAAAAAAACCGCAAAATATCTGCAAAAATTTCCGTTATTCCTTCATAAAATATGCAAAATGTTATAAAACTAGCAACTATTTCATACTGTTCGATGCGTAATTTCATGTTCTATATCGTAAAAGAGACAAAATTAACATAGGTTCATAATTGATACCGAAAAAGTGACAAAAACCGCGAAATATCCGCAAAATATCCGCAAAAATAAACGTTTTTCTTGCTTAAAATATCCAAAATGTAAAAAAATGACAAAAATTTCATACTGTTCGATGCGTATTCTCATGTTCTATATCATAAGATAATAATAAATACCAAAAATAACTCAAAAACCCTCCAAAATCGCATTTTTTTGGATTTTGCGGATATGCGGATATAACGGATACGCAAAAATAAACGTTTTTCTTGCTTAAAATATCCAAAATGTAAAAAAAATGACAAAAATTTCATACTGTTCGATGCGTATTCTCATGTTCTATATCATAAGATAATAATAAATACCAAAAATAACTCAAAAACCCTCCAAAATCGCATTTTTTTGGATTTTGCGGATATGCGGATATAACGGATACGCAAAAATAAACGTTTTTCTTGCTTAAAATATCCAAAATGTAAAAAAAATGACAAAAATTTCATACTGTTCGATGCGTATTCTCATGTTCTATATCATAAGATAATAATAAATACCAAAAATAACTCAAAAACCCTCCAAAATCGCATTTTTTTGGATTTTGCGGATATGCGGATATAACGGATACGCAAAAATAAACGTTTTTCTTGCTTAAAATATCCAAAATGTAAAAAAAATGACAAAAATTTCATACTGTTCGATGCGTATTCTCATGTTCTATATCATAAGATAATAATAAATACCAAAAATAACTCAAAAACCCTCCAAAATCGCATTTTTTTGGATTTTGCGGATATGCGGATATAACGGATACGCAAAAATAAACGTTTTTCTTGCTTAAAATATCCAAAATGTAAAAAAAATGACAAAAATTTCATACTGTTCGATGCGTATTCTCATGTTCTATATCATAAGATAATAATAAATACCAAAAATAACTCGAAAACCCCCCAAAATCGCATTTCTTTGGATTTTGCGGATATGCGGATATAACGGATACGCAAAAATAAACGTTTTTCTTGCTTAAAATATCCAAAATGTAAAAAAAATGACAAAAATTTCATACTGTTCGATGCGTATTCTCATGTTCTATATCATAAGATAATAATAAATACCAAAAATAACTCAAAAATCACCCAAAATCGCATTTCTTTGGATTTTGCGGATATGCGGATATAACGGATACGCAAAAATAAACGTTTTTCTTGCTTAAAATATCCAAAATGTAAAAAAAATGACAAAAATTTCATACTGTTCGATGCGTATTCTCATGTTCTATATCATAAGATAATAATAAATACCAAAAATAACTCAAAAACCCTCCAAAATCGCATTTTTTTGGATTTTGCGGATATGCGGATATAACGGATACGCGGATATTGCGGATATGGCGATTACCATATCCGCCATATCCGTCGTATCCGCATATCCGCAAAATCCAAAAAAATGCGATTTTTTCGGTTTTTTTAGTTATTTTTGGTATTTATTATTATCTTATGATATAGAACATGAGAATACGCATCGAACAGTATGAAATTTTTGTAATTTTTTTTACATTTTGGATATTTTAAGCAAGAAAAACGTTTTTTTTTGCGGATATTTTGCGGATATTTCGCGGTTTTTGTAACTTTTTCGGTATCCATTATGAACCGATGTTATTTTTGTGTCATATATGATATAGAACATTAAAATAGGCATCGGATAGTATGAAATAGTTGCCACTTTTTTAACATTTTGGATATTTTAGGCATGAAAAACCTTTAATTTCGCGAATTTTTCGCGGTTTTTGTGACTTTTTTGGTATCTATTATGAACTGATGTTAATTTTGACTGTTGTATGATATAGTATATTAAAATACGCGTCGGATAGTATGAAATAGTTGCCATTTTTATAGCATTTTGGATATTTTAGCCATGAAAAACCTTTATTTTTGTTAATTTTTCGCGGTTTTTGTGACTTTTTCGGTATCTATTATAAACCGATGTCAATTTTGACTCAAGGATGAAATAGAACATTAAATAACGCATAGAACAGTATGAAATAGTTGCTAGTTTTATAACATTTTGGGTATTTTATGAAGGAAAAACGGTAATTTTTGCTGATTTTTTGCGGTTTTTATGATATTTCCGACATTTATTACGGACAGATATTAATTTTGTCTAGAAATATACATAAAGCATTAAAAGACGAATCGACCAGTATTAATTAGTTGCCAAATTATCCTACATATCCACAAAATAAGCAATATCCGTAATATCCACCATATACGAAATATCCGCATTATCCGCAATATCAAAAAAATGTTATTTTTTGCAGTTTATTTGATATTTCCTACATTTTTTATGGACTGATATTAATTTTAAATAAGATATCATATAGAACAATTATATACGCATCGACCGGTATGAAATAGTTGCCATTTTTAAAACAATTTGTATATTTTATATATTGCGGATATTGAGGATATGGCGGAAATGGTTTATTTTGTTGATATGTAGGATATTTTGGTAACTAGTTAATACTGGTCGATTCGTCTTTTAATGCTTTATGTATATTTCTAGACAAAATTAACATCGGTCCATAATAAATGTCGGAAATATCAAAAAAACCGCAAAATATCTGCAAAAATTTCCGTTATTCCTTCATAAAATATGCAAAATGTTATAAAACTAGCAACTATTTCATACTGTTCGATGCGTAATTTCATGTTCTATATCGTAAAAGAGACAAAATTAACATAGGTTCATAATTGATACCGAAAAAGTGACAAAAACCGCGAAATATCCGCAAAATATCCGCAAAAATAAACGTTTTTCTTGCTTAAAATATCCAAAATGTAAAAAAATGACAAAAATTTCATACTGTTCGATGCGTATTCTCATGTTCTATATCATAAGATAATAATAAATACCAAAAATAACTCAAAAACCCTCCAAAATCGCATTTTTTTGGATTTTGCGGATATGCGGATATAACGGATACGCAAAAATAAACGTTTTTCTTGCTTAAAATATCCAAAATGTAAAAAAAATGACAAAAATTTCATACTGTTCGATGCGTATTCTCATGTTCTATATCATAAGATAATAATAAATACCAAAAATAACTCAAAAACCCTCCAAAATCGCATTTTTTTGGATTTTGCGGATATGCGGATATAACGGATACGCAAAAATAAACGTTTTTCTTGCTTAAAATATCCAAAATGTAAAAAAAATGACAAAAATTTCATACTGTTCGATGCGTATTCTCATGTTCTATATCATAAGATAATAATAAATACCAAAAATAACTCAAAAACCCTCCAAAATCGCATTTTTTTGGATTTTGCGGATATGCGGATATAACGGATACGCAAAAATAAACGTTTTTCTTGCTTAAAATATCCAAAATGTAAAAAAAATGACAAAAATTTCATACTGTTCGATGCGTATTCTCATGTTCTATATCATAAGATAATAATAAATACCAAAAATAACTCGAAAACCCCCCAAAATCGCATTTCTTTGGATTTTGCGGATATGCGGATATAACGGATACGCAAAAATAAACGTTTTTCTTGCTTAAAATATCCAAAATGTAAAAAAAATGACAAAAATTTCATACTGTTCGATGCGTATTCTCATGTTCTATATCATAAGATAATAATAAATACCAAAAATAACTCAAAAATCACCCAAAATCGCATTTCTTTGGATTTTGCGGATATGCGGATATAACGGATACGCAAAAATAAACGTTTTTCTTGCTTAAAATATCCAAAATGTAAAAAAAATGACAAAAATTTCATACTGTTCGATGCGTATTCTCATGTTCTATATCATAAGATAATAATAAATACCAAAAATAACTCAAAAACCCTCCAAAATCGCATTTTTTTGGATTTTGCGGATATGCGGATATAACGGATACGCGGATATTGCGGATATGGCGATTACCATATCCGCCATATCCGTCGTATCCGCATATCCGCAAAATCCAAAAAAATGCGATTTTTTCGGTTTTTTTAGTTATTTTTGGTATTTATTATTATCTTATGATATAGAACATGAGAATACGCATCGAACAGTATGAAATTTTTGTAATTTTTTTTACATTTTGGATATTTTAAGCAAGAAAAACGTTTTTTTTTTGCGGATATTTTGCGGATATTTCGCGGTTTTTGTAACTTTTTCGGTATCCATTATGAACCGATGTTATTTTTGTGTCATATATGATATAGAACATTAAAATAGGCATCGGATAGTATGAAATAGTTGCCACTTTTTTAACATTTTGGATATTTTAGGCATGAAAAACCTTTAATTTCGCGAATTTTTCGCGGTTTTTGTGACTTTTTTGGTATCTATTATGAACCGATGTTAATTTTGACTGTTGTATGATATAGTATATTAAAATACGCGTCGGATAGTATGAAATAGTTGCCATTTTTATAGCATTTTGGATATTTTAGCCATGAAAAACCTTTATTTTTGTTAATTTTTCGCGGTTTTTGTGACTTTTTCGGTATCTATTATAAACCGATGTCAATTTTGACTCAAGGATGAAATAGAACATTAAATAACGCATAGAACAGTATGAAATAGTTGCTAGTTTTATAACATTTTGGGTATTTTATGAAGGAAAAACGGTAATTTTTGCTGATTTTTTGCGGTTTTTATGATATTTCCGACATTTATTACGGACAGATATTAATTTTGTCTAGAAATATACATAAAGCATTAAAAGACGAATCGACCAGTATTAATTAGTTGCCAAATTATCCTACATATCCACAAAATAAGCAATATCCGTAATATCCACCATATACGAAATATCCGCATTATCCGCAATATCAAAAAAATGTTATTTTTTGCAGTTTATTTGATATTTCCTACATTTTTTATGGACTGATATTAATTTTAAATAAGATATCATATAGAACAATTATATACGCATCGACCGGTATGAAATAGTTGCCATTTTTAAAACAATTTGTATATTTTATATATTGCGGATATTGAGGATATGGCGGAAATGGTTTATTTTGTTGATATGTAGGATATTTTGGTAACTAGTTAATACTGGTCGATTCGTCTTTTAATGCTTTATGTATATTTCTAGACAAAATTAACATCGGTCCATAATAAATGTCGGAAATATCAAAAAAACCGCAAAATATCTGCAAAAATTTCCGTTATTCCTTCATAAAATATGCAAAATGTTATAAAACTAGCAACTATTTCATACTGTTCGATGCGTAATTTCATGTTCTATATCGTAAAAGAGACAAAATTAACATAGGTTCATAATTGATACCGAAAAAGTGACAAAAACCGCGAAATATCCGCAAAATATCCGCAAAAATAAACGTTTTTCTTGCTTAAAATATCCAAAATGTAAAAAAATGACAAAAATTTCATACTGTTCGATGCGTATTCTCATGTTCTATATCATAAGATAATAATAAATACCAAAAATAACTCAAAAACCCCCCAAAATCGCATTTCTTTGGATTTTGCGGATATGCGGATATAACGGATACGCAAAAATAAACGTTTTTCTTGCTTAAAATATCCAAAATGTAAAAAAAATGACAAAAATTTCATACTGTTCGATGCGTATTCTCATGTTCTATATCATAAGATAATAATAAATACCAAAAATAACTCAAAAATCACCCAAAATCGCATTTCTTTGGATTTTGCGGATATGCGGATATAACGGATACGCAAAAATAAACGTTTTTCTTGCTTAAAATATCCAAAATGTAAAAAAAATGACAAAAATTTCATACTGTTCGATGCGTATTCTCATGTTCTATATCATAAGATAATAATAAATACCAAAAATAACTCAAAAACCCTCCAAAATCGCATTTTTTTGGATTTTGCGGATATGCGGATATAACGGATACGCAAAAATAAACGTTTTTCTTGCTTAAAATATCCAAAATGTAAAAAAAATGACAAAAATTTCATACTGTTCGATGCGTATTCTCATGTTCTATATCATAAGATAATAATAAATACCAAAAATAACTCGAAAACCCCCCAAAATCGCATTTTTTTGGATTTTGCGGATATGCGGATATAACGGATACGCGGATATTGCGGATATGGCGATTACCATATCCGCCATATCCGTCGTATCCGCATATCCGCAAAATCCAAAAAAATGCGATTTTTTCGGTTTTTTTAGTTATTTTTGGTATTTATTATTATCTTATGATATAGAACATGAGAATACGCATCGAACAGTATGAAATTTTTGTAATTTTTTTTACATTTTGGATATTTTAAGCAAGAAAAACGTTTTTTTTTTGCGGATATTTTGCGGATATTTCGCGGTTTTTGTAACTTTTTCGGTATCCATTATGAACCGATGTTATTTTTGTGTCATATATGATATAGAACATTAAAATAGGCATCGGATAGTATGAAATAGTTGCCACTTTTTTAACATTTTGGATATTTTAGGCATGAAAAACCTTTAATTTCGCGAATTTTTCGCGGTTTTTGTGACTTTTTTGGTATCTATTATGAACCGATGTTAATTTTGACTGTTGTATGATATAGTATATTAAAATACGCGTCGGATAGTATGAAATAGTTGCCATTTTTATAGCATTTTGGATATTTTAGCCATGAAAAACCTTTATTTTTGTTAATTTTTCGCGGTTTTTGTGACTTTTTCGGTATCTATTATAAACCGATGTCAATTTTGACTCAAGGATGAAATAGAACATTAAATAACGCATAGAACAGTATGAAATAGTTGCTAGTTTTATAACATTTTGGGTATTTTATGAAGGAAAAACGGTAATTTTTGCTGATTTTTTGCTGTTTTCATGATATTTCCGACATTTATTACGGACAGATATTAATTTAGTCTAGAAATATACATAAAGCATTAAAAGACGAATCGACCAGTATTAATTAGTTGCCAAATTATCCTACATATCCACAAAATAAGCAATATCCGTAATATCCACCATATACGAAATATCCGCATTATCTGCAATATCAAAAAAATGTGATTTTTTGCAGTTTATTTGATATTTCCTACATTTTTTATGGACTGATATTAATTTTAAATAAGGTATCATATAGAACAATTATATACGCATCGACCGGTATGAAATAGTTGCCATTTTTAAAACAATTTGGATATTTTATATATTGCGGATATGGGTGATATTGCGGATACGGCGGATATGGTAAGTATTGGGGATATGACTAATACTGAGGATATTTCGGATACGGCGGATATTGTGGATATGGCGGATATGACGGATACGCTAGATATTGCGGGTTTAGTGCATATTACGCATATTGCGGATATGGCAGAAATTGCGGATATTGCAGATATGGCGATATAGCGGATGTGGTGGGCATTTATACTTTAAAATCATTGTATTATAATGTTATTTATTGTTAGAAAATATTGACATAAAATCTAATGTACGTACATATACTTTGATTTAAATTAGAATATACTTATCTTATAAATAAGAAATTTTGTTTTCAAAACTTTTGATTAGTACCAATCGTAACTTTCTTTGGTTTTTTATTTATCAGTCCTTTGCAATGACCAAATTTAAATTTTAATATCATTTCGCCAACTTTGGAAACAGGATAAATATCAGGTATCCATTCGATTATGAACGGTGTTGGTTCGTTTTGATCAGCGGAAGTATTTCCTACTTTCAAGTATGTTTTTAATTCTAAAGGTTTGATAGGAACGAAACCATCTTTATATGAGTCTGGATCATCTTTAATACGATTGTATACATCGTATGTACCGTCTTTGTTTTCGATAAAACTTCTTGTAATATCTAATGACATCTACGACAATAATCAAAATATAAAAATATCCAAGTTTCTGTTAGGGTGATTATTTTTACCAAGGGACATTCGAAAATCTGTTTTAGATGTAAGATGTTCGTTATATGCCAAGTGTATTTCGTGAAGATTCCTATCGGTGGCTTATCTCTACGAATGACAGCTTTCGTAAAGTTCGGTAAACGTTTTTTAATTCCACCAGAAGAAATTCGGTCCCGAAAACAATCGAAAAAAATCTGAAATTAGAACTAAACGATAATATAAATTTATAAACGTGCTCGATCTAATGAACAGAAGTATTTACCTGCGGTACATTAAACTTAAGAGGTTCTGGATTTCCGTTGAACTGGAAATGCATCGTTTGATTTATTGCTTCTGTAACAGATGCTAACCATTCAAAAAACGATAACGATACATTACTTTCTTCTAGCGGCATATCGATCTTTCTAGTATATTTTTTCGATTTCAGAAACTGTTTAACTGATTCTAAATTATCAGGTACGATTATTTCACTTTCGTCTCTTCTACTAGACATTCTTTGTTTTTTTGAAGGGTATGTTTTTATAGTATCCGCACTATGTTTTTTTAAAGGTATTATTTTTACTAACTCAGTCGATAAAGTATCATTAAATGTCTCAGGTAATTCTGACAAAATTTCATTTTCCAATCCTCGTATTATTGTAATCTAGTAATAAGAATAAAAATTAATATACAGTGTTAGTTAGAATATCAGTACGAAACAAATAACAAGTGAAAGAAATACATTAAATTTTTAAGAAACACATATTATAAAACGTATAAAAAGGAAATAAAGGTGAAGAATATTCTAAATTAATGCGTACCCCTCTGTCTGAATTAATTTCCATTCCATGAATTTCAGACGACTCATGATTATTTTCCAAATCTGACACGACCATTTGGGAAACATCCAGTAAACCTTGGTTTGTTAATACTTCAATATTACAATCACCATTACTGGAAACTAGATCTGTGCTAAACATCGATACTAATGTATCATTTACATCGTCGTGAACATCATCGGGCATCACACCTATACAAAAATTAAATTTAGAATCAAATGTTTTCTTTTTTAATAGAGAATCTATATCATGAAGTTTTTAAAAATGAAAATTTTAATTATGTAAAGGTTAATTTTCATATTATTTATTGTTTCAATATACCTGCAGAATTTAAATTAGGAGTAATAACTAAAGGTTGTTCTAAATTCACGAAACTTGCGAATTCTTCCGATAAAGATGAATCACTAGCAAAAGCACATATGCAAGCATAATAATGTAAGCATTTCTTTGAAGAGTTTGCAACATCTTCTCTACTAATACAATTCTGAGTTTTACTTTGAGTAGATATGCCTATGGAAAAAACACTGTTTATATTCATAACATCATAAAACGTTGTGATATTTTCATACTTTTTGTATCTTTAGTGTCTGAACAACTACAAACATATTTATGTTCGACTTTATCTTTGGCTTTCGAAGTAAATATGGAGAAGTGTAAATATCCTAATGGATGTTTGGGGCTAGTCTGACATTTCACAGCCATTATATTTTTGGAGACCCGCTGTACTAGCGGACCTGCCGTTTCGGTCGCTAAAAGCCACAGTTCTTGTTTGATTTCGTTGGAAACGTTCAACGAGCTTAAAATACTGTTCCTTAACATTAATGGATTCGCTTCATTCGCGCACTTCATAGCCGCCTGTATGTGGAAACACACAGATGCCGTCGGTACCTGATCGGATTCGTGACATTTCAGGATCGACGTGTCAAATAATCGTTGGCACGTGTCGACGAAACATAGCGCAGCCGTCTGATGAATCAGGGTGATGGTCGGATCTATGTTGCTTAAGTTAGTTTGTATAAAAGGCAACTGTACGAAACCTCTATGATCGGGGCCTCGATCTTTAACTCTTACTGAATATACTTGTGTAGTTGACCCTGTCAGTAGTTTGACAGCTTCTGAGCTGAGTTTTCTTTTTTCACCGATATCTTTAAAGACGTAATTACATTTTTTATTTTTGCAACATATTCCTCGTGTTCCATTATACATGGAACATTTTGGACATTTCCTTATGCCTCTCAGAGTTGCTCTTCCTAAGTTTGAAAGTACTGCTTTGAGTCTCTCATCCATTGACATTTTAAGGTTAACCTCGATCGAACATAATATTTATTTTGGAAGACGGGCACTTAAACAATTCGCGACAATTCGTTAATCGCATGCACTTTTACATTTTCACAGAAAATAGGTTATCATCATTCTAAAATAAACAAACTTTTTGAAACCAACAATTGACTTGTACTGTACTACAATCTAAACATAGGTATATTAACCATAGAATGATGTACTATTGGGATGGTCAGCATCCATTCTATGAATAAATTATACAGATGTCATTTCAGTATTTTCGATCGTATAGAGATATGTCCCGTTAAAAGTGAGGTTTGAAATTAATTATTGGCGAGAAACGATCGTTTTACGGCTGAAAAATATTGTATTTGAACCAAATATCACAATCTAAATCTTTTTTGTAATTTGCAAAATTTTCGTAGTAAAATCAAACTGTAAAAAACTTTTTAAAAAAATGGTTTTAAGTTACATTAGTTCCGTACTTAAATTATCTTTACAGACATTTAAAGAACCGTCACGTACAGAAACCTTTTTGGAAAACTTGTATACCTTGAAACTTCTTTTAGATAAATTAACCAGTGAACATGTGAATCTAGACATTAAAAATACTAAAGATGAGTCCTCATCAAATCAAATACGAGCACCATCCACCTACATACAAGTATACGAAGATCGGTATGTAAATATATGCATTTTCATTTTACGTCCGAAAATGAAAATACCTCTACATAATCACCCGGAAATGTACGGATTACTGAAAGTGATTTCTGGAAAAATCAGGATAAAAAGTTTTTCTTTGAAAACGAAACAAGTGTTAGAAATCCAACAAGAACCGACTGATTCTATAGACGAGGATGTGGTGTTGGCTGAAAAAATGAAAGATCTGATTGTGGACTCGACATCTGAAGCGTGTATCCTAGAACCGAATTTCAATAATCTACACGAGATCGAAAGTATCGACGGGCCGGCAGCTTTTTTAGATGTACTTGCGCCTCCGTACGACACGATTATCCTCGGGAACGGCCCGAGAAAGTGCAGATACTACAAAGCGGTTCGACAAGTATTAGGCAACGTTTATCAGTTGAGTGAAATTCCTCCACCGTCGTATTTTTGGAGTGATAAAGCACCGTACTTAGGGCCGAAACTTTTTAACAAATCTGTCGATGAATTGTTTGACTCTTAATCTATTACTGTGATGAATTAATTCTTGTTCAGAGTTGAACTCTAGTGTATTATGTTAGAAAGTAGTGCGACTTTCTATTATGCAGTTGAACATTTGATTAAAGAGACTATTTTGTTAGGAGCTAATTAGTATAAATGCATGTAGTAAAAATATTCATAAAGTATTTTTTTTTGAATATTCTTAATGTTTTTAATCTTTATTTAACTGTTCTTATAGGTCGCATGAATACAACTTATAAGCAAAAAATTGTAAATTCTATAATAAACGAAGAGAGAAATTATATTTATAATATATTCTAGTATATAAATTGTCTTACAACAATAAGTATCGTTTTAAATTATTTTTATAAATGTTTCTGATACTAGGCACAATGTTTCACTATATCTGTCTAAATGAATAAAATTATTTAATTTCCAATAGTCAGTAGTTTTCATTTAACACTGTTTAGTCTCTTTCCTTCCATTACTTGATACAGGTGGCAGTAGAAACAGTTTATTCAGGGAAGGGTTTCTGTTCTGATAAGAAAATAAATAATACATGTAATTAATTTTTAAATATTTATTTCACAAATCAAATAAAATGGATCATTTTGAATCAATAGTACTTATTTATAAATAATATTGTACAAAAAATTTGACTGGTGCATAAATCTACATTACGTTATTTTATTTATTTACTTTTTTTATAAATGGAGATAAGATGACTTAATAATAGAAATGAGTAAATGGCTTTTTCTTTTCATATATAATAATATTTGAACGTTTTAAAGTACAATGTATATAATAATATACTACAATATAGACACGCACATCGTTCAAACTAATCAGTCGTCCGCTCGCTCACAAGTTCAACGGAGGGAAAGTTATAGATTCTACTTACAAACAAAACTGTACTTACATGTATATTTATATATATATATATATTTTTTGTAATATACGTAAAAGTTACGGGGATGGGCGAGATACTTAAACAAATACTGGCGCTGTATCGAATACTGAACGTGCTGTTTTGTTTTCCTTAAAAACACTTACCAACGTGTTTATGTACAGGGATTTTTTTATTTCATTAATATCATGACTAACTATACTTTTAATTTTTATAATTAGAGGATGTGAGATCCAATCGCACTTTCGTCACAGGTTTTTAATAACACCATGACTTCTCACCCACACTTCTTACATATAATAGCAGTCATCGGTTTGACTTTGAGCGGAGCTTTACGCTTCACCCTTTTTTATGCGAATCGACACGATGGGCCCGAAAGCCACAGTACGTGCATTTATGATAGCGACGGGCTACTCAAAAGTTAACTACAAACCTATATATACAAATACAATGAATACTTAGGAATCGGTGACATTTTTTTGTATCCGTGTATCATAACAATTAACGAAAACTAATTTAGGAAAGTGTTTGGTAACAGTTTTATATAAATATCTCATGTTAGTATCTCACTTAATATTGAATTTTTTTTAAAAGAAGATACTTGAATTATTATGATTAAAAAAGGTACGTTTACTATAAACTCTGACTCGTATAATGAATTGATTTCAAAACAAACAAAATCAAAACTTTCTTATAAAATCGTAACAGACTATGTAATCAGTTATATAATGAATTAATACAGACATTAATTACGGTCTGTAGGATTTTTTAAAAAATTAGTTTTCATGAAAACTTTACAGCCTGTCTGATTTAGTTCAGGGTTTAAACAATTGTTAAACGTGACCGGCTGCAGATTTATGAATTTGGAATGTAAATTCAGTCCTTTTACTTGAATAGATCACTTTTAGTATAATTAATAAAAACTGCCGAACTTTCCTTATAAAATCGAGTACAAGAACATGCATCGATAGTTGTGAAATAGTACGCCTTTTAATAATTTAATTGACATTATTTGTGACGTCACTATCCGTACACACAGCACACCGGATACAAGAAAAAAATATTCACGATCTAAGACGTTCGATTCGAGACGAATCGAACTCAACTACATCACTAAGGGACAGAAGTGTCATCTTCATCCGTCGCTGTCGTTCGGTCTAGAACGACAGGTCAGGCGAGATGAGGAATCGAATACTGCGAATCGTTCTTACAAAGTAGTGAGGATTATTTTGATGAGGAATACTTAACGTAATGCTCGTAGTCATAAACCTTTCAAAGCGATTATCGGTTTATCGAATTCGAAAATTGACTAGCTTTATATAGATATAATACACATTTAAATTAAGGCCCGTACAAAATCTCTTCAGTTAGATTTAATGTAAACTTATGCTAATCCCTGACGTGGATAAATAAAAAAGCAGAATAAAAAAATGCACTTTAAATGAAATAAGAATCAATTATGAATATTTGAATGGGGTAAATAAATATACGATCGATAAATGAATCAGTGGATAACGTTTAACACTGACTAAATATTCACACATGCAGAATTTAAGAGTTGAAAATTATTAATTCACTAACTACTGCAACATCGTATTACATGAAATCATTATTTATACAATTGTTAAATAGTGTTTAAGTTTAGTTTAAGGTAACGCTTCATTTAAAAGTGTAAAGTGTTCTAATAATAATACTAACTATTTAATATGCTAGATAAATTAAAATTGAAATAACAAGATTATGTACATGAATATCTTTGGTATTACTTACGAACGCTTTTCATACTCTTTTTTTTTAAATACAAACGTATACAAAAGTCTAAAAGTACTCGTGAAATCGGAAAATAGAAACACGAGCTCGTCTCATCCGTTCGTCGTGTCGAACGAATCACCGGGAGGAGCGGGTTGACTGTTTTCGATAAAAGAACTCGTATCGTCGTGAACGCAGTGAATTCAATTCAGTACAGGCCTTTTTCTATACGACCTCTGTTGAAATTTCCACACTCGACGCACACGTCGGATACAGACGATACGTCGCGTTTGAAGTGTTGAAATTTCACCGCGCGGCCTAAGTTCATAAATTAAAATTAAAACAATAATGATAATCCGATAACGTTTGTAACAGGTCACGAATACAAATCCTAACAAGTACTTATTTAATGAGAGAAAGAGAGATAGAAGATACACGAAAACTGTAAACGTGCTTTGAAACGAATATTCTGCTACTAGGGCGAACGTAAAAAGGATCAACGATATCAATAAGACGTCGACGTGAGAACCGTCAGAAAAGATGTTCGCCACGCGAGTATACAGTCAAACAATTCGGTTTAAAGCTAAAGAGATAGTAAAAACTAAACGCTAAACGTAACGAGCTGTATCATACAGAAATTGACTCGAGTGTTATTATCATGTCTTTATATAATTTTTTTTCAATGTGTCGTGAGTGTTATCGTGGATGTGTTTGTGTGTATACGTTTATTATATATATTTTTTTAAATTTATTTTCTTGACATCTCAGTGGGTGATAAAAAATAAAAACCGGAAGTAACTGATGACTCGACGAAGATACAGCTGCTTTACGGCTCATCATCATGCTCGATCTCTTCACTAGGACCGTACATATTGGCTAGCTTGTCGAAACGTGGACCCCACGCGCCCAAATAGTCGTACTCTTGTTGCTCATCGTCGGTACCTAATGGAAATATTAACATTAAACTCGATGTTTCATATTGTTTACATTTGCATCATAAATATCACTGACTAGAACTCAATAATATCAATAATTCGAAGTTTTTGTACAATTACCTTTAATTATTAGAAATAACCGATATTTAACACATTCAGAATGATGTGGATATTAATTTTCTTTTAAACAAATAAAACTTTATTTTTTAACAGTACGTTAAGAAAAAATGTTTTAAAAAAACGATTTTTAAGAAAAATAAGCAGTGTGTATATGTGGGTGTGTGTATGTAATGTGTGTGTATGTGTGTGTGTGTGTCTATATATATATATATGTGTGTGTGTCTTATTTTGATGAAATTTAAACGAAAAATATTTAAAAAAGAATATAAAAATTTAAGGTTATAAAAGTAAAGTTTATTTACTGCTCATATTCCCGTAGCAAAACTTAACATGCATTGTTTGCATGATACATATTTTAACATTTAAATATTTATACAAAAAGATGCGAATTCATCGCCGCTTTCATGTAATTTCTTTAATGTTTAATATACAATATTTTGTCACCATTGTACCATTCTAGTACAATGTTCACAAAAGTGTTCGTCAATTTAAAATACCAACTTAGTAAAATACTAAATAAATAAATTATTTAAGAAACACAGAACAACGCCCTGCAAACAAATGTTACGTTGCCGGGTGCTAGATAACAGTACACAGTTTTACATGTTTTGTAATCGAAAGTGCAAAAGTGAAAGCTAAATTTGTTACTGACAAAAGTTGTGGACTGATAATATTAAGGAAAATGCATAAACGTCTGTAAACATTAGCGATAACAATGACAATTGAATTATAAAGTTTTGTATATAGTCAAATTCTAAATATTTATTTACTTAAACCTACAAGTCAACATGTTATTTTTACTTTAAAGCAATGTTTATTTTAAATTAAAAATCAAAAATTTAAAAATTAACGATTTTCATAGCATGTTTTCTCATCGGCGACACTGTAACATGTTATAAAAATAATGGAATGTATTTGCAAAATCGGTCTTCAGAACCATTTCTATAGCGGTCAAACATTAAATGCAGGGGGTAGCTTTCAAATATTAAAGCTGGGGCCACACATGCGCCTATTCGTCGAATGCTGTTCGCCTTGTGTTTTTCGCCGACCGATAATAAACGGCCGAGATGTGCATATCTGCACTGAACAAATACACCTAGTGTAGAGGACGTGCATCTTTCACAATATGCAGATGCTCGTTCCCTTTGATTAGTGACAAAAGACCGACATCGGATGGGAACAGCGAATACCAAGCATTCGTTAAAGCATTCGTATTCGCAGACCATTCACACATTCGGTGTTCGGCTAAATTTTGCTCGGCTTTCGGTGAATAGCCGCATATGTGCTCTCGGCTTTACATCCTTTAAATGATATTGGTTTGTTTATTTTTTTTGGAGTTATAAATCATAGTCTACCTATATGTGACAAGATAGAGAAAGATAACGATTGATTTATCACGCTCATTAGCATAAAATATATATCTTTAATACAGATGTATTTTGTGACTACTCTAACACTGAAAGATATTTAATTTGTTCTTGTCTATCTTGTATATACAACCCAAGATATTTAATTTGTTCTTGTCTATCTTGTATATACAACCCAAAATTTTTTGATTAGGATAGTTAGGTAGAAGTGTTTCCCTCAACGGGCGGGGTCGCGTAATGGCGGAAATCGTAATTAAAAAATGGACCAACAAGCGATACCGTTTTCATCATTGAAATTGCTATTCGTTGCCAGACACCTATGTATACGACCGTGGTTAATTATTTATACATATTTCATTTCGTATTGCCCGTCTTTGTCTTACTTGTTTATACTATAAATGCGATAGATCTATATGAAAAGATATTTGCACTTCTCTCAATCTTCTATTCAACATTTCTAGTATAAATTTTCAGTCTGTGTATATATCATGTACTGCAAATATCAGCGGCCTAGCCTGCTGGTGGCGCAGCACGAGGCGGACGACGGTCAGTGACCTGGCGTCAGCCATTCCCGATAGCCAGTAAGAGGTCGGCCTCCACTGGTCGACCTGGAGCTCCGCTGGCCCCAAAGCTAGAGGCGACCCCCTGGAGGGGGTAGAAATGCTCCAAACAACGAGAATTTCCTTACCCAGCAATACCCCAGGAAATATAAGCGACGCGAGTCATGAGCGTATATCGCTTGGCACTCAAGCCAGCATGGGCCCCTCAGGCCCTCGCTACACACGATATCATGTCTATCGTTCTAGAAGATAGAGTTCGTGACAGAAATTATATGAAATTATTCTACTGATTTCAAATCATATCTGAGATTATTATTAATTTACATATTATATTACAAAGTTTATGTTGCTTCAGGTTTATTTATATTTTTTAATGGAGAATTAGTCACTGTTTGTTTTCACTTGTAATACAAATTCAAGCGAACACATCAACTATGTTTTTAACTGAAATAACATTTTTAATACATTTATTTATTTTTAAAATTGCATCGCATAAAAGCATTGAATGCTTAAGATCTTGCTGATAGTACGTTTATAAATAGAAATACTCAATTATTCAAATATGAGCAACAAATGAAAAATCTAATTTTTGAATATAATTTTAATTGAATGGGTGAATCTATAAGGCATTTATAACGAAATATAAAATATGAATGCGATTACTTGTTAAATGTTTATACTTGTATTGGAATTCATTAAGTATTAATATATATATATATATATATATATATATATATATATATATATATATATATATATATATATTATTGATACAAGCTATATTTTCCCTATAAAAATATTATTAATATAACTGGTATCCTGTGTTCTATAGCGCTGTATGATTGAAATGATATATGTTGTATTTCATTTTACTAAAATCAATGAATTTCTATAGAATTTCAATATTTAAAACAATTATTTACTGTATTAAAATGTAAACATCTACAGAAATGGTTAAAATATTTAGATGAGAATAAATATTGTATCAAAACATGAAAGAAAAAAATGAATGATTGTTTGATAACGAGTTGACTCCTTTTACAGTCTATCAATAAAACATAATATACTTTCTTTTATACCTTAGCGATTTGAGGATGATGGCTTAATCATCAAATGCACTCAAGTAATAATTAACAATGATCAATAATGTTCTTTTTTTTTTAAAAAAAATACTTATAAAATAGTTTACGATTTTTATAAAATTGAAATCGACAGGATCTTTAAGACAGACGAATTTCTTTTTTATAAGAAATGCAGAAAATATGAATTAGATTAATAGTTTATATCAGATAAATTATTTTTTAGTGTTGCTTTATAGCAATTAAATCATGTTATCGATGTTTCTAAGCTTGAAAATTCATATATACTTTCTAGTAACTTCAATAGAGATATTATTGGCACTGAAACAATAAAATATGGCGTTGAAGTTAAACTTAGAATTTCGCAGAAATACTTTTTAACAAAGTAGTTATACAGTAGTCTGCTCGTTAGAATTAGAGAACGTTATTTTAATGAAATAGCTGTTGAAAATATAAGAATTTTTAAAGAGCAATATTCAGCAGGTTCGATAAAATTTGGCCGGTTTATTAAATAATTGAGAAAGAGGTTTTCTTGCTATTTTCTAGCAACAGATGTTGTGCTTCTCAAATATTTAATAAACTCACCGAATTTTATAGAATATGTTGAATGTAGATTTTGAAAGACTTCTGTATTGTTTGATGAATATTTCAGTAATTATGTAATTACTTTGATCTTTTTTAGTATGGACTGACACTTCTTTTATGAAAATAAAATCTTTCATAAAAGTGAAATCGGCGATTTTAATGTTCTTTTATTAACAAACATGAAATAGAGTTTTTAGGTTTAAGATTCTTTAGAGATTTAGTTATGAGATTTATGTAAAATTTTGATCTAATTTTATAACAAATTATTTAGTAATTAAATGGTAATCATATAAATTCTTATTTCATCGATTCGATTATCAATAATGTTCGTTTAACTTCTAAGAATATTCTTCACGTCGACTCGAGATTTAATCATTGATTTTCTTGACCGCAATTTATACTCAAAAGTTTCATTGTCGGACATTTTTAATGATTTATATTTGTTTTTTAAAAACGGTTTTAATAATACACTTTATAGATGTACATAATTTATATCGATGGACATATTTAAAAATAGACAGATACATAACTGAATCATCTAAATATAAAACACAAAGACACTACAAAAACATTCAAAGCGTATTTCATAAAATTAAAGAAAATTAAGCAAATGTTGAATAATAAAAAAGCGTGTGTTTCATCTAAAGTGCATCAATATTAAAACGAATCAAATTAACAAATAATAATAAAATAAGGTGTGCTTTCGATCGCAATTTTTGAACGAATTTAAAATTGATATCAAGGCAGAGAAATATGTGAAATAAAACATATTCGTTTTTATCTTAAAATGATTTGTTTCGAGTTGAGGAAGAACTATACTTTTGAAAGTATTGCGATTTAAATAATGAAAACAATATGAAATGTTTCCGTTAACAAAACATGTTTAATTAAAAAATAAATAATGATTTGAAATGTTTTTAAATATTACTTTTCATAAAAAATGAGTGAAAGATTTATTTTTCCACAGAGCTGTTTAAAAATTATCAAAAAAAAACAAGTCATATGAGAAGACAAAACGAACGATTTTCAAATTAACTTCACAGCACGTCTAATTTCCGGAAAGAAAGAAAACCGATACTAAGAAATAAAAAAGAAACGACGAATGTGCCTCGGGGATCTCATTGTATGTACAAAACAATTTATTTACAAGTGACTAAAATTTTTAGTTATAGTTACCTTGTCCTCCTGATAAATTTTGAATGAGAATCCACGAGAAATGAGAGAAACCACAATTATTAGTGACAGACATAGAGATTTCGTCTTGTTTGTAAACATGCACAAACAAATGGTATCATGGGGACTCAATTAACCCCATGCGATTTCAAATATCTATATTGAAAATGATTTGAAATGAATGTTAATTGAAGGGTTTAGAGAAGTGAAGTCATGTCGACCCCAGGATACCAGTTAAATTTTAAAGAAGAGTACATATATTTCGTCAACTGATTATCAAAATCTTGTTGGTTTTTAGAATGGATGTTTGTTTGAATGTGTGAAACAGTAAAGATAACAAATTAGTTGTAGATTCATTTTAAAAACGAATATTGATAAGGACTTCGTATTCTTCAAATAATCATTTAAATTAGATTTATTATTTCATGTTAATTACATAAGATATCGACTGAGGAATCTCGATATCATCGCTTACAATAGGTTAACATTATTTGCTACTTTATCATTGCAATTCATTCGGTTTGAATAGAAATTATTTAGAGAGAAAAAATGTCGACAAAGAAGTATTAGTGAACTCGATTTTGATAAAAAATTGACGACGAATGTCTATTGAACATATCTCACCTGATGCCAAGGAACTCAATGAACCTGCAGTGCTACCACCACCTTCATAAGCGTAATTACGTAGATCGTCAAAAGGTGGCGCATTGGGGTCACTGTCAGCTCTCTTTTTATGTTCCTCGATGAATATACCGACATTGGGCTCTTGTCCTACACCTAATATTGGATCTGTAAATGAAACGGAACAGTGTCAGAGGACTTTATCTGAAAATACTAGTGAAATAGTGAAGTCATACAGTGTCGATGACAACTATTATAAATACACTTTATTTTCAATTTATTTTAAATTATAGACTCATCTGCTTTCGCTTAAAACTAAATCGTAGATTTTCACAATTTTCAGGTAGATTTTGAAATGTTTTAAATCATTTTAAATATGTATTTAAGGTTTCTGTTTTGGAAACAGATGAGAAGGTAGTGAATTATGTACATTTCTTTGGAGTTCTATTTGATTTTAGTATTTTTTTTATGTATTTGATTCCAAATTTTAACAGAGATAAAAATAGAGAATATATGAAACAATTTTGGTATTAAAATATTAAATTTTCAAGTATTAATAATTTAAAATCATATTTTTTTTAAAACCGTCAAACAAGGTTTGTGTATACACATTTTTAACAAAAAAAGGCCATTCAAAAGTTCAAAAAATTAGTCTAAAATCAGAGAAAACAATTATTTTTGCTCCATACTGTTCTAGTATATTACTGTTTGATTTAAAATATCCTTGACATCTGATATGAACAATTTTTGTTTCAGGTAGATTTTTTGAAAACATTTTAATTTACTCACATGGCAGTTTTGCAGGTGCTAATTCAGGAAGTGGGCCTCCTATCGGTATCTGTAAAGGTGTGATATCGAATGCGGTCATGTCATCTTCACCACCGCCTTCGTCGTCATAATTGATAATATTCTCACGGACGTCATCGTCCGGTCCTGGATATTTTATGTGTGCTTCACGTCTTCGGTTATAAACGACGAAGACGAGGACCAGAACTAAGAAAATTGAAAATTGACATTAATATAAACAGTTCTTATGCACATTTTTAAATACACAGAAAACAATATTCAACACAAAAGCTTCTGTTCGTTATTTAAGCTCTGAATATAAATGTAGCTCATGTTTGATTTTTATTGTTTATCAAAATATGGTAAACAATAAAAATATAAATGATTATAAATGGTGTTTAATCAGTTATTTTTTTTCTAACACAAACGAAAATGAAAATTATTTAAAAAAATTTATGTATGCGATGAAAGCCGTTAGTATTTTTTATTACTTTTGAACTAGGACCACAATTATCCGATAAATCAAATATTGAATGATTTTATTTCAATAAATTATTTATAAACACAACATTGATTTCTAAGTTACTGACTATCAAATTCGTGGATTTTTCTAAATATTTCTATTTTTAAAAAAATGAATTTATCGCTTCAAGTCCTGACTTTGGAAATAGAATTTAAAACTAATGCTTTCGTTATTTTGTTATTTTTACAGAAATGTATGATTAACAAGATTTATGTATATGTATAAAAAATATGAACGGATTAGCGGTAAACATCATTTCATAGATGTCGGAAAATGTATTTCGAATTTATTAAATACACTTGGAATCTAGAGATACTACTGTTGCTTATTAAAAATTAAATTCCCATGAACAGTGTTTCTCAGGTCCGTAAGTAGGGACATTTTTGGGTATCGACTATACTTAAAAAAACGTAATTTCGTCTTGATATATGAATCATCAGATCTCATAAACTAAGTGAAAATTTTTTAGATCAAAATATTTAAAAACTGATTATTGATTATTTCTTATTCGCATTTCAATCGAGATGTCATCATTCTTAAACTGGTTGGGTATAAAAAATCTCAATTTTTTTACTATAAAAGAAATAAAACAATCTGACTTTTCATTATTTAATAGTAAAATGTGATTTTTTTGTTTTTTTCTTTCCAAGATGGAGAAAAAAATCATTTTTTTTGCACTTTAGTTCTCTGAGAATGCTGGTATCGTCATCGAAATGCATGTAAGAAATTAAATTGTCTTATTGAACATTTAAACCAGAGAAAAATGTGTGGTTTATGGAGAGTGAAAATTCATATGTAAAAGTGAATTCAGTCACAGTATTAAAAACAATAATTGTGGTATAATTTCATTTCAATAATGATAGTAAAAAAATAATATTCGTTTTTGGAGTCCTGGAGGTATTCGTCTTTTAGTAATTTTGATTTTTCTGTAGTTTTGTTTTTATATTTTTCTATATATAGTAAAAGAATACCAAAAAAAGATTCCCAAATGACATTTTACAAGATTACTTAAAGGAGTGAAGTACGAGAAACACTGATCGAGAATATATCTCACTATCTCATTGCTTCAAATATCTTTCTTTATGCTGGTTCTAAAATCTGTTGCGATTTGATGAAACACCATGCAAAAAACGACTATTGGTACATAGTAATTGATCAGATCATTTGATTTATAAAAATTATGTATTTATGTAGATTATAATCATCGGATAGTAAAAAATGCAATGTTTGTGTGAAAAAAATATATCACATATGATAAATATTTCTATATTTTCGACAGAAACGAAAAAAGATAATTTGTACTGTGTGTGGAACGTGTTAACAACGTGCATTAGTGACAAATTCCACTAATAACGACAATGAATTTGTGATAAAAACGAACACTTACTTAGCAACAGGATAAAACATACAACGACTGCTATAACGAAATCCCTTGACGGTTTGAAACTGGTAGCGAGCAGTTTAAGTTCACAATGTATGCCAGTATAGTCAGACGGGCAACGGCAGAAATACATCTGGGGTGCTTCCCTGTCCTCACATTGTCCGCCATTCAAACACATTTGCCAAATACATTCGTTTTCATTAACGCACGTCGGTCCAGACATTTTGAAACCTCTCGGACAACTGGATAAGATAGATGTATGCGACATTTTAAACATTCAGTACTCACCACAAATTGTTCTGTAGGCCATGGAAGAACTGAGACTGGGAGCGCTCTGGAAGCGTTCGCGAAAGAGAATATTTGGCATGCATGTTTACATCTACATTCTTTCATAATAAACAGACTAAAATACTAAAAGCAGCGAAATAGAAAACATGTCATGTTTATTGAATTTTGCAATCGTTTTTCATCAGTTTTCATATTTTTTATACTTTATGATGGTTGAAAAATACTCATATTCCCATCTGTTTAAAATTACTAAAGGAACTATTGTGCAGATTAATAAGAATAAAGATTAAATATTGTTATTAATTTATTTTATAAAAAAAGTTATAGCCAAGTTTTGTTAAACGAAACGATATATTTTATTAAATAAAATTGATATAAAATTATTGTCTTTGTGGCTGTGTTAATAAAAGAAGTTCTGCACAATTTTTTTTCTAATCGAAATGATCAATAATCGATTATTATTTATATTATTTAGATGATGAGGTCATCATGTTTAGATCAATAGTCAATAATTTGATTAGAAAAAATGTATGATTTGCGTTGAACTAAAAAAAATCATCGTAAAAGTGATTCACTCACTTCTACTTCAGTTGTTATCTACGCTTTTAACATTTAAACCGTTTATTAAAATTCGATAACACACTTTAAGAGATTTAATATAAAGGAAAAGAATATAATGAACTTTAAAACAAATCTGCTTAATTTGAATGACCATATTTTACTCTTGAATTTTATTTGGATTTCCAAAAATAGCATTCTTTATTTTCTGATAATTAAGAAAAACATCAGAATATATTCACATATTTTCTATTTATTAAAAAGAGCATGCAAAAATCAACTACTATCATGCAAAAGAGAACAGTTTCATACATTTGTTTAAAGAAGATTTTCGAAATAAAGTGTAAGAACAAATATTTTTGTACTAGTTTAAATTGTCTGTATATGACTTAATATAATACCATTAAAACTTATAGTCTATACACATTGTTATATTTATATTGATGTTTGTAATAGTGTTAGTAAAATCTGATAAAAAAAAATATATATATAAAAATAATTTTTCACATTTTATGCGATTGAACAATTGTCCATCATTTGTATCATTTCTTCTTGAATGCAATTATGGTGTAAATCGCTGCAAATAGAAAATAAAAATCGTTTAAATTTATGAAAAATGAATCGACTCAAACGTTTCGTAGCTAAATATATTCAGTTTTAATGACACAAAGCGATCTATTTTCATTGGAAATAACTAATCACATATAAAGCTACAGAATTGTGCAAGTGTAAAAGTACATTTACCAACTATAGTGTGCACGTGTGACAATATCCGTGTGACGAGTGTACGAAATAAAAAAGAAAATATTAAGTCAAGTGTACGATTCGATTTCTTTTTTTTTTTTTGAAAAAGAAAAACAGAAAAAACTGCACTGGTTAAAATCGTTTTGTAATGTGGCATATGTGATATTCATAAAACAGTAAATTGGAAAATAGTGTGTGATGCTAACCGAGTATAATGAGTAGACAGACGAGGATGGCCGCTAGTGCGCCCATGCTGAGTTTCAACGTCTGTCCCTGTTGCACCGATTCGCAGTTTTCGCCCCAGAAACCGTCAGGACAGACGCAACGGTAACGCAATCGTGGTTCCTGGTTAACGCACGTGCCACCGTTTAGGCACGGAGCATCGAGGCACTCATTCTTGTCTGCACAGCCCTTGCTGTCGGCAGAGACGACGCGTCCCTCACCGCAACTAAGCATGTGCCATGTTGTTAGTTTGTTCCGTTTTATTTAGTTGTATTTTCAGTTAAACTACATCTTACTCGTTTCTAATTATCAAGGCGGAACAACATATTTCTTATTAACGAATACATTAAATGTAGATTTAAATATCTCTATTATAAAACTGATTTTAAAAATAAATAGACTGCTGTTTATCAAACACTGTATGCGATCAAAAAGAAAATCATTCCTACAGAATATCTCCAAAAAGATTTTAAATAAATTGAAATTTTATTATAAGAATTTACAGAAACATTCAAAATTAATGAAATCTTTTTCTTTACTAATATTAACAGATATTTCTCACCAAGCACTGAATAAAAATGACTATAAAAACGAAATAAGATATTTAAAAAAACATACAAAATATGAAAACGATATGAAAGTAATTATGATATTGAATGAGTGCTTTTTTTAATCGACGGTTAATTTTCTTACTCAATTTTTCTATTATACTCACATTTATTTACTTATAGAAATGTAGTACTAACAGATTGTTCGTTTTAGTTCTACAACTTTTGTCAAACATGCTTTATCGCAGTTTATGAGTGTGAATATATATTTGTTCATTCGTCATAATTTCAACAATGGTCTAAGTTATGATCACGAGTGATTGTTGAATTGAAAGCTTACAATGAATGTTAATAAGAGGAAAACAACGACACAAAAACACACGTTAGTTATGAGAAGATAAGGCGGAAATTTATTATTAAGATAGTGTTCACAAGATGATGAAAATAATTAGAAAGAAAAAGATAATCAAACATACAATAGAGTAACTAACTAAAAGAAAATTTACTTAAATTAAAAAAAATCAGTCTCAGTTTCCGTGCCTGAAATGCATTAAAAATAAATGATTTAAGGATGGATTTCGGTTTTGAAAGAGCATTAAGATCGAAATGTACCTGAAATGTACCTTTTTACTTTTTTTTTTTGTATATTAAACATAACATGAGCACAAAACGAATAAAGATTAAGTTTTATTTCAAAATATTTATCACTTATAATTCATTTCAATGGAACACCGTTTAACTTCTTGTAAATACGTTTGGATGTCTTAAAAATTAATTATTTTATTTTTCAAGATTTAAATTTCATTCAAACATAACATCAGAGGAGGAATCAGCAGAAATAATTTTACTGAAAATATGTTAATATTTATGTTACTTTAAAACAAGTATATACAATTTTTAGAATCAGAAAACGAAAACTAATCGATTTACAGAATTAATAAATATTTTTAGGACAAAAATTGAAGCTTTCCGGTTGTAAACTATTTTAAAAGTTTTAATTTATTGCAAAATTTACGAAAAATCGAAATTTGGTAATTCGAATTGAATAATTGTAGAAAATAAATAAACTCAATGCTTTTCTCTATGCGAATCCATCCTTTTAGGAACAAAAATTAATTAACATGAAGTGTTGATTACAAATTATATTAAAATGTACTAATAATAAATGAAAATCCAGTTAAATAAGAAACTTATAATGAACTCACTTGTCGATAATTTAAATTAACAAACAATAAAATCAACTGTGAACGATGATGGAAAAATATAAATTTCTAATCCGAAATGTATTCGTTAATTAATTTCTAATATAGAGGCCAATAGGTTATATTCAAATGAAATTAATTATAAAAAATTCAATCTAGAAACAATTTTATGAACAAACGACTGAATCGTTCGGATGAATACATAGATAGTATTCGATTTTTAAAAGACAATTTGGACATGAACTTACGTGCATTCGTATTCATTCCACAGGTCAACGCATTCGAATGGATCGGGACAAAGTACATTGGCGCATGGTTTATTCGAAGGACAGTTCCTTTCAAGATTTCTTGCCATCGTGGCTTGTCCCCACTGTGTTCCATTCATGGCAGGAGGAAGTGGCAAGTGTTTTCCTTCGAGCCGTATGTCATCCAGACATCCTAGAGTGAATTTAATAAGTATACAATCATTACAAAACGATCATAATTACAAATCCGAGTCAAAAAATACAACAAGGGTTTGGATGTCTGAAGGAATACCTTTTTGATAATCAGCATAAACTTCGAATGTTCGCACGCCCGTGTATTCTGCTTTACCGCCAGCGTACACACCTTCTTGTTTATCTACCAATAACCACTGATGTCCTCTGAATGAAAATGTTTCGTTGAAACGTCGACCTTCGCCGCCATCCAGTTCTAATGTTGCCGCGGATCCGTAACGACTCACTCTCGCAACGTGCCATTGACCGTCATCAACAGCGACGGCATTCAGCCAAATATCGCGCTCTTCAGTACGAAGAGAGTTTAGATTGTATCGGAAATGAAGTCGGCTGTCCTTTATCTAAGAACAAGTTGCAAAATTTTATTCGAATTCAAACAATTTAAGACTAATTAGCTTTGTTTGTTAGTCACAAGGTTTAGAGTCGATTCTATGGTTGGATCATTCAAGTATTAAAGCATATGAGAACAAGGTTGACTTTTTATGTCAATAAGTACCTGATTCAGCTAGCTACAGATTTATCTATAAAATATGTGATTCGAGAACAAAACGATTGAACGATATTTGTAGGTATTATACTAGATTAAGAATAAGATTTGAAAAAAAAACTTACTTCTAAGATTCCGTATTCTCTGTTGTGCTGGTCGCTGACTCTAAATAACTCCCCATGCTGTTCCCTAGTTCTGAACCTTAATTGTATTTGTGTGGAAAATCTATCCGGTTCAAAACTGAGCGCATACTTCACATACGACTGCGGTTTGAATGTTGTCGGTGTCGTTTGTGTCGAACAAGCCGGTCCCGTCCATCCAGGTCTACATTGACATCTCGCTTCCGTGAAACTACCGACACAAGTTCCATGCTCCCAACATCTCGACAAAGTCTCAGACTGTCCGCAAACTTCATCGGTCTGCGGACATCCCGCCAAACTGTTACGACTTAGGCCCGGATGCGCCAGATCGTACAGTTTCGAATTATGGAACAAGTTTCGGACACAACCGTCGAATCCTTTCCCGACAGGCATATACTGCCAGTGATAATGTGTAGGATCGAATTGTTCGACGTACAAACCGCCGATCTGTAGCGGAGCGTTCACGTTTAAGTATTCATTGAAAGGAGGTATCGTTCCGCGTGCTTGGCAACTCGAATCGTCGAACTCGGGAGGCGTTCCGTCTTCTAATTCGGAAATTTCAGCTGATCGACAGTAATCGACTATCATTCGTACGTTTTCAGTATCCCAAAATATGTCGAGCCGATGCCATTCGCCGTCATCGAGACTCTTTTTCGTTTTGACTTTTAGTTCAAGAGTTCCGGAACCGAAATCGATCAATAGTCTCGGATAGCCTCGTTCTAATTCAATCGCGATAAAGTCTGATACCATAATCTCGTCCTGTTCAGGCGGCACAATCGGACCGTTATATATGAGTAAGCCGTCGGCCTTCCTCGTTATAAATTCGAAACTGAGATGCGAATTGTCACACATGTCTAGAGGTGGATACCACGCCCAACCGTTACCCCTGAAACTGCGCGACGTTTGTTGACAGCGCGGTCCGTTGTATCCAATAGGGCACTGACAGGTCGGTCCGTATCTACCGTCGATGCATCTACCTCCATTATGGCACATGTAACTTCTACAAGACTCCTCTTTACTGAAATTCCTTGCGCCGCATGTGCATTCAGCTAACACATCAATGCGAACACCGACTAAAGCTGTCTTGTTTGCGTTCACCATGTACGGTAGTTGACTGATATCGAGACTATTCGTACAAGAACCTTCACAGTTCTGATTTTCATACAGACACTCATCGATACCGACCATCGTGATATTGATTCCTACCTCTTTCTCAATTTCTTCGCGATGCATCAGCACGATGCCATTCAATCGTACAGGCTTGTAATATGGCGAACCGTGAGCCGAAAATCGCACATCCGTAACAGGAGGATTCTTGCGTCGTAACTGTACACTGAAAACGTCAACATTATCACGATCTGTATTCAACAGATCAGCGATCTTATCCCTGAAACGGTCCGCTTTACTTCTGGACAGACTCTGCGTTTGATAATTCCAAACTCGGATGAAATCCTCGTCGGATATTCCGGCTATCCGAACGGATCCTGAATTCAGCACAGCGATGTGCGGTATTTCTCGTACAGTCACCGTGACATTCGCCGGGACATCCGTCTGCGTATGCTTCCTATCGTACACTTTAAACCTTAAATGATATTTCCCGTCCCTTGTCCCGTGCCGCATTGTTATCATACCGGAATCTTCGTTCAGTTTGAAATTCGGATGTTCAGTTACTTCCCAGTAAAACTTTTTATCCGGCAAATCCCAGTCGTCGAGGTCATAAACGTAAACGCGACCTATCTCTGTGTCGGGCGCTTGGCCTTGATAGTTATACACGAATATTTCCTTGGAGCCTGGTTGCATTTTATTATCGTTCACGTCGCCGATGACTACGGTCAGTGTGCTCGTGCCAGTCATCGCTGGGTTTCCGTGATCCTTAATCACGATAGGAATAAGATATTCCTTCTGCTGTTCTCGGTCGAACGAGCGTAACGAAGTGACGATCGCCATACCATCTCCGTTCGCGCCTTTCTGATCCTGTTCGACTTTGAACGACGATCTGATTATGTCGTCCGCGCCGGGATCCAATCTGAACTGGAACGGAGGTCCGTTGCTCTTCGATCTGTCATCGTCGTCGGTCGCGAGGATCTCGACGACTTTCCTCGGCGGAACGTGCTCAGGAAGAACCGGATTATAATCTTTCAAGAACATCGGAGCGTTGTCGTTGATGTCTTGTACGATAACTGTTAAAGTGGCCGTCGCGGTCTTCGGAGGAACTCCATCGTCGATTGCTAAGATTTTCACTTGATGTCTCGGCGTTTCTTCGCGATCGAGAGAACGCTGTATGCTCACAGTTCCCTCCTGATTGATAGAGAATTGTCGTTTTCTGTCCGAGCTGCGGTCGATAGCATAAGACACGCGACTCTTACCGCCTTGGTCCGGATCTGTCGCCTTGAATGTTTCGAGACTCTTTCCGACTTCGGCGTTTTCGTACACCGACACTTCGATGTTCGGCCTCTCGAACTGCGGCTTATTATCGTTGATGTCTCTCAATTTCACAACGACCCACGAGTAAGCGACGTGGTATTTATCGTTGTCGTTATCTTCACCTTTATCGTTCACCTGTATTCTAAAACGGAATCCGTTACTCTGCAATTGATCTTCGTAATCGAGTGGCTGTACGATTTTCAACGACCCGGTCCCGTCGTTATTCCGCACCATTGTGAACTTATCAGCGCCGTAGCCGCTGTTCTCAATCACCTTGTACTGGAATTTATTCGTTTCGTCCTCATCGTGAACCGTAACAGTTAATATCGGCATCTCTGGTAGATTCGTACCGTCCGTTTCGTCGACTTCCGTGAACCATTCATCTTTAGTGAACTGCGGCGGCATGTCATTTATATCTTTGACTCGTATCGAAGCTGTCCCGGTCCCTTTCAACCCCCCGCCGTCCATCGCGACGACCTGTATAGAGTAATCAGGCGTTCTCTCGCGATCTAAACAACAGACGGCCGTCTTTATCACGCCGGTCTCGGATTCAATCTCGAATATGGGCGATCCGGTCTCTTCCTCTATCACATTCTTTTCAATCGAGTACACGAGCCTCGCGTTCGTCCCTTCGGACGGGTCGTCGTAATCTACTGCCGTCATCGTCATCACAACCATTCCGGCGGTTCCGTTTTCGGTCACGTTACCGAAATAGACACCTTGAGGGAATATCGGTGCGTTATCGTTGATGTCCTTCAGGTTGACTTGCACGTCCGCGTAGCCGACGAGACCTTCTCCGCCTTCGTCTTGCGCGAACACCGTGAACCGCCATTGAGGTCGACCGTTCGGCTGATCTCTATCTAAAGGCTGCGAAGAAATAAAAAAAACGCATGTGAAAATTGTCAACGGGCGGATTGTAACTTTCCCGCATTCGAAAGTATTTATTTACCTTCAGCACAAATATTTCACCGGTTGTACGATTTATGTCGAATTTGCTATTGGCAGGATTATCAGGATCGATACCTTGGCCGGTTAAGAAATAAACAATGTTTTGTGGTCGATCTTTGTCACCATCTGTGGCTGTCACCTACGATTTCATCGAAAATTAATTCACTGTTATGATTTTCCTAACAAACATTAAAATAAAAATATATAAATCATTAAACTTCAACATGCGTCTATTTCTTAAAATTGTCTAAGAAAATTTGAAATATTAAACGTTTACAGAAATCACGAATAATATTTCTTTATGACGAATATATTTATTAGTAATTGCTTTAATCATACAAATTGATTTAAAAATTCTAAATTTTCTGTTTAATCACACTACTGATTCTTCTTTTTAATAAAAAATCATTCAATTAAATTCATTTTTACATAAAACTTTAACATAAATAGTTGAAAATAAATATTGGCATTAAATAATTGCTTAGAAACTTTAAGAATATACAAATAATTTACTCACCTCAATAAAAAATGTACATTACTAAAAGCATGCGTTTAAGAAATCAAATCATTCCAAAATTTCGCTTTATTAATTGAAGCATACATATTTCTAATAAATAACAACCTTTTTTTTAAAAAAAACCCTTTCACATCAGATTTGTTTAAAACATAGTCGCTTCCTTTCATTGAATATATTTATAAATAATTTTCAAATTTGATAAATTGTGTTATTGAAAATCTAAATCTAATTCGTGATCATTACTCAAATCTCATATTTTCTTAAAGAGGTAAACTAACATTCACATTATTTAACAAATCGTTCTATAATTTACATTTAAGAGATTATGTGGTTATTTCATTTAGAGTACAATTTGAATTTTTAAGTTTCTGTTTCAGTGTAATTTTACAACGTGATAATATGTGAATAAAAGTATCAGAGTACGGTTTCAGCATTAAATTTTTATGTTCAAAGTTTGTTCGTCTTTAAAAAAAAGTAACCGAGAAAAAAATGGCGATAATTAAATATGACATCATGAGTATTAAAAAAAAAGTATAAAATATTTAATGAATCACTCAAAAAATAACGTGTTACGAACAAAATGAAACATTGTAAGAGTTCGTATATCTATCACTGTCTTTTCAGCGGATACCTCGACGCGCAATGTATTAAAAAAAATAATCTCTTACCTCTATAAAATGTTATATTTACCCCTAGATGAACGCGGAGCACTGCTCACGACATAATAGTACTCATTTATATATAACCCGTGTTCTTTTTTTTTAAAAAAAATAAATATACAAAACTTTTTAATAAGCACGTTCTAATACTTAAACGGGGAAAAATGTCGAGTAAACAAATAAGAAAATAACAAAATACCTGCATCAACCTAAATGGATATGGTCCCGGTTTCTCTTCCTTAATCTCGGTTTTATATAAACTCGAACCGAAAGCTGGCGGTAAATCGTTAACATCATTGATATGAATAACGACCTTAGTCGAGTTCTCGTTTAAACTGTCTGACGCCACGAGCGTTAGTTCGTACTACGGTTCATAGATGGAAGCGTTGACGGTAATATACGTGGGGCGTGGTCACGTCACGTACACAATATTTACATGTGCGTGAGTAAGACATTACAACAGCATGCCGCGAAACGAACAGAGAAAAACAATAACAACAAACGAATGAATAAAATAAATGAAACGTTAATGTGACGTCACTTATATACAAGCTTATATTAATATGTTCCATTTACAGGTTGTTTGGCTGTTCTGAACGAATCACCAGTTGTGTGAACGTTTCGATTTGAAAAAAATACACAGACAGAAAGAACATACAGTTCGAATATGCGGTTCGTAAACAGAGTTTGATTGAAATATCATATTTTTCAATTTTATTCGATTTTTATATTCAACACTGCGCGTAATTTAATTATAAATCAAACAATGTGAGTATTTAGAATGCTAAGCGGGTAGAAAAAATAACCGTACGCGTTTATAAAACCGGCCGTAATCAAACAACCAAACAATCGGATAAAACAATTAGTCAACACAAACTCATGCTAAAAAATCAAATCGAATCAGTGTGAATGCAGCAACGGTTTTTCGAAAGCACCGAACAGTTGATTTTATTGTGTCAACAAAATCACTAGATGCGTTAAATACTGCGACACATGCTGAAATATGGAAAAAAAATGTGTAGCTCTGGCTGATTGGATAAAACAATAAACAAGTCTGTATAATGGAGGATGTGCCGATGGGATACGGACGTTCAAACGTTTATATGTTTATAAATAAATGTGTGGGGATGCCATGCTGCAAAACACATCGGCGACAATCGCCAACAATTTAAAGATCGTCGCTGGTGAGCACCTGTAGGACGCGTTTTGGTAAATTTCGGTCGTCTTCCTCGGTGATCTGCGTACGATACGTAGGTCTCTCGAACACCGGAGGATTGTCGTTGACATCTTTTACGTGAATTACTACCGTCGTGTAGTTTTCCTTTAAGTTGTCAGATGCCGCCAATCTCAACTCGTACTAGTTTAGAAAAGTTTAATTTTTCATTATGGCACAATTTTCGTTTTGCATGATAATCATACTTCGTATAACATAAAGAGATACAATACAAACCAAATAGACTCACTTTTTTCATATATATATATATATATATATATATATATATATATATATATTAAACATACATTACTACTTTATCTGAAATAAACATATTTGCATTCTTAAATACAATCATAAAATTTCCCTTTTTTAAATTGCTAAATATGTTCTCCTTGCAAAAACACAGAACACCGAGAAATATACATTTAATATACAATTCTATTTTTGTATAAAAAATGTGTATTTTTAATGTTTTTATCTTCGTTTCTTTACATAATTAACATACATTATATATATATATATATACATATATATATATATATATATATATATATATATATATATATATATATATGTTAATTATAATGTACTTCAATCATTAATAATTAACATACATTTTAATACAAGAATCAGAGATGGAAGGTAAAAAATTATGAAATTTGAAACAATGTAATTTCATCTTATGTCAAAAATACTCTCTGAATATGTATTGAAAAAAATCTAGTCAAGTATACAATTTGCGGATTTCGTATATTTTTCAGCTCTTCGGAAAATTTAAAATAAATATAAATAAGAAGGGCGATATTGTATTTTATCGTTCTGAAGAGGACGAAAACATTACTGAAATACCTATTAGAAAAAAATTATAATTCTAAAATCATTATTTAAATGATATTTAAACCAATTTTCATAACATTTTATATTTGAATAAATTTCTGATCATAGTTCTGACATTGTAGCTAAATCGTTTTCATAAATAAATTCGTTTTTTTCGTCTCACGGACGACAAAAACGTTTCTGGAAAATAAAGTTTAATTAATAATTTTTGATTGTTACTTATGGACATTTCGATGTAGATAACATCTTCTTCAAAGCTCAATGATATAGGAAAAAATCGTTTTTAAAATCTCCCATTTTTATGGTCTAAGGAGTGAAGAAATAGTTCATTTGTGAAAATAGATTTTTCATATCGATCTGATAAGAAATGAAACCATATTTCATCTGTTCAAATCCGACGTTTTCTTATAAAAAATAAATAATTACAAACATGTAATTTATTATCAAGTTCTGTTCCGTTTGAATTAAAAACAACTATTTACAAACGACTCTATTCAAAAATATAATCATTTCAAATATAAAACTGGAATATGTAAACTGGTATCACATTTTAATTGATCTTTTTCCGAAAAACTATCCTATTGGGAGTTGATTATTTTCCATTTATACATATTTGAAAATACACAGCAAACTTCATTATTATTCCAAAATGTTTGATGGAATTATTACAACAAATATATATATATATATATATATATATATATATATATCAATATTAAATTTGTATTCCATAATTAACATTTTACATAAATGTACTGTTATTAAAATATTAACTCCATCAAATACAAACGAATATATTGATACATTTTTAGCATATTATCGTTTTATATATAGAGCTATATATAAAAATCCGGATTATTATTATCAACTAATGAATATGTTAAATAAATTTACAAATTAATATGTATGGTACAATACTTTATAATTAATTAATATAAAATTTCGTAGTATAAAAGTTGATTGAAAGTTAGAAATATTTCATATATTGTGTGTTTATATTTATAACGTTGAAAATGATACAATGAAATTTTTTTTTAATTTACATAAAGGAAATTGAGACATTACTGAAGAATAAAGATATACGATTTTGAAAGGGGCTGAAAAACGTAAGATTTTCTCCACTGATTCTATTTTTCAATTGCTGGAACAGAAGATAATCTGGGGAGGTACATTTGGACACAATAGGACAAGAATAAGGTCTTAGAACAGTTTCTACTAGTTCAGTATCGAAGTATATGATTTGATAATGTTATAATAAAAAATATATTCATTTGATTAGTTGTAAAACATATTTTTCTTAAATTTGTTTCAATGGTTCAATTATTGCTTATATATCCGTTATTATTTGACTGACAACTTATAAAAAAGGAACTGTCTTAAAATTCTATCAAACAGACAATACCTTTGGGACCTTTCTCGTCGCTCCAAAGATTTCATTAGGTACTCTTAAACTTATTTTCGAATTGCATTCTTGTATCAGAGCCATTTTTAATCTCTAATGATAAATCAATCTAAAATTGGATCTGAATTAAATTGTACGAGCAGAAATTCAGATACGGAGACTCAATTCGTTATTTTTTCCAATAGTAAGCGCACTACTCAAACATCGAGCTTTAAAACATAACACTTTCTTAATATACAAAATATGTCATTGAAAAAGCAAAGTTAAATCCTTGAGCAATCTTCTAGATTGATATTCGTGAATTTGTCTCGAGAAAATTATAAATAGGCTCCGGATTATGTCGGCCAGAATTGAAATTTCAGACGAGACAAAATTGACCCGGAACAGTTTTAGTATCGTATTTAAATTTATCTTCATAAATGAATTTTCATTTATTCCACAAACTAAAGCAACGTACAGAGTTTCAAGGATTGAATGCTCGTCGAAATGGGCACAAGAAACATTAAAAAATGATCAACAATTAAATCTTTAATATTCCTGATTTGAAAATACAAGTTATAGTTTGTGGGAGTGTAAAATTCATCTGTGAAAGTGAACTTAGCCACAGCGCTAAAATTATATTCTGATAATTATTTATATTAAGTATCTGTTTAGACCAAAATTTACAATTTTTGTAATAATAATCTCGTGTAATGAAAATTTATTTTTTAAATACAGTGTGTATTATTTTCTGTACATGTTTATGACAATGCCATTGAATAAATGAATCGAGTAAAATTGAAATTTATTCATTCATATTTCGTAGTTTGCTACAGATAGCTTTATAGATAAATAGTTTTAACCTAAAATATCTTTTCAGTTTCTTTACATTGTATTCTATTCTAATATTTGTTATCACATACTCTTCATAATCTTATCTCACTCTATAAATATATATATATATATACAGTGTTCAATGTTCAAATAAAATACCTAATTAGAATAAAATCTATAGTTTTCATATTTTAAATTATCTATTGTAATTAAATTCAAAAGTAATATATAGAACTCTATGTTTTATTTGCAGATAAAAGAAATGAAATCTTATAGAGTGAGTAAATATTTTAGATAAAATTTATTTTCATCTTTTAAATTACATCTTGTTATTAATAATTGTACCGAACAGATACATATACAAAATTAATAAAATATATATCCATTTTCATTCCTTGTCATATTAAGAAAAAATTGAAATATATATCTCTATGGTTTCCAATATTCTATATTTCAATTACATGAAAACAGCATATGATTGGTGGATTTTTAAGAATTATCGGAGTATTAAACTTTCCTTTTCCGCCATGTGCTAAAGAAAGAATTGTGCAAACGAGGACGAATGTAGTTCGTACCAAAATCCGTGAACTGTTCACTAATCGGTTTAGTTTATTGGCCTGTTTGTGTATATTAGACATTTAGTAGACATTTTCCGACTGTGTGCTAAATATTAGTGTTGTGTGAACTTGTTATAGTGTGATAATTGCTGATTGAATTTTTGGCATTGATCTGTTGAAATGAAGGTACATGTTTATTATTTAATGCTTAGTATCTTTTGTATATTTCATCATTTCTAAAACATTTAGACAAATATAAACGTCGTGTTATTAAACATCAAACTTTATTAATTTCCTATTGTTTTTTCTTGTAAAAGTGTTATTTTTGATGATACTGTAAATGTCATATATATATATATATATATATATATATATATATATATATATATATATATATATACACTTAGCCTTCCTATTAATGTCATTAAATTTTTCAACAACTTCACTGAAATTCCCAAAATTCGGTGGTATATTTTGGCAGCTGTCAATTATCAGTGCAATATAAACGAATGAAAATTTTATAATTAACAGAAAATAATCGTATAATAGAGCAGCGAACAAAATCGTATCGCAATAATTTCACTACATAAAGTTGCTGTTGTTTTTTGGTATATAACTGATTGGTATTCTTAAAACTGTTCAGAAACTTAAAAATAGACGGATGTTTGTGTATCGTGTTATTAAACTTTACAGATATTGATAAAGTTGTTAATGAAAAAATAATATGTCAACACCAATGGCAGAAAACAGAAATTCCTTTCTTGTAAAGTGAGTGAATATTTTCCATCAAACAATGGTTATGTTCATACGAGCAAAGTGAAATATCGTACTGAAGTATTGATATAATATAGTTCTGATACTGTGGCTAAATTTAATTCCACAAACGAATACTTTTCATTCCACAAACCACAAAAATTTCTCATGAAAAATGTTATACTGTAAATCATTTTTAAATGTCATTTTATGCGTATTTCAATGTCGACACTGTCATCTTCAGAATCGCAAGATATAGAAGGTAATAGTATCACTTTTCGTATATAAGTTTAACAATAATTTTCTATTATTTTAATCAACCGTTGCGAGTAACCTCGTAGATTATTTTTATTCGACTTGCAAAATGTTTTTCTGAAGATTTTTGACCAGAAAAGTTTTCGTGGTTTCGGAGTACAAAAAATAATTGATATGTAAAAATGAATTTAGTGAGTGTCAGAACTGTAATGTCACCAGCAATAAACTATTCAATACGATACTGTACCTAGTCGTAAAGCAGAAACAATACAAATATTGTTCAAAAGGTATTTTATTTATAAGAGAAGGTCTGCTTTTCTAGCTTAGATTTTAATTCTCTGATCAATCATGGCCATATATGGAAATTGTATGTTGCTTTTTTCTACTAGATGGCTCTTACTAAAATACAACAAAATATTTATTCCAAAATTATACTTCATTGAACCAGTACTTAATTTTTTAATAAATGAGAGAGAAAAATGTTCTGATCATCTCAAGAATGCAATCTGTACAAACAATGATTTTGTATACTTAATTATGACCGAATTTTGATTAAATTTTATTTTAATGTAGTAAACAATAAATATTTGTGAATTATAAATAGATGGTATATTTTTTTAATAGGCAGAATATTAAATTACCGTGAGACTAAATTTACATTCACAACTGAATACTTTTTTTTTAAAACTCTAATATTAATATTTTAATTCAATATTAAATAAATCGTTCAATAGATCATTTGATGTTCCTAAGATGATGACATCATCACTGAAATGAGTAAACGCAATAATCAAAATGATCAATAACGATTTATTCAGTATTTATGACAAGAAATATTTTTTTTGTGGGATGAAAAAAGAATTAATTTGCGATAGAGGAATGTTTTTCTTGACAATAATGATGGTAATATTTCATATATATATATATATATATATATATGTATATGTATATATATATGTATATATATACATATATATATATATGTATATATATATAACCTGAGGATTTTTAATCATATATTCATACATAATTTAAGGTTCAGTTTTTCATTAACGTTAGGGAACGCTGGCATAGAAAATTGAAGTTATAGCTGTATATTGTTCAAATATGGTCCATGTATTCATTTAAAAATGTATATATATATATATGTATATATGTATATATATATATATATGTATATGTATATATATATATATATATATATATATATATATATATATGTATATATATATATATGTATATATATATATTGTATACATGCTTCTGAACGAATTGTATATAATTTTTGATTTTTATACACGAAACAATAAATAAATAGGAATTATAAATAAATGGTATATTTTTTAATAGGCAGAATATTTCATTACTGTAAGACTAAAATTACATTCAGGAATGAATACATTTTTTTATTAAACATTAATATTAAAATTTTAATTTAATATAAAATAAATCATTAAATAGATCATATGATGTTCTAAGGTGATGGGTGTCGACAGTAAAATGACCAAAAGCAACAATTAAAATGATTAAAAATGATTTATTCATCATTTTTGACCAGAAACATTTTTTTGTGGAATGAAAAAGAATTAATTTGTAATTGAAGAATGTTTTTTCCTCGACAATAATGATGATAATATTTCATATATATATATATATATATATATATATATATATATAATCTGAGGATTTTTAATCATATATTAGTATATAATTTAAGATTCAGTTTTTCATTAACATTAGTAACGCTGGCATGGGAAATTGAAGTTAGAGCTGTATATTGTTCAAATATGGTCCATGTATTCATTTAAAAATGTATTTATTTATATATATATATATATATATATATAAATAAATGTGATAAATATGAAAAATATACGAAGTATAAACCATAAATCAATCCCGAAGAGATACACTTAAATCGTATATTCTCACTAAGAAATTGAAATATCGTCTTTAAAGGCACATATCATTAGACTATATATATATATATATATATATATATATATATATATATATATATATATATATATATACCGTGCACACAAACAATAGCACGTCTTCACTTACCCTCTTCCTTGTCTCGTAATCCAACGCTCCCGCCACATAGATGGCGCCGGTCATATTTTTGACGGCGAACGCGCCACCTATGTTACCGCTTGTGATCTCGTATCGAATACGCGACGCTGTAACAAACAAAAAATGACTCTTAATACTTCATCCCGTTCAAATTATTATCGATAATGTTGAAAATGTATCCCGCGGGTGTTTTTTAAAACACTTTTTTAGATAATATTCTCCACTTTTTGTGCGTACGCGCGCGTTAAAGCGTTATACGTAACGCGACTCGTATAGTATATATGATAGATGACAGGGTTAACCTCAAAATAAATGATGTTAAAATGAAATATAACACACTATATATTAGGTCGTAATTTCATATTGTAAATAATGTTAGTTACGTGACATATTTAATATTAAAATACTGTTTACATATATATATATATATATATATATATATATATATATATATATATAAACAAAATTTTAATGAGTTTGTTTGCTCGGAGCAAAATGAAATAAGAGTAATTGTAATCGAAAAAGTTACAAAATATGTTTTTATGTATAATTAACTCTTTACCAAAGAACGATTATTTACTTGAAACATGAAATACCATGGGAATGGAACAGGTTAAAGTACATTTGACTGAATGGTTTCCATTTCATTAAACATTTAAGTCGGATTAAAGTGTTCGATATTTTTTTAAACAAAGGTCTTGGATTCATAGACTTTCGATAACATAAGGAAACATGAAAAGATTTAACAGCAATATGTAACGAATTAGATGTTAGAAATGATAAGAAAATATAAGAGAAGAATAAAATGGATACGAAAACAATAAAAGACAGATATAATCACAAGAGTGAAAGATTAGAAATCGAAATAGGAGCGATATTTTTCGAGACGAAAAGTTAACAGAACTTTTTTATAACTGAATTTTTCACTCGCCGTACAAAATACATAAAAATTCTACTGAACAATGATCAGTAATCGATTCTTGATCATATCTGATTTATGTTCATTTCGATGACAATGACTTATATCTTCAGAGGGTTAAGGTACAGAACAATCAACAAGTTAGAGCTTTTTCAGTATCTTTGCGCTTGGAGGATGATGGAATCGTTATAGGAATGTGCACAAGCCATAATCAATGATTTTTGATTGCAAATACTCTTTATGATTGTAGGACGAGTGAAAAATTAATTACTAAGTGAATTTAGCAATAGTGTACAAAATGTATTTTAACAATAGCTCAACGTATTATTAACTGAGAATGAAGTAACATAAAAATGTCCAAGAAAATACTAAAGAGTAGCGGAAAAACGATTTCAAAAAATCTACTGGAAAAGAAAGTAATGTGATATGAAATTTAAAGTCATTATTCAGCAGTTGATAATCAAAAACTGAATATATATATATATATATATATATATATATATATATATATATATATGAGAGAGAGAAAGGAAAGGAAAATTTAAATTAATAATTTTTATCATTAAGGTCTCAGAAAAAAATTTTTAAAATACAATTTACAGTTTAGACTTTTCTTGATTATAAATTTAAATCGTCAGGAAGATTTCACATAAGTTTAATCCTTTATATACTGTCTGGACAAGACTGTAACAAACAAAAAATGATATTAAATAATCAATTATTCATTATTCAACTCAATCGACTTTCATGTCCCAAAAATTGTTTTAAAATTTACATTTTTTAATTCTATTTTTGTGGGTTTTAAAATATTGTTTTTCATAATAAAACCATACCGTTTCATTTTTGTATTTTAATTAATTCAATAAATTAATATTTAAATGAATAAATTATCTAATTATTCATTTAAAACGTTATTCGGAGTAATAAAAATCATTTCTTAATATACAAACTTGTTATTGTGGGTTAAGTTATAACAGAAGTTTACTGTATTTAATTTTATTTTCTGGATCTGACTCTCCAGTAGCCAAATTTGATCTGAAATTATCAGGTTATGTTACTGAGTAGACACTTAAAGACAATTTAACTATTTTTGTTTGTAATTTTTGATTTATGTTTGTTAATTTTTATTAATCCACATATTAACTGAATAGAATTGTTCATTTTAAAAAAATATATTTTGTTTAATTTTATTTAGATATTACACAATCCGATTTTCAAATTAGTGTTGATGTTAAAATCTTAAAATTCAATGGAGGAACGATAAGGATTAATTTGTTAAATATTAGAAATAGATTAGAATTAGGTAGAAATTAGAATATATTTTCATCAGAATAAATTTCATTGCAATCTTTTCGGATTTTCATTAAAAAAATCTACCACCCGCAATCGCTACTGAAATGAGAGGGTTAACTAATATCGAATTCGATCAAATCGAAAATAAAATATAAATCATCGTCGGTGTCTTTGAGCACGTCAGAAGCGAATTGATATTCGACAAAGAAAACAAAGTCGAAATGAAATGCCGAAAAGTTTAACGTTTTCCTCTTAACTTTGAGACGCGGAGCGACGCCTAACGCACGATGCTGGCGGTACATACTGACAAGATGGCATCTCTTTAACTGAGTTTATGTCAGTTTTAAATTGAAACATGATGCATGGTTTTTTATGTCTCCATCATTTCGGAATTCCTTCAATTTTTTTTTGACGGAAACACATTTATATTACGTTATTATGCGTACGGGGTTGAGATTATGTCAAGTCTAAACGGTAATTTTTTAATCTTTTACATTAGTCGAATGATTTATGGTACGAAATGTAAATGTGTTTAGTTGTACATATAGGAAACACAGTTATCCATTTATATATTAAATATATTTTTTAACAATGATGAAATAACATTAAATGAAAGTAATAAAGAATTGTCGAAAATTTAAGCATAAACTATGTTAAAAATATTTTATTTACAAAAAAATACCTTTAAAAATTTCACATTTATACAAAATATATTGTTGTTTTTTTTAAAAAAAAATTGTTTTTTTTAAAAAAAAACAATGCTTAGTTTTGGGCTGATTCGGTGATCATCTTAATTTTTCACAGTTTTGAGTTATTTTGTTAATTGTGGTACATTAATGAAAGTCAATAAATTATTATAAGATGTGAAAGAAATCAGAATGAGTTCTTTTTCTGTAATTTTTTTATTTATGACTATTATAGAATAAATCAAATTTTTATTTCAAATTGAAAGTAAGATGTAGTCAAATAAAAACGAATGAAGTTAGAGTAAGTAAATCTATGAATAAAGAATATTCAATGAAAAAAACAGCTGAAAAAATTAATAATGTGCTTTTAAATTGGATCAATCATAACTCTGTTTTCAATTAAACTATCTTCTTGTCGTTTTAAAATTTTGAAGTGCCAATCTTAAAGTTTAAAAACTACATATATTGATTAAGCAGTTGTCATAACGTCATAAAACAGTAGTGAACATGATGGCGTTCGCAAAGCAGCATATGAGTCATTGCTTACTTTTCGAATTCTAGTTGAAAAAAATTCTGCCGAAGCTACGGGAATGACTTGATCGGCTTTGGGGGAAGGAGGGACGCATAAAACATACAAAAAATGTTAAAACAGAGGAAGAAGTCCGAAAATGCATAACGGCTTCATTGATTAAAAATCGCCATTTTTTTCTACGACAGGTTGTTAATGGAGGAAATAATGGATGATATTTTGATGATTGAAATGTATAAAATTTTTCAGTACATATTCATTTTTTTATAAAAAAGGCACCGAATTAATTTCTGCACCGAATATTTTAATTAGGAACGAAACTCCAAACACATTTTTATATTTTCAATTATTTTAACTAACCGTACGGTTATTCGAACTTGATAAAAAATCTTTATACTGTATTATCAGCGTGCTATAAATAAATATTTGTTTCTGTATCCATAATTTCAAGCATTCTTACCGATTTACAATCTCAGTGCAACTTATTGAACACAATACGACTTTTGAAATAAAAAGAAAAACTACTCGAAAAGGTTTGAATCTCAATTTGTGGCAGTGCAAACATTTCCAGAACGTATACGAATAGATTGAAAAAAATACCGTAATGCTTGACTAAAGAAAACGAAACTTTGAGAAAAGAATAAGAAAAAAAAACACTTTGAAAAAATGTAACAGTTTGTTTTATATTTGTACTCTTAGTTTCTTTGCAAGTTTCAGCTTTCTGAATGATCTACGTCTAGCATTAAATTCAATATTGTTGAACGGAATGACTGATATTAAAAGTTTTTTGATTTGCAAGTTAGAACTTACTATTATTTTTTTTCAAGGTGGATGAAGTTAAGTGTGGGAATATATCCTTTTATTTATATTATTATGATATATATATATATATATACAAAAAGTTGAATAATATGAAATTATATTTTTCCCATTTTGAAATTTACAATTATGAAATAAAAGGAATTTGTATATACATTTCTGAATTTCATTTAAGAATAGATTTTTTAAAGATAAAATAAGTAAAAAATATTATTTTTTATATATTATTCAAGTTGTTTCAACAAAAAATAGGAATAAATTCCCATTATTTATTAAAATACCACTTTTATTAAAATGCCCCTTTTATTAAAACGACAAGAAAATCGATAAATCAATAATGCATGCATTAACTGAAAATTGAAACAGCCGATCGTTTGAATTCTGTTCTTTAGTTCTTTTTTGTAATAAGATAGAATCTTTCTTTTTATTTTATTCTATAAAATTCTATTCTAGAGACAAATATGTCAAATTATTTCCCGAAACGGATCACATAAGTGAACACCACTCAACTGAAAAAAATATATCTTAGAAAAATGTTCACTAGTTGCTTATTTCAATTGGCATATGTGTATTCTGATAATGATCTGATTATATTTAGAATGTAGAAATATATAAAAATCTATTTTTTTGTATTTATCCAGACATTGAACAAGTAATATTTCATATATAGAACATATAAGTATCTTTATATTTGGATAATTGGTACTCATTACTATTTATAATAATATGAAAAAAAATATACAATATTTCTTGCTGGGTATTTGGAAATTTATACGAAAAAAAATATTAGAAAAATCGTTATTCGACATAACAGTTGATTGAAATTACAACAATTATCCGAAAATATAATTTTCGATAAAATTTATTTTTGATTTCCGTATAAATGAAACAAATTAAATTTGATTAGGTTTAGTCAGGCCTATTCGTTTCTGGTTAGGTTTAGTCAAGCCTATTCAATTCTGGTTAGACTTGGTCAGTCCTGCTCAGGCTTAGTTTGGTTAGGTCAGCGCTAATTAAGTCAAGATAGTTGTAAAATTATACACATTGAAATTTTTTGCTGAAACTGTTTAGGTTTGAAAGAATTGATGTTTGAATTTACATTAATAGTCTTTCATTCATAAAGCTATTATATGTACAAAATAATTCAGTACCTTTTTTTTACAAAAATGATAGTACGGAAAAATGGAATAAATTTCAATTCTTCAGTACGATTTAAAATATCCTTCATTATTTTGTATAAAGTTGCTTCATCTGTCGGGTAACTGCTTATCGAAATAAGATGCCGGCTTTGAGTCAATAAAATTGTAAATCATTTTCAGACATCTTCCACTGTTTTAGTAGTTTGTATATGTTTTGTGCGTCACAAAAGATGAATAACCCAGTCTCATAGCTTCGGCAGCGAAAAAAATGTCTAATATGCTGCCTTTCGGTCGCACTCCTACCTTTTATTGTCTTGTGAGGTTATGCCAACTGCTTAGCCAAGATATATAATGTTTTTAAATGCTAACGTTGGTACATCAGAATCCTAAAACCGTGAGAAAATATTTTAATTTAAAACTGATTCAATTCAAAGGTATAGAATTAATTTTTAAACCTAATATTTTATAATCATAAATAAACACTAAACTCCCACAGAGTTTGTAAATAAAATTTTTGGAACATTGCTTGATGACAAAACTCTTTTTGATATATTCTACGCTTAAGGCAAACCAATTAAGCAATAAGAAAACGATGAACATTTTAATACTTTTTTTTAAAGTACTTGGAAACTGATTCATTTGTAAAAGAGAAATTAGTTCAATGCCAAAAATATAATTGTGGTGATATCAAATTAATATTTTTATATCTTTTACCAGCGAGTTAAGTTTTGCAATACTGACTTTAAATTGCGATGGAACAAAATTATTAATTAATATAATAAAGACAGAATAAGAAAATGAGAATTATTTTTGAAAATTATATATATATATATATGTATGTATGCATGTAATTAAATTTAATGGACGCGACGGAGTACATTTCGTGCGAACGATTTTAAATTTATGTCCATGTATTATCAGCCTATAAATAAGATTTAATCGTCGGAGTGGATCGAAAAAAAGTGTATTATTCCGTGCCCTCGAATTTACTTTAAATCTCTCCGTACACGAACCCTGAAACAAATCAATTGCGGAGCGCGCCAATAGAGACCAAACACAGTAGCTGCTTGTTCATTAATTTTTCTCACAGTCTCTGGTCTTGACCCGGCATCGTTCAAAGCGACACTGACAAAAAGAACGCGGTTACTCACACCACCCCGACAGGAGGTTTTTGCGTATCGAACGCGCCCGTCATACAACCCCCACGGGAACCCCGTTCCCATCGCACGGTCCGTACGAAAGAGTGGTGTGGCGTGCCGTTGCTTCTGCTATCAACAAATGAGAACGTATTATTTAGAAGCTACCGCGCTTTTTTATTCATTCAATTAATTTATAGCCACGCCATCGGTCTCCCTTTAAGCATCTTTTTCGAAGCGTTTCGAATGTATCTTCAGCTGCAGATGTTGTCCGTGACGGCGTCGCGTTAAGATATAGACAATTTCTATAAAAATATCGGGATATCTCTTTTTTGCCTCTGATTCTTTCTGAACGCCGATAAGAAATATTCAAAGCGCACGATTCGCGCAGACATAATTTTTTTCTGTTCGAGATGAAACCTTTATGTGATATTTCTGAGTCCATTTGTTGATAGCGAAATTTATACACTGCGTCTGCAGTTCGATAACGAAAAATATAATAACACCGAGTCAAATGTATTGAAAAACATCTTTGTTTCCGTCATGAATAAAATAATATATTTTCATGGAAATTATTCTCGAAAACCAACACGATGTTATTTGATGGAATATTTATCAAACTATACATATTTATCGTATCTTTTCCTTTTCAAAAAAATAATGCTAGAAAGTAAAATCTTTTCGTGGTAGATTTTAAGTTATTGGACACAACATTTAAAATATCAAAACGTTAGACAAAAACAAATTCTTTAATGTTGTTGCGAAGAATTTAGAAATTCAAAATTAATTTGTAAAAATGAATTTCTCTACAGTAATAGAACTTTATTGTGATAAAATATTGATTTAAAAATGAACATATATATAATACTTAAATCCTGATATTACATAATTATTAAAATTAAAAAGCAATTAAATGTACAAGGAATTCTTATTCAGATCTCAAATATGAACAAAATTATTTCAATGATAATTTACAACAAAACATTACAATAATACAATTCTGACACTGTCAGTGAATTTATTTCACATTATATATAATATCAATGAATTTTCAGTTTGATTTAATTCCAAAAAAAAAAAATACAATTTCCGTTCTTTAACGAACCTTATCTGAATTTTATGATCAAATTTATTCGTATTTATTAAAAATACATCGAATTCAAATTTTCAATTTAATACAATATATCGTCTCTATTTATATTCTCAGTTTAAGAGACGATTTGTTTTTTTTACGTGGTTCTTTAATTTTATATATATATAGTTTAACTTGAAACCAAAACTTCGCAGTTTTCGTATAATTTTTAAACAAGTACGAAAAAAAAACAGTGTTTCCATTCAGTTGATTTTTCGTAACATTATTGAAGAAAAATTACTTTTTCCAGCTGGCCTATTACAGTATCGACATTTAGTCGATTTAAAGTCGAGGAAAGAAAAAACTCGCCAAACCCACGCCTGACAGAAACAAACAGATCAATCAAAAAACGAATAAAAAATATGTTCCAGCGAATGAACTTAAATTAAATTATCTCGATGAAAATGCGTTCGGTTAAAAATTGAACTGTATCGTCTTCATTGTTCTCATTTACATGTATATTAATACACACACTCATATATATATATATATATATATATAAATTTATTTTCTGGTTATAATTTCAATTTAAGTTTTAACATGATTTCCGTCCAATCACTTTGTATGAGATTCAGTATTCCCTTTGACATGTACCAAAAACATAAACAAGAGAGAAAAATGAATAATTTCATTACATTTCGAACTGAAAATAATATAATCTTCTTATTATTCGTTAAAAATAACTGAAATTGAAAGTAAATAAATAAATTAAGATCGAATTCATAAAATATACCGAGCTTGTTCTTTTATTTTGAAAAAATATTAAATCAATAAAAGAATATAAATAAATTTTAATCGAGATGAAACCTGTTCAGAAATGAATTCTCTTTCATCCTATAAATTAAAAAAAAGTCAGATCAAAGATATTCAATAGATTATACAATATTCAATATATTGATCATTTTAAAGCAGATAATTTTTTTTTGTACATTTTGTGGTGAAAAACGAATTCATTTGTGAAATTGAATTTAGCAATTGTGTTTGACTTATTTTGTGAGAAGATGAGAGAGTTCAGAGCTTTTTCAAATCTAATTGACGTATCTCTACATAAATATAATATTTTTTTTTAGTAAATAAGTATATACTGTAAAAGATTATTTACTTTTTCTACTTTATATTTTTTATTATTTACGTTAAAACTCCAAAATCAGTTAAAAAGTAAATCTAGTCGATAGCATCTATTTCAAGCCAAACATTCACTTTCGGTATGACTAGTTCTCATTTAAGAAAATTACTTTTTTCTCGTCCGACCAAATGCGACAGTTATGTCAATCAATCTTTCCACATGTGTAGAAGGTCGCTTTATAAATCACACAAAAATCAAAATATCAATTAACTTTTTTTTTTAAATACATAAATTTTCACCAGTGCTTATCTTTATGTTAGTATAGTATTTTTTTTAAAAAAACACCAATGTCAATGAAATAGACAGTGATTTTTGAGACACTGTATATATATATATATATATATATATATATATATATATATATATATATATATAGTACCAATCTCCTATAATGAATAATTATTTGATATATAAATTATAAATTTCAAAACTATAAAACGTTTTTTTTTAAATGAAATTCTCTACTTATATAGACTCTAGATATATTTAAGATAGAGTTGTCTCAGACTGCGGACACTTTTAAAAAATATACAGTAAAATGCCTGAGTTTTTCCAATTTTCTATTCTGTATATAAAAATTGTTGAAAAGTTTTCCGTACACCACACATGCGACACAATATCGTCTTTGTTGTGAAACTGTAAAGATAGATCAATAAAGAACCGATGTATCATACCGTATGTCGTATAAGTAGCTCAAAAGTCACTAGAGAACATCTGCAACAGACAACATTCAACGGAAACCAAACAAATTTTCATCTCGACGAATATGGAGCATAAACACACACATTATGCAATTCCATTATATATATATATATATATATATATATACATACATGCTGTAGACATACGAATACATATGTTTCCGTAACAATTGTAACATAGTTTGTGACTGAACTGAATAAGTAACTTGTTCTACAGAGTTTGAAGATTTTACAGCAAGAACTACAAGACTAACTGACTGTATTACCGTGCTTCAATGTAGTCACATCTAATTAAACTGAGACTGTTGGTCGAATATAAACTTCTCGTTCATTTTATTGTACTAAATGTTAGATTTTTGATGAAATTATTGTTGATTTTATTTAATAAGAACTGAACCGAGTTTCTTTGAAACGCTTTTTCTCGAAGTTGTTTGTAAAACAAATATTATTGTTGAAAATACATTCCAAGTTATTTGCAAGATAGGCGGACGGACCGTTGTTTTCCTAAAAAATATTAAAAAAGTGTGCGGAGGAGTTGATATAGCTATTCGAATTTTCTGAGCTTTACTTTAAAATCATTCCAAAAATGTTATACCGACGATAATAATTTTTAAAGCTTATACAACATCAATTATCGATTTTGTATTCAAGATAAATGTTTCAGGATTATTGCTCCAATTGATTTTTTTATAAAGTTCGAAACAATGGAAAAAATCTTTTTTATTAAATTATAAATCATTACACTTATAAAAAATATGTTCATAAAACAATATTTTTTTGATGCAGGAAAATAATTCCATTTTTTATATCATGTCGTTTGGTTTCTATTTATAAATTCGATATTTTAGTTCGAAAATTATACTTGATTTGTATTCAAGTTTTTTATTTGTCTGTGTAGACTTTTTTGATTATGAAAAAATAATTTTATTGTAAAACAGTTTAATAGATTTTAAATATAACCGTAAAATATAAAATTAAGAGTTAGAACTGTTAATTACTGCTTGATGATTTTTAAGCTAAGAAAATAATTAATTTGTGAAAGTGAGTTCAGACCCAGTGTCAGCACACTTTAAAGCTGTTTCAACAATTTAAAAATGTATGTAAAAAATATTTGACATAATATATCTTAATAGAAATTTCAAAATGACAAAAAAGTATTAGCGCTACCAAATGAATGAACTGTCTTTCACTTAAACATATTGTTTTCTATATTATACCAAAAAAAATCGGCACATACTCCAAAACAACACAATATAACACCATTGTTCATTTATAACTTCACAGCTTTTACCGTTTATCAAAATGAAGTGATGAATTCGTACCGGAATTTAATTTCGATTCATACTTCATTTTATTTATACGACTTCGTATAGAATTACTTTTTTATCTAGTTTCTTATATATCGTACTTTATATACGAATACGTACGTGTTTAGCATAAAATGTTTCCATTAAATGTATTCAAGACATGACTGCTAGCTACATTTTTTGTCTGTCTGCCTGTCTGTCGGTCCATGGAACAGAGATTTTACTGTATATATATATTTTTTAAAAAAAGTCAACTTAATATCGTTAAATATCTCGAAAGAGATTTCTCGTATACACTCTTACCTGTTTAAAAATCTTTTTGTTATTGTGTCATGTTTGCTTTTATATTAAAAGAAAATATACGTATTTTTCTATTTGTGTTATTTAAACAGTACTTCAAAAAATACAATGAATAAATCATTTCAATTATATAAGATAAATTTGACTAATAAAAATAAGTATTATTTATTCTTGAAAATATTTATATTAATATAGAACATTAAAAAACGATTTCCTATTATATTATTCAAAATAAAAATAAAAAAGAGAAGATTTTTAAGTAATAACGATTCAAAGTAGAGTGTAAATTAAAAAAACTATACATAAATTTCAGAAATTATTTCGGTATATTGGAGAATACTAAAAATGTAGAAAACTGAAAAATATACCAAAGTTACAAGCCAATAGATAAACCAAATCGTGATTTTCGAAAAAAGGTTTATGGAAATAATGGATCTGCTGGTTTCTAATCAGATTATTTGGAATCGACTCCTTAAAACTGGTTTGAAGAAGAGATACAGCCGTTTGTCAGCTACAGATCATTGCAAACTGAACAGATTTTATAAGAGAACATTCATCAGTACATTTATAAATTAGAGATCAATCTTGTTCTATAATAAGTTGAGGTTTACTAAGAGTAGCAATAATCGTACAAGAAGAACATGAAAATATAAAAAAGAATGTTTTTCTTAATGTTGTTTTAAACTTAGAGCCGGTGATGCAATAGTTTGAAATTAAATAACCACCAATACGTGAACTGAACTCCTACTTTATCTTATAGAATTCGTAATTCGAAACCTCTTAACATGGACGATATTTTATGCACTGATGTAAACCTGTATGCAGAAAAATATATCTCATAAATCAGTTTGATGAGAGATAACGTTTGTCTGCATATCGGAAGAATTCTATGGCTTTTTCCTTGAATACATCTGGATAGCAAGAAAACTAGAAGTGTTGAGTTGAATCTCAAATGATAATATGTTTATTAGAAAAATAAGAATATTTTTAAATCTTTCACAAACTAATAGAGAAATTAAACAAATAATGTAACCAAATTATACAAAAAGTAATTATTTAATTCTTATACTAAGAATGATTATAAATAATTGAATTATATAAAATATAATCTGATCATGCTTCCCTTAACTTTACAAATTTATTATAAAACATGATGAATATATTTATTAATCGCCGTCAAACGAAAATACAAGTTTAAAAAATACTCTATTTTTTTCGAAAAAATCTTCTGAACACGTTTAAAACCGAACTTGCAGAAAACATTTGTAGGTACAAGCTGTAAACTTGTTCGAGAATACGTTTTCTCATTAATGCATCTGAACCAGTCAACACATCAGAACAGATTGATCGATGATCATTTGACTGAGCGCAACGAATATTACTCATACACACGTCTAACGTGAAAAGTTTTACTTCGGAAATATATAATTAACGTTCGCTCTGAATTTCATGAACAGAACAGTATCCGAGTTCGATGAATATTATAATTCGAAGATATGATTTATAGTTTCCATTTTTACTGAGAACGTGCTCAAAAATCGAACATTGCGAGGACTCGGTATCATTTATATGAGAATCGAAAATGTGTCTTCATTATTTGATCCGTTTTTGATATCTAGAAATTTAACTTTAAATTGAAAATACAATTGTGTTTGTATTAAAAGATTATTATTTTCAAACAAAAACATTAAAATAATTTTATTTAACTGAGAAAACAAATTTAATTTGAATCAAAGATTCAACGTTTAGACAGAGAAAATATTTTTTAATACCGATTCTAATCAGGTTTTAAGAAATTACTTTTAATTTCGAATTTTTCTATATCTTCGTACTCTTGCTAGACGCCTACTATCGAAAAGCGCATAAGAAACAATGAAAAATGATAAATCATCAATTATTTGTCATTTTTAATCAGAAACATTTTTGTACTGTGTGGGATGAGAAAAGAATTCATTTGTAAAAACACAGTGACTTTTCAAATCGTTAAAGAAAATTAAATCAATTTTGCCCTTTTTTCTAAAACTATTAAAACGAATAATCAACATTTTTAAAGCATTTTTCCAATAGCTGTTAATTAATTTCAATACAATTTTTATTTTTAACTTCAGATTTGAAATCAAAATATTCAATTACCTTTTTACGATTGTTTTGTACGAATCCCGAAGAGATTAAGTATAAGTTTCTTTTTTTAAAGATAAATTTAGGGTTCTGGTCATGGCATATTTTGAACTTTCTTCTAAGATTAATATAGAACAATCATGAATGACAAGTAGATATTTAAATAATGAAATAAAGTTGTAAGTTTTTCATTAACAAAACGAATTCATTTTTTTTATTTTATATTTGTTATTTATTTTAAATCACATTAAATTCATTCACAATACAGTTGTAAGACTATAACTATTTTAATTATACAAATAAACTTTTTTTTACCCTACAAACCACAACACATTTTTTTGATTAATTTTTTTATAAATTATTATTGATCATTGTTGATTGTTACTTATCGAATTTTTATGGTAATTCCAGGATCTTAAGAGCGAAAAATTATAGAAAAATCTACATAGATTTTCTATTAGAGATTTTTAAAATATTTATCGAACATTTTGTGTTTTATGAAGAAAAAGAACCATTAATTTGAAAAAATTAAATTTATTAGCCAATTAACAATGATTCATTAAGTTTTAAACGCTTTTAATAATATAGTGAATTTAAAAAAATATTTGACAATAAAACGTGAGGGAGTAAAAACAAGAAATCTGGAATGCGACAAATAAATTCGTTCACTTTTATTGATATAACGATAATTGATACTGAAAACATTATAGAGACATAATCGACCAATTAAAGCGTTACCCTTGAATCTGTTAATTTTACAACCCCGTAAGATATCATAAAAATCCAGTATACAATAAAAAGTGTACAAACGATATTACAAACAAATTGATAAATAACTATAAACCAGAAAACCCGTAAAAAATCTTCCATCCGTACAATAACTCATAAAGCACTCAAATTCATCGTTTCTCAGTCGGTAAAACAACAGGATTGTGAACGGGGGTATGAAAAAAAAGTATCGCCGCGAGGGAAGAACGGAATCGGGCGAAACGAACGAGTGTTAGATCGACGAAGGGGGTGGCCGAACGTACTTCAGTCAGAGAACTCACCGTTTGACACATTTCCGTTATTTTGTTTGACACGTCACCGGGAGACCACGTGCGAACGATCTCAGTCGGGGTAAAAAAGTGCCCGATAAGCGGGCGAACAACAGGACGTACGTCCCGTTTATTTCGAGTGGGCCAGTATGAAAAATTTTTATTTCATCCGACGGGTCATAATGGCCGTAGGCAATAAATATCGTGACGATAAATTATCGCGCAGATAACGCAGACGCCGTTAGATACATACAGGGTCGCTATCCAGGGACGGCGTAAAATATTTCCATTACCAAATTGCCAAGTTTATTTATTACATTCGTATAGTGGAACGCACAACAGATGTGAGTAATTATGTACATAAAATATGACTTAATTGCAAATATAGCAGCGGAGAGTCTTCGCGGATGATTATGTATGTGATTGAGAACAATTGGGAATTCCACTGATTTTATACACTTTATAGAAATGAAATTAGACCTGCTTCGAATATAATTTCTTTTTTAAAAAGAGACCGTTTGAGGGTCATGGTTTTCAGTTTTCAATTATAACTGAAAATAGTAAACTTATGATCACTATTCAGTATAAGAATTCAGTAATTTACTATGCTAAGAAAGTATTAAATTTATCTTTTGTCGAAATTGTAGTGACAAGTTTCATTTTCACAAACGATTTCTTCTTTAACCTTAAAAAATACAAAAAAACCTGATTAAAAATATCCAAAAAAATATTATTGATATATTTTGGTTACTGATTGTATGCATTTCTGTAGCGATTCAATCAGAGTGGCAACGTACAGAAAAAAGAGATTCCTCTACCTCGGTGCTCTGAGAATAAAGGTATCGACATAAAAATAAACAGAAGCACCAATTAAAAATGGTCTATGATAGTTGATTGATCGTTTTTGATCATGTTATTCTGAAGAACAGACATATTAATTAATAACCAAGCCCACAATATCTTTGTAAATTATCATAGAATGGTCACGCATCTTAACACAGTAAAAAAATGAAAGACATTCTTTATTGAATAATACTATTAATTTTTTTTAAAAAAGAAAAATAATTTTATATTTTAAATATTAATAATTCATTACTGATCATTTCGATCAGAAAAAATATGTAGTTTGTGGGAAGATAAAATTCATTTTTACAAACTGATCATTTTTGATTCATGTTTATGTATATTTTGAAAACGATATCATCATGTCCAGAGTGATAAGATACAGAATAATCTGATTTTTATGTACCCTGACCAGTAAACATGTTTGTGAGACGAAAAGAGTTCATTAGTGAAAGTGAATTTCGTCACAGTGTCGACTGTATTGTGAACTGTTTTATTTTATAAAAAATTATAAATCAGTTATTTAGCTTTAGGTTTTTCTTATATGATTAATTATGATAAATAAGATTTTTTATATAATTAAATATACAAAAGGATTTTTTTTATTTTTACACTTGTTCTGATTCCGTCGGAAAATAAAAAAAAACTGCTGTTAATCACGAAATGGTGTTCAGATAAATGAAAATCGACTCGACCCCAACAATCCAGAGAGACAGATAGCAGCGCTATTGTACATACACACATACGTGCACGAAAGCACATCGAGCGTTTTCTTAATGCGGTCCGCTGCTGCCCCTCCGTTGACCGTCATTTTATTTACCGACACTGTCGTAAAAATGAACCGTTTATGACGGTTACAAATACGTTCAGCCATTATCACTCACGAGTAATGCTTTTAGTTTCCGACGGAGAAAATAGAAACGACGGAGACGGTGGCGACGTCGTCGACGGCGGCGACGACGCAGAAAAAGAAGAAACACGTCAAGAAAATTGAATCTGGTGTCGTATTACTGTCTTTCCGCGTGTATATGTGACAAGCGGAGATAATAGTAAACCGTTTTATTAAATTGTTTGTCAAGCAATTTATTAGCTACACTAGCGCATTCGTTATAGTCGGATGACTCTTATTTTAAAAGGCTGCGGTCCTTGAGCTTTACAAGCACCGGGTGTCGCCGTCTCTTTCCGCAGCCGGTTATCATAAGCGGACACTGGCTTCTCGTCGAGTATCGGTTTACGACATTTGCTGGATAGATGTGAAATAATGGCAGTTAATGTTTTATCGCTCTAATAGATAATCTTTCCTTAGAAGTGTCGTAACATCTGCGTGAGAACACGAGTCTGGCTTGAAGGAGTCTCTTTCGGGTTGATGTTATGGTGTATTTCTATATTCTCTAAGTGATTAATTTGATTGCATTTACATTTTTATTTATTTATTTACAACAGCTTCTTCTCAACATTTACTCTTTTTCTCTAACCGATCGTTTTTTAAATAATTAAACAACTCTTTTCAGATTAATTTTATTTAACACCAACCGTTATTAAAATAATATATCTAGCAAAATCCTTGAAAATTTATAATTTCAATTAATTTTAGACAATTTAAAAGACGAAAATATATTTTAGTCTGTCATAAAATCTTCCAGACAGATCTAATTATCAAGTAAAACTTGTTTTCAAATAAACAATGTTTTTAAAGGTGGAATTTTTAATCGAAATTACTATTTGAGAGTCGATTACTAATCTACAAGCAAATTTAAATACTTTTTAATTTCTAAAATTGTACTTAATTGATAATTCAACAAAAAAACATTTGACAGATATTCAGAAATAATTTTTCACTAGTCTTAGACCACAAAAAAATCGAATTAAATGTTCAATAATTGATTATTGTTTGTGTATTTCAAGTGATCCAATCATTTTTAATGTGTTTAGAGAAAATTCAGTAAATATAAAAAATTATATACGAAAGTGAATTTAGAAATGATAAGATCTAATGACTTTTTCACAAAATGATTTCCAAGTTAACACAAAGTTGTATGTATTGTCAGGATTTTTCAAGTCCCATAACCAAAAATGACATTAAATTCACTGATATTAAAAAATGAATTGATACTAAAAAAAATATTCAGATTTCTAAAAGACGTGTAACTTACTCTTTCTCACTAACTCTCTTTCTTTGTATTATCTTCTAGCTCATTTTTCATACAGTTTGCAAACACTTCACTTATGAATCATGAGTGAATGTTGTGATAGTGTTGTTATTTTTAATAATATTCTTTGGGACAAAGGTCACTAATTAACAAAACAGAAAAATATCATTTTTTTTAAAAAATAATAATTTGCAGTCAAAATAATACATTTTAAATTTCCCTACGTATTATTTCAGTCAATTAATTTAAAAATGAACTTTATTGAAACGGTAAACAGTGATAACAAAAGGTGTTGATGAAAAAAATATAACTTTCTGTATTCACATGAAATATAAAAATAAAAACGAAAATATAAATAAAATCCCTTCCAGGCAATATTAATAATCAAATATGTATATTCCAATATGTCGAAAATTTTGCTATTACGCTCTTTCTCCAATAACTTGATCAGAAAAAATAAATTAATTTAAAGTAATATTGATATTTGTTTTATAATATATTTGTATAAAAATTAAATAGTTTTAGTTCATGAAAAAAGCGAAGACGATTGAAAAATATATTGATTTAGATTGAGATTAAACATTAAAAGAACTGAAAAACGTTTTCATTTTTCAAACACCTCTCTCTCTCTCTCTCTCTCTCTATATATATATATATATATAAATTACTAATTAAATTATATTTAACCACAATTTTCATAATTAAAATAATTAAAATCAGTGTATTCTGTTTAATTACTTTTTTTTTTAGAAAAAAACTCTTCTTTGTTCATGTACATTTGTGGCTTGAAACGTTTTTCTTTCTGCATCATTTTTATATATGTTACAAATCGATGAAAACATTTTAAAAACATTTACTAGAAAAAAGTCTTAAATGGTTTAAGTATCCATTTTATATAACTTCAAATAATTAATGATTATTTGAGGTCTTAGGATGTGCCAATAACTATGAACACCGATTGCCCAAACACTGATAATAATTTTTAAACCATTATGGATTTCACGCAGGTTTAAATTACTTCTTATTAAAATGTAGATAAATAATAAGATTTTAATCACACAAACAATCTATTTAATGATAAAATATAATACAAAACGAACTGATAAAATTAACAGACATTTTTTGTAATATAGTTAACATTTGAAGATAAAATTGCAGAAATCTTTATCAAATTTTTTAAAAAATGAGTTAGATATAAACATATTGAAGACAGTCATATACATACATACATATATATATATATATATATATATATATATATATATATATATATATATATATATATATATATATATATATTTGCAGGTACTCATCCTTATCGAATGTTCACAGATGAGTACAAAAATGCAGAGTCGTACATAAGCTTGTAATAAATACCGACAATAAAAAAAGAAATGTACGCGAACATATGAGAAGAAAGATGAAAATAAATTATAAAGATGATTCATGTTCTCTCAGTAAATGGTGTGACAAATGTTTCAGTGAATGCACACAAATAAATATATATATATATATATATAAGTATGTATATATATATATACACACATACATATACACACACACACATAAATTACATACATGAGTTATGAAAATATTTCATACAGCAAATGGTGAAACATTTCACTATTTATCTTTTCGATATAAAATTATTTTAGTTAAAATTTTTGTATAAAAGTTGCCATCAATTTGTGTAATATACATGTATATATATATATATATATATATATATATATATATATATATATATATATATATAATTTCAAAAAGTTAAAGCAGATAGAAGTGAGAGAAAACCGCCAGATAGAGAATATGTATTTAGATGAGCCGTGCGATTTTACTGTTATTTTCCGTCGTGACTCTACGACTGTCTCTGTACCCGAACCGACCCTCAGTACCCGTGGGTAATCATTGAGGGTGTATTTTTATGGAATGGTCGGGTTGTTACGGTCTGTTACCTCCGGAACAGCAGGCGCGAATCAACATGAAAAATTAGTGTAGAATATACGTTTCTTCGTATCCGTCCGTTTATTTATTTATTTATATACATATTTTATACACATTATACATATTTATTTATACATTCGTTTTATGAATGCCAGGAGAAAAAAATACTTATTATAAAAATATGTTTATTTAATAATATATTTGTAGCGGATTTTTTTTTACCCTCTGGAATTTCATTCTATGATATATAATGGAAACGAAAAGCTAATGCTATGCGATTTTTTATATAGAAAATTGTGTATTTTTATGAATTATTTATTATTCGAATATTAAGAATTTGTAAGTGAACTGGGGCGAGATGTAAACTCGACGAAAAGAAAAAGAGTTTAATTGGAATAAACGGGCCTTATTAACGATTAATTGAAATATTTAAATATAATTAAAAAGAAATAAATGTATTTACAAAAAATAATAACAAAAAACATTTGTTTTGTTGATTTTACTCGAAATTACTCTTTGTGTATCTTCTACGAGCGTTTTCCTTTTCTAACATCTTTACATAGATTGTTACTATCAGAAAATACACAAACTGATCTCGGGGAGAATGAACATAACTTCAAAATATGCAGGTATATAAGAATCCAAAAAATTAAATTTTTTTTACACAAGTTTGAATCACCGCAGTTTGAATTTATAAGAACAGAGAAGAACTGTAGCTAATTACAAATTTTATACGTTTGAATAAAAAAATAAAGTAAGGACGAAAAGAAAAAGATATGAGTGATATGCGATATAGAAAACATTGATGATTTTCTCATTGTCAAAAATAGAAATGAAAGAAAGAAATGAAATAAAAAAATCATCTGATTATAGTTAGAAAAGAATCAAATATGTAAAAGACAGAAGAAATCCAGCTACATAAAATTATATAACAGGAATAAAAAAAAACACAGGAAAGAAAAATAATGAGCGAAAATCCATACATTTAAAATCAAATCATTGATTTTCCGATACTAATCAGCTTCATTTTAGTCTGAAAAAAAATAGTAAGAATCACTATAGATGTTTTCACTCTGAGAATTATGAAAATAATACATAAAAAAGTTTAATCTCGAAAACAGTCTATTAAAAATACATCACATTTAAAAAATTGGTAGATTTTTATAAACGAAACAAATTTCAGAAGTAGATGTATATTAAAAGAAAAATTGATAGAAAATCTTATTAAAATTTAAAAGTTTACATATTTGATACAAGTTGAACGATAATTAAATAAGGAAAATGGTATTCAAAATAACTAACGATCATTAAAAACTACTTTTCATACATGTGCTCGTTTCGAATGAGTCTTAACGTTTTATATCCGGTACATATTTTAATAATTTACTGAAGTACTTTTCTGTAAGTTTGTACATTTCCTGTTAAATGTTAAAATCATTCCGTAATCGCTCTTCAAACTACTCGAGTTGAATAATTTAATAGTCAGTGATTCATTCAAATAATTATGTGTAACAAAATAATATCAACTCGAAATTTCTTGAAACTTTTTTTCATTTATCAAATATCATTTTTTTTTTGATTTGTTTTCATTTATTAAATCAATTTTATTAAAAATATTCAAATTATATTGATGTGTATTATAAATATTTTTTTTAACTTAGTTGAACAGATCGTATTAAACGAAAAATTATAATATTTACAATTTGGATTTGGCCAGATTTATGAAAAATAATTAACAATCTTCCAGTTCTACTCGAGATTATTTATATACACGTCATATACAAACATTCTATGTGTGTATGTGTATAAAATGAGAACAGTTTTTCGTATTTTTAACGAGTAAAACTTTTAAAGACGCTAACAACATTTTAACAACGTTCTCTCGGCGTACAGATATATGGCGGTTTTATCGTAACGGACGAAACAGCCGCGGGCTGTAATTAAAATCTTGAAAAATTTTGACACTTTATCCATGTAAAGACGACGAAGAAAGAGTGAACGAACGAGTATCCTCTTATATACATTCACACACACACACACACACTGTACATCATTTTCTCGTGTAGATCTCAAGTATATAGAAATGGATCTACATTCTTTTTTATATGTGTACGTTATGTATGTTTAGAAGAAACGGGCAATGCAAAACAGAGATGAAAAAACAAACTTTTTCATAACGATACTGTCAACAAACTTTTACTCTTCTTCCTTTCGTCATTTTCGCTTTCCACTTTAAGATATTGCTTCCGGTAAGAAACATAACACTCTATTACAAATGTTAAACTATGTTCGTCACGCAATATGTACCACACACGAGTACATACCGCTTGTATGTATATATATATATATATATATATATATATATATATCTATATATATATATAGAGAGAGAGAGAGAGAGAGAGAGATTTATAATAAAGAAAAAAATAATTAATGAAATTTAAAACACATCTAAACTGGGTTCATTATTTAGAAGTATAATCTAAAATCATGTAAAGAAATATAAAGATTTCTAATAAGAAATTGACATTTATATATTTTGGATTTTTTATATAAAAATTTAATTATATTTCACTAAAGTCTAAATTGAAAACATATTTAGGTGCAAAATTAATTCGGTGCATTCAAATTTAATCAATCGTAACTCTGTTTTAAATTAAACTATTTCCTGGTCGTTTTATGATTCTTAAGTGTAAATCTTAACATTTAAAAAAATATATCTTGACCCAACAGTTGATATAAACTCACAAAACAATAGTAAACACGATGGTGTCCGAAAATCAGCATAATGACATTGCATAAATTTCGTATTCCAGTTGAAAAAATGTTGCAGAAAATACTGGAATGATATGGTCAGCTTCGGGGGAAGATGTTGTAACGCATGAAATATAGAAAAAACCGGCTCAAAACTATTATCTTTTTTCAGAAAGAGATTTGTTAGTTGCCTAATAGATTAAGTTATATAAAATGACGAGGGGTATTTTGATAATTGAAATGTATTCCATTCCTCCGTAAACACTAATTTTCTATAAAAATGGACCGAATAAATGTATAAAAAACTGTAAAACGTTCATCATACTAACCGAGATCAATTTATTGATCATCCTATGCATTTATATTGTTAAACTAGCCATTAAGTACGTGTAGAGTGTAAGAACAAGGAACAAAAACCGTCTACTTCGAATAATACGTTAACATACCAATTTTTTATACGCGAACCATCAATCAGATAAAGCTGTAAGGCAACGAGATTGATCTCCTTTTGTGTCCGGTGCCGACATAAAAGAATTGGGTCAATTGGTTAGCGCGAATTTATAATGAATAAACATTTTAGAATACACGCCGCACTTTATTACTCACTTGAAAAGTACTTCGTCAATTCTACGTCGGATGCAACGACGTCGTCTCTCGATCGTTTTTATCTCTGTTCTGACATTCCATTCAACGGAATAACATTTGTAGTGTTCTTGATTTTTTTTCGGGCGAACACGAACGAGAAAACGTCTGAATATGAAATTAAAAAGTCGAGTGGTTTTTAATCCCTTTTTTCACCTTTAATGTGATTTGAATGGGGGTTTGTATATACGACTAGACAATGCTGTTTGCTTATGTTCTACGATACAATGTTGAGTTTATAGTTGGAAACGTTCTATGAATTTTTTAATAACGTTTGATGTGTTTTGAACGTCCCTAACTAAATTGTATTTCGTTCTATGCATGCAAAATTGTCTCCAGACAAGAAAGAGTTCGAATCAAATTAAGTTTCATGTAGAAGTTAAGAAAGAATTGTACATGTTTTGGATTCATACAGCATTAATATTCAGATTCAATTCATTTTACTGACTTTCAATTAAAATAGACGGAACATATTCATTAACTTACATAAATTGTATAAAACTTTAATAGAAATTCTGTTATTTTTTTTTTAAAAAAACACAATCCAACAAAAATACACACTAATTTATTCTTTTTTATATAATGAAAAACTACAAAATATAGAAAGAAAATCAATAAGATTTCTAACGCGAATCTAGAGAAAATTAACAGATATGCATATACAAGAAAATGTATAATTTGCTTTACATTTATTTACGATTCTTACATATGTCCTTATATTAAATCCGTTACAAATATTCAAACAGCTATTTTGTCGTTTATTTGTATTGCCGATTACATATGTAAACAAAAGGACAATTACACTCAGTGGTGCTAGCTAAAACAAAATTAGTTTTTCTATGTAAATCATTTTGAATTAAATTCATGTTTACAACTAAATATTTACTTTTGCATGTTTCGCTTTTGTGTCAAACGCCCACACACAGCTATATACATTGTGTATGTATGAATATTTACATGTAAATACACACACACACATATATTTTTATGTATACATATATATATATATATATATATATATATATATATCCTACAAAATATAAAATATTAAAATATATAAAAATAGCATCAGATATTTTACTTGAGGTAATACAAAATTATAAATAGAAAGATATGAATATTGAATTTATTTTCGTTCCAGTGAGTTCAATTATTGAGAAAATCTCAATATCATTCAATAACATTATATAGGTTGATTAAATTTAGGCTTCGACATGGAAGTATCAAAAAGAGGCGCAGGGGTTAAGAAAAGTTATGTTATTTTTTATTTAGTACTTTAGTTCAACTCAAAATTAAAATAAAATTGAAGTAAAATACTAAATGGAGTATAACATTTTTTTTTTAATTTTTACATTTTTTTTTCAATAATTTAGTATGGAAGACTAAGATGAATCACCCTATATAATAAAAAAACAACATTGAAAAATTATCGATTTGAGTAAATGATTTATACGTGTTATCGTTAAAAATATCAGCATGTTAAATAAATATAAATCTCGTTTAGAAAATTATTGAGTTTACTGATAAATTGCTATTAATTTATCATGCATATTAGATAATTTATAAACATTTAATGTGGTAACTTTTAATGATGATAGATATAGTATTCAATTTTTCATTCGCTACACAAACTTCAAATTGTTTCATGAACAAAAATGTCCAATAATTGATTATTGAAATTTTTAGATTATTTTTAAGCAGATTTCAATAGACATTCCATCATACTTAGAACACCAAGGTACAGAAAAATTAAAAAAAAAACTAGCGATCGAAATGTTAAATAATAATCAAGTACTGAATATTTCTGGTCAAATAAAAATTGTGGTTTATCGAATTAGAGAAAAAATCATTTTTGAAAATCATCAGTTTAGAGTTAAGAATCTATTATTGTAATTCGATTCTGGGTTTTTGTACAAGAAGAGAAATCTGCAAGAAGAACTAAAATTTGACTTCTGAACAAATGATAACAGAAATAATTGTTTGCTTTTACAGTCATGGTTTCGTTAGTGGATTGTTCTAGTGGTCATAATCTTGGTGAATCACTGGAGTAGTTATCTTCAAGGATCAGTTTTAGTTTTCGGTACATTCTCAAGTAGTATGTTGATAATACTGAATTGGAATCGCTCAAAAGCCATAATTAGTCGTCGAAGATAATAACTCAAGTGATTTAACAATCCAATGAAAATAAAGAGTCGACTTTACTTGTTAATTAATTGAAACAATTCTAAGCAATTTTTATAAATTGCATACAGTATACGTTCGGCATAATACAGTTCTGACACTAAATTCATATTCTTATATACTGCTTAGGCGAATTTCGATGATGATACTATCATCTTCACAGCGCCAACGTACAGAAAAAGTATAGATTTTCCTATATAAAACGATTAATAATCATTTAATGATTATTGTTTAATCAGAAAAAGATTTGGTGATTTGTAGGATGAAAAAAGAACTCATCTGTGAAAGTTCGGTATTTAAAAACATGATAACTATTTTTTAATAATTGTACACATTTTTTAAAAAATATGAATCTGTAGGACTACTTTAGGGCATCAAGCAATATAAGATATCGATTATTATCTATCTTATTTTTCCTTTCATATTTCCATAACGGACAATAGAAATTCTTTCTAATACTCGAATATATACACAAGTGTGCGAACATAGAAACGTATGAATATATATATATATATATATATATATATATATATATATATCCGCTCACATTCGAGTAATACATTCATAACATTACGAACCGCAACGACAAAAGTTCAAGGATTCACATCTTTAATCATTTAAAATATCCATTATATGCCATTGTCGCGTGTCAACATCTACGTCTCACTCTCGCGCACTGTGCACGATATCCGGTCATCTCGTTCGCACGTATTGCACGCAACTTCACACACGTCGTATAACGGCAGCAGCTTTCACCCTCGGCACGCCAGCATCTTCGGATCGCTGCGAAGATAGCACCATTTGTCATGTGTCAGTGGCACGCCATCTGTTAGCGGCTAGCGGATACATTCGTCGCTATCGCTCTATATTCTGGATGTGCCACTATGTTTTTCCATACGGAGTTGTGAGTTGTACATACTAACGTGTGTGTGTGTGTGTGTGTGCACGTACAAGGATGCGTTCACTACCCCGCGATAAGCTGACAGTATGATGAACGTGATTAATATTGAACATTTTCTTGCCGAACACCTACAGGAAAAACTTCCTTTTTTTTTGAAACAAATATACTTTATTACGAATGCGTTTGACATTTCGAGTGAATTTTTTCCTAATTGGTTCATCTATTAGAACAGAAATGTGCTCGAATTTAAATTATGATAGGAAATTAGGTTCTTTTTTATCGAGACGTATTCATGGAAATAAAATAAATTTCAGCAATTCTTTATCGTGAAACATAACATTTTATTGCTATAATCAGGCTGTTATAATCTTTCCGGCATAATATGTCTATTTAATTCGATTTTTTTTTAATAAAATAGAGAAAAACATTTCCTTATAACATGGTTAGAAAATTTATGAAATAAATATGCTATTAATAGCACAAATTAATCATTCGTTTGTGCAGAATAAAGTTTTAAAAAATTTAGTGCATTTTTAAATTTTTTTTAAAAAATACATTTTAAAATTAATACATTTTTAAAATCTTTCATGTAGAATGTACTTTAAAATTCTATCATTATTTTCCTGTCAATGTTTCATATTTTCTAACTTCTAACACTGCTAAAAAGAATTGTAAAATAAATCAACATCACGTTTTGACATAACATAATAATTGTTGATTAACCGACTACTTCATTAACTAGCAAATATTTACTTCAATGAGTATTTGTTTTCAAGACAACATGAACAACCATTTAACTATTTGTTCCAAGCACTTACTTCATTCAATATATACGTCCGATGAAAAGATAAAGTAAAGTTACAATCTTTGACATACAGAGAAAGTAACATCAGAAGTGAACCGTGACTAGAAGAGATATTAAGTTTCACAGACTGAAAATAGATTAGTTCAAAAACGAACGAGTGCACAGTCTCTTATTTTATGTTTAATGTACTGAAGGTTCAAAGTAATTGATCTGAAAAATAGATCACTAGAGAATTGTAAATTTTCTTCTTCAAACGGTGCTATATATATTACATCCGTAACGAAAATTTAGGACGCACGCTTTTAGTAATATGTATTTTTGTTGGAAATATTTTATGTTTAAATTATTATCTAATAATATTTTTAAATATTTCAGTTCTTGGTAATAATACTTTTTTCAAAACTAACTGCAATAATAGTGTTTCGAAAAGATTAACTTTAAGTATTCAGTTATTTTTATGAAAATTAAAGATATTTCAATACATATATATATATATATATATATATATATATATATATATATATATATATATATATATATATGTATAAAGTGTGTGTAGTATAATATAATAAAAATATATTTCCAAAAGAATTTAAATTGATATTTAAATTTTTTTCTCGTCTGCAAGTCACTTTTTCGTTAGATACTTTTTATAATAAATTTTGTGTACTCTTCTTTGTACGTGAGGATTTTTTAAAACATTGTTTATATATATATATATATATATGTTTTGTAATACAAGATAAATATATATATATATATATATATATATATCTTATTTTTACAAGTAAATCTTCACTCTTTTATAAGACACACACACATTCTTATTATCGTTCTGATTTAGTAAATAAATTTTAATTCAGTAAAGCGTCAGCTGATTATAAAATGAAAAACTGTATTTTCTTTGACAAATGAATATCTTCACCTCACAAACTATAATTTTTGTTTCAATCAAAAATGTCGATCAAGAATTAATTACTGATCGTTTTTAATATTTTAATGTGTATATTTAGATAACATTTCTGCATCCTTAAGGAGATAACAGATTGAAAAATCTTTTCTGAAAAGATTTAGAAAGTTGTTCTGTTTTTTAAAGCTTAGAAGATAATGGAACTGGTGTCCAAAAATGTAGAACAAGTGTGCACATTTGATTGAATGGATAAAGAAATAAGCAAATATGTGTAATGGAAAAATGATTCAAAGAAAAACGAAAGTTCAAACGTTAATATTTAATAATAAATTTATATGCATGATATACCGAAAAATGTATCGGTGAAAATAGTAAACAATTAAAAGAACGTCACTGGTATACTCTTGTTAAGATACATTTTGGCAAATTTCTGTTGCTTTTTTCAGTGATTTTCGCACGACATCGAACATCAAACGATTGTTCATATTTCTCAGTGTACTACTACCGTTGTTTCTTTTTAAGTGTTGTCAGATGCTTCTAATCCGTATTCGTGCCAGTTTGGAGAAGTTTTTTTCTTTATTGTGAAATATTTTTCGCATTTATGATTATTATATTTCGGTTCACATAAAGTGATACAAAATAAAATAGATGAAATTTTATTTCATAAATATATATATTTTGAACAGATTCCCACTTTATTCAAAATGTACAAATCTGCATTCTAAAATCAAATCCAATCTTGAAAATTGACTCTTTATAATTCTGAATACGGTCTCGTTACAGAAATACAAAATACAGAGGAAAATATTTTGAATAAATGTCTATTATTCCATGTAGGATATTTATTTGTGATTTTATATTCCCTTCTCTATATAATACATTCATGAAACAATAGTGGACAGAATGTTAAATTAATATAGAGTCTGAATGAGTGTTAATGTAAAATTTATAAAAAAATACCCTGAATGTATAATGAAACCAAGTTTTCTTATTTATAGAATCCGGAAATTGTATATTAATTGTATATTTTTATACCCGTGATCTCACTGATATGTGAATTGGATAAGGAGGATAAAACTGATTAAATTATTCGGTAATAATTCTAAAGAAAATAAAGTTACTATAGCTGATCAGATTGTGTTATTAGTTTCACTAAAAAGCCGTGTAAAAATAATATTTATCAGATAAACACTTTTTTTATTAAAGTATTTAACAAAAAAAAATCAGTGATAACATACAGCTGTTTGATTACAAGTAAATATGAATTAAAAAAAACTTTTTTGAAGTTAGAAAAAAATAAATATTAAACTATCGTGTCAAATGAACATGTTTCCAGTTTATATAAACATACATAATTCACTGATTACTGTTTGCAAAATATTTTTTCTTGTACGTCGAGTAACTGATGTGCTAGCTTATATCTGGTATACCCACATTGTCCTACATACACTGTAGACTCTAACATGCGGTTGACAACATGCTGACAGTAAAAGTCAGAGCGGTTTGTCTCACGCAGCTACGAGGATTTATTCTGAATTGTGTCCTGACGTTTATGTATTACCCTTTTGTGTTTGGTCGGGTTCGTCACGCATAACTTCCTTCGGCAGAGGGTTTGTTCTAAACGCTACCCAATTTATTTATCCTTGACCAATAAAATGCGACGCCACATTGTAACACTATGATTACGTGATGACGAAACGCGTTCTTGAAAATAATCGTTCGGCTCTGAATTACTTCTTAAATTATATAGGATTTTATTTATGCTTACATATTTCGTAAGTTATGTATGTATATGTAGGTGTTTATTGAAATTATATATTATTTATATGGAATACAGATAAATACTAATACACAGCTTGTTTTATATACATTTCTATCAGATTTAAGGGATGCAAAATAAACAAAAGCTTAATATTAATATTTGGTATTCAACGATTCTTTAAAGAGATACAGGCTTTGTTAGTGTTGCCTCGTAGTTCAAATATTTATTTACAGTTAAGAGTAAAATAGACGTTGGTTTATTCAAAGAAGATGACTCTTCATTCAAAACAGTGTTAATCAAATTTACAACAAAAAATATTAAAAAAATTATTAAAATTTACAAAAAATATTAAAACTTCTCTCCTCTTTAAAAATAAATCTGTCTCCTTATATAAAAATATCAGATTTAACTTTATTTCGAAAACAAAGACGATTTCTATCAAATGTTTTTCTATCATTTAGTAGAACTAGAAATCCATAAAACTCTCCACACTATGAGTTTCGAGCACAGGAGTACACGACTCTATAACTTCGAAAGGATTATTCAAACGACAGTTATTTGTAAAACAATTCTTCGAAAATAGTTTTTCGATTTTTTTTTACATTTCTATGTGGTTGTTGTTAGGTTAAGTCAGTTCAGATTGGGTGAGATCATATTAAGCCAAGTTCGGTTAGATTTGATCAAGGAACATTATGTTACATCAGATTTTCATGTCAGATTTGATTAGGTCTTGTTATGTTAAATTAAATCAAGTTAGGTCCAAATAAGACTATCTAGGCTAGACAATTAAGATTAAGTCATCTTGATTGAGGATAAATAAGAAATTTAGGTTAAGTAAAATAAAGTTAAATCTAGTCATTTAGAAAATTCAGGTAAATTCAAATTGAGCCAGGTAAGGTTAGATAATTAAAGTTAAGTTAACTTAAGTGTGGTCAGGTCAAAAATTCATGTTAAGTTAAATTATGTCAGGTTAGAAATCCAGGTTAATTTAAATTAAGTTCAATGAAGTTGTTTAGAAAATTCAGGTAAGGTCAAATTGAGCCAGGTCAGGCTATATAATTAAGGTCAACTTAATTTGAGTGAGGTCAGGCCAAAAATTCATATTATTTAAATTAGGTCAGGTTAGGTCATATAATTGAGGTTAAATAAAATTAAGTTAGATCAAATAATTCAGGTTAAGTTACATACATGAGGTCAGGTCAGGTTAAAAAAATATTTTCAAGAATTAAACTACATGGATAATACATTTATAGAATATATTTTTCCATACACTTTTTGGTTGAGGTTTTTAAATGATAGTTATTCTTTTGATACCATTGATACACGTTTTATGTATAAAATAATAGTTTTTGTCAATAAGATTGTTTATATTTGATTTGTGTCAATCAAGTTCAAATAAAAAAACAATATTTTGTACCAAACTAACAACATGTAAACAGATGTTAAGAAAGTTACAAGTGTGTACAAAAAATACAAACAACTCGAGGAACAATTCTTCTTCAAAGTCATATTTCGAAAAGAAAATCCGAACGCCAGTTTATAATGTAAGATGTGTCTTATGTACTGCATGACATTTTTATTCGACGGAATTCAGTCGAAACTATTTCCCAACTGGACAATTTATGCACATCAGATTCTTTTCAAAAACTCTCTTGTCTGAAACTTGAATAGAACATATATGCACAACTAATGTCATTCGACAGTAAATTCTATCATTTTATTTTAACGAACTTCGAGCATTTCTTTCAATAGACTGACAATTCAAACAACACTACAATGACTTGAACTTATTCTCTTGAAATATGAAATAGAATATTGTCCATTCGTGCAAATGTCAATTTAGAGAATTCTGAATGTTGAAAAGAATTTTTATATTATAAATATTTCAGCTATCCAGTCATAAATAAAGATAGATTTGAAATAAAGAAAATTATAAAATGTCAACTGTCTGTCTGTGTAAAGTTGGAAAACGAATTATATATATATATATATATATATATATATATATATATATATATAAATAATTTAAATATTTCGACAATTTATCATATTTAAAAAAAAAAAACTAAAACTAACAAATGTTAATTCCGTCACAGTATTTTTCATTGCATACCGATTTATGAAAGAAGAATACTCGTCACAACAGTAAAATCAAGCCGATGAAAAATTTTAATAATACAGAACTACACGTATACAGTAAAAAAAAGTAATAAATAAAAAAAATCCGAAACGAACTTCACTTCGTACTTGGTGAGCGCGCGCGGGTGGAATCCAAGATTAGTTTACAGCCTCGAGCCGTACACAGAGACAGGAAAAGGCTGACAATTTTATTAAATTAAAAAAAATGAATTCTGTATAATATCTGTTTTTCATTAAACTTCTTTCTCTTTATTTTAACGAGCGCACAAAACTGTCAGAAACATTATAATGGTCTTGTTGTGTTGAATATAAATTTAATGCCTCACTCTCTCAAATCAAATTTCCTCAATTCGTTTCCATCGAATCGTCATAAAATTGCTATAAATAATTTCCCCTTTATGTTGTCCTTACACGGTGTCACCATTTATTTTTTTCCGTACATGTTTTACATTTGAATATAGGTTATGTTTTCGGCGTGCGTGTGTGTACGTTCTTCTTTATACTTATTTACATCCTTATGAATTTCAGATTCATTTTCAGAAAAAATTAACATAACACGCACATAAATTTCAATTTGAACATACATTCAGACCAAAACTATTAAAGTTATTTAGGTATGAGCGTGCGTGTATGAACAACGCGATCGAATAATGTATGTGAAATGACATTGAAAGGATAATATAATAAATAACGGCTCCATCAAAAGTATCGTGGAATTTTAATAGATAGAGAGACTCTCCGGGCACTAAAAAAAACATTTCAGTAGTTGAAACAACTGCGCCCGTGCTATTAAAAAAATTTACGACCTTGTTTCGGTAAAAAATCGTTATAAAGGATAGGGTTGAAAGAATTGTAAAAATGATAAAGGCTCTGTTTCGAAATTTATCACGCATATATGTATATATATATATATATATATATATATATATTATATAAAGTTAATTTATAAAGTAATAAAATACTTTTTAAAAAATAAATTTTACCAGGATATAAAATTAGAAGGATTCACTATTGATTTTATGCCTTCTTCAGTCTTTATCGCCGGCAAAATATTAAAAATACTCAAATGAAAAATATTAAGTACCATTTTGAAATTACCTATAAAATTTGACATTATTTCATTGCTATTCATTGATTATAGTTATATGTAAAAAATATTAGTGTTTGGTTTGTATCAATGACTTTAAAAGGCTTTTATTTAGGCTATGTTTTTCTGCGTACCTGCTCTGTTTATTATTCCATACGAATCCTGTCAGTAACGTGCAATTTCATCTCATCCACAATCAGTTTCATCTTTCTTCACACAGGTAAATCTTGAACTGATCTAAATCACTTCAAGATCTACTTGACTGTAATAAAATTTGAAATCGGTCGTGGCAGAAATGAACTTGCACGAGATCTAGAAGATTCGCATAGAATAATGGATTAAAAAGAAGTTTATAAAAGAAATCGAACTAAATTTTATGTTTAAATAATAATTAAATAGTATTGATCAGTCCAGATCTTCACTGTTGCTCTTCTGTTCATGTATAATATTTTCTATTACCTGTTTTTCAAATATATTTCATTCTTTTATTAGTTTCGTAGAAAGTTGCTAAATTATTATCGGTTGTGTTGTTACTGTAACCAGTTTAATTATTGATTGTCTTGTAAAATCGAGAAATCATTCTACTTTTACAGTATTGTGAGATCCGATAATTGGGATCGGGATTCATGTATCTAAAAGATCCTGATCGTCACGTTAATTAGTGATTTAATAAAATGGTTGAGAGATTTTTCATGGCTCTTTGTGGGACCAATTCACACCGTTCAACAAGCAAAGCACCAGAGTTGTTATGAATGATTTCTTAGTTTTTCCATTACTAACGTCCGGTTATGCCGGCGAATTTGTTTATTTAAATAGATTTTTTAGCTACAGAATTAATTTAATGATACATTACGTAAATTTAATAGAAACGTTGATATTAATACAAAATTCAATCTTAACATTTATTTTAATCTCGAGATATTTAAAAATTTTGCATTCATACCTCTTGCTTACAATAAAATTATTTCATTCAGTGATCTGTTCCCGATTTATAAACGAATTAAAAATGTATGTACATATAAATAAAATATTGATTTGGAAAAAATGTAAAAAGAAATAACTAATAATGAATAAAACTGTCCTGTTGGCATTTATCCTCTTGAATCAGTTAAGGGTCTATTCTCCACTAAATTCAGCACGAGTATCATCATCAATCAGTTATTGAAAAGTATTCACATCAACTTGAGGATGTGAAGATTAGTACTTGAGGTATTCGTGCTGTATTTAGTAAAGGAGAATAGTTATTTTGTTAATCTAAGGAGATGAAGACGAACAGAACGACTTTAAAAATGTACGATTATAATTATAAATAAAATTACTTGCTTATATGATATATATATATATATATATATATATATATATATATATATATATATATATATAACTATGATATTTTTATATTAATTTCCCTACATCATTCAAGACCTATTTCTCATATCACGGAGCAAAAAAAGCACATTCAAGATAGTCGTAACGTGGTGCAGACTATACAGTGAGAGCGATACGCACGATATGAACCGGCAACACAAAAACAAAATACCGCATTTATTTTCAACGAGCGCGGCGTGAAAACGTACATATAGATGGCCGAATATATATAAATAACCATTTTAAAGTACCGAACAAGAAATATATCTTATTTAAAAGAACGAGACGGCGCTAAGGAAGCCGATCGTTGCGCGCTAAGTAAGAGTGGTGCGCGTTATATAACCTTTATGGACGCCCATAAAAAGTATCGTAAAAAATGCTCCGACACTCGTAAAAAGTCAAATTGCGCGCGCGACCGTGAAATATGGTACGTACGCTGCCGCATTTATCGACACCGTGTATCATAACAGTGGGTGTGTATTGGTGAATGTAAATCACCACATTAGTCGGACACCACCCCCCGAAACGATCGACGGCAACCCCGCGCCGACGTCCGTTTGTGTTTTTATTTTATTCCGCCCGTGGGAGAATGTACAGCGTGCGCGACGTGCACGTCCCTCTTCCTTTTTATTATCACTTATCTTGCGTGTAAATACACTCTGTGCTGCTTGCACCCGACGCTCGAGTACTCGCTCGGACGATAAGGGAGTGATATTTCATCCGGTGATCGTTTATCTACGAAGCACTCCAGACACTGTCTGGACGCTGTGCAAATATCTTTAAAATCTAGAGAAATCTCCACGCTCGGAACTCATTTTTATTGAGATTGTTGTTTTATAGACTACACTGTTTGTACGGTCGAAACGATCGTTTTTCAAATATCTCGAGTGTGTACCTAATCTTAGATTCATTATACAACAGATTGTGCAACAGTTAATATTTTAATGGGATTGTACTCAAAGGACAAGATTAAAGTATGTACATTCAGGAAAATTATCTCACAAGAGAAAAAAGTCTTGTATTTTTATCTATCTGCTACAACTAAATTTACTACCTTTGATCAGATACACAGTGGGATTCATATCTTAATATATGACCTGATTTGATTAAAAAGTGTTTATTAAAAATTTAAGTTTTTATTACAAATTCTTAGACTTTGTTTACAAGACATTTTTGCTATGAATAAGTAAAGAAATTATCATCAAGCTTTAAGCATAGTTTTCATGGAACATCTCTTTCTCTCTCTCTCTCTCTCTCTCTATATATATATATATATATACGTTCTTCACAGGATGAAGAGCATATTCTTCAAACTGCCGATCGGTCTTGTCATATAAATGTGACAATACTTCTTCTGGTGTCGTAACAACATATATCTCCCATCATATCTCCATTTTGACACCAATCTAATATCTTTCCATCCAATATCCATCAATTTTCACGATACGAGTCACTCGTTGCTATGTTAATATTTTAACATGATCGACATACTTTAACGTTATATTTACCGAATCAGCTATTTTATTTCTTCCCTCTTCGACATGTAATACAAACATATACACACATAATTCTCTCTCTCTCTGTATATATATATATATATATATATATATATATATATATATATATAAATAAGGAGTAGATGTGTATGCTAGCGTTCCTATTTTTAGTATTTAATTTGTTGCATATCTGAAGAACTCGCTTTAAATTCATTCAGAAGTTAATCTAAATGTATCGTCGCTTGTTAACGAAAGGAAAAACTTTTCAGTTTCGTACTTTAATTGCAAGAGATTTGTTAAGAGAAACGTTTTTATCGGGGTGTTTTTTCGGTACAAGTTTCTCGTTGAATTATGTTAAAAAAATTAATTTATTTACATGAATTATATAATACGCTCTTATTCATTTCTTTTAAAACATTTATTATAGCTCGAATTTTAAGAATTGTGTATTTACTCGGACGAGTTCTGGGAAACGTCAGATTAATTCTTACATTTGATTGAATAAATTTATAACCTCATAAGTCGTCCATGCTTTACATTGATCACATAAGCACTCATGTCTGTTTCTCAACCATCTTCTTTATTTATATAAAAATGATAAAGATTTTTTTCTAAAATAATAGAAGATAAAGCCTAGATGTAGATTTGTTTAAAAGAGAAACGTAATTCGAACTGTCAAAATATTTTTCATCTATTCGAATTGAAGCTTTCGCTTATGAATATGAACTTTATTTTTAGTAACACTTTTCAAAATTGTAGTTAAATTTCACTTTCATAAATGCATTTTCACGTTAGAATACAGTTCTGAAACTGTGAATAAATTTATGTTCACAAATTATTTATTTTTTTACTTCATAAATCACAAAAAAGTCTTAATATAGAAAAATCAGATTTTAATTCCTTGGTTCTTTCAAGATGGTGACATTATCGTTGTTCAAAAACGATGAATTCATTTGTGAAATTGCAGTTAGAATCTTGAAGAAAAACCATCGTTTATATAGAGAAATTATTGTAATACAAAAATGTAATAATAAATTTTTCAATATGCACAGAATAAAAACATGTTTCCCATATTTACGATTATGAATCTTATAATTTTTATTCATTAAATTTCACTATAAACATGTTAAATACAGAAATATATAGTTTTGAAAAAAGATTTAACATTTTTTTTATCTAGAAAAATATACACAGACTATTAACGTTTAAGTACCGGTGAATTATAAAAAATAAATTACATCACTTCAACTCATCCATTAATAATATTTTCTCTAGATTAATTACATTTTTCGACAGATTCTTTCTCTGAACTCAAACGAATATTTATGAAGGTGTATGAAATAAATTTATCGTTAAATTTTCACAGGGAATTAATTTAACTTTGATTGCTATGTTAGTTTATTATTTTTCGATTAATTTTCAATGAAGTGTTTCGTCGTTTCTGTATAATATGGAAATTTTCAAAGATATTCTATAATAATTTTAATAGATATTATATTCTAGAATATTCTCATATATATATATATATATATACACTGATTAAATATTCATACAGATTATATAAAATGTAAAGATTACTCGTATACGTACGTCTCTTTTAAATGTAAATATTCAAATTTATATCCAAAAATAATTTATGAATGTATATAGAGAATATATTCGACATATTTGTATCAAGAACCGTACCCTTAATTATGACTTGTGATAAAACTTAACTTTTTTAAATCATCTTTAAAACAGTTTTATATTTCTTGAATTTTTTAAAACTGATTTTATAGAAAGCTAAACGTTGATTCTAAGTCTATAATTCAATTCTTTATCATTGAATATTTTTGCAATCTTTTATTTTGAGATAGGTGATTTTTCTTTCCACAAACGTATTCATTTTTTCACTTCACAAACAACAGTTAGATTTTTATATAATTTTTGTTTCTGAATATGATGGAATTTATATCGAAATTAGCATAAAGAATAAACAAAACGAATCGGTGGCGATTTATTAATCATTTTGGACCAGATCTGTGGCTTGTGGGGATGAAATAAGAATTCATTTGTGAAAGTGAATTTAGCCACAGTGTCAGAACTGTATTGTAGATGATATTTAAATATTAAAATTGCGTACACTTGCTGTCCTTGAACTGTCCTTATAATAAAATTCAGTACTGCTATTAAAATCACAGATATTTTTTTGCAGAAGTCTACAAAAAAACATAGAAATGAGCTTCAGTATAAACAAACTCTTATCACGACAACACACACTACAATTATTTTATGAAAGAGACAATAAAAATCTTTCACACACACATACACACACACACACATATATATATATATATATACATGTTGATACATGTTTTTTTCCGTGTACATTCTGTAGAAATACTTAAACAGACAAAACCAGTGCTCTTGCTGTACAACACTACCGAAATATTCCATGTATACTAACGGTTGAGGATTTCGTTATGTATGTAAATGGTTACATTACATTTATGATATGAGTGGGATGATGATATCGTTCGAATGGTTTGAGGTAGATTACACGACAAGCGGTGGAGAAGCACTACTGGGCACTAGAAGTATGCTCTGAAGAAGGGGCACGGGACACGGGTTTTATGTTTATCGTTTTGCGTGTAGAGTTATTTATATAAAGTTTTAATTATGTATTTCATGCTGGTTTTAAATTTACTACATATATATATATATATATATATATATATATATATATAAGTATGTATACATATATATATATACAAATATACTTTTTCCATTAGAGTCATTAAAAAAACTGTCAATTTTAATCATAGTAGAGACAACATGAAAACACATCATATCATCTATGTACATGTATGATATGAGGCGGATTTATACGGTGATGCTTTTAAAATAGGATTTTCATGCTGGTCTCTGTATTTTAAAATATAAATATGCTTTTTTTTTAGTGCAAGCTCTTTGTTGTTTAATGTATGCTAGTCAAATACAGTACAAAACAAATATTTGATTATTCTTTTACATTTCTGGCGAGTGAAGCAATTAATTTTATTCAAATGGAAGATGAATTTCTGTACGTGTAATCCATAAGAGTGATTCGTTCGTGTTATGAATATGACTAGAGTTTTAATGTTATTAAACATGTTTACTATTTAATCTTAACAAGAATAACATTTTTTTTATTATGATTTGAATTAAATTTATTCTTTTTATTGTGAAAATTGTGAATGGGTTTTCTTATATTTTTATCTGATTTTTATTGAAATAACGATTCAATTTCATGCAAAATGACAGTTTTTAACTTAAACTGCTTAAATTAAAAAAAGTAAGCACCAAAAATCACAACTAAATAATTTGTTTAAAAACGAAGTGATATTTAGACTCTATTTTCTGTACCTCAATGCATTGAGGATGATGACAAGTCCCCAAAATGGTATAAGAAAACAATAAAGAGGATTAATAATCATTTAATGAATATTTTTTGATTAAAAAATGTAGTATGAGCGATGAGACAAAAATTATTTTGGAAATAAATCATACTTTTTGATTTCTACATTTAAAGAGGTTTTTTTGAAACAAAAAATTGTATTTGAGTAATGAATGAAATATTTTTTTTCGAATCTAAACGATTATTACAATTTTAGTTTTGACATTGTGACTAAATTCATTTTCACAAATGAACTTCCCCACCCATACAAGCTACATAAAATTTATATGATCAAAAATATTCAATAATTGATTATTCCACATATTCGATTATTAAAAAAATAGTGTGGTTTGTGGGGGAGTAAAAATCAATTTGCGAAAAACGTACGAGTTTTTAACAAAAACTGTATATTTTTATAACAAACAGTAAAAATATAATGATAAAAGTTCATATTTGCTAACTTTTTTTTTAATTTTTCACTTGGAAAAAATAACGACCTATAGTTTAAACAAAAATGAAGGGTTTTAAATTCCTTGCGTACTCAAATTGAGTTCCTTAGATAGTAAAAACTCAGGAGAGGAAGTTTTTTCACTCAATGAATTATATTTCTTTCAAAAAGCTTTTTATCATTTTTGATTTACATACATTATTTATTTGCGAATAAAAAGAATCATCTTTTAAGAAAGATGTAATTTTTATTCTGTTTAGTTACTAGAAAACATGAATATGTTTTAGGCACCAATTCAAGAAAACTCGATTCTATACATTTAGTACTGAAACACATTATCAAAAAAAAAAAACAGTGTTATAAAATTTTAAACGTGTTTCGTCTACTAACACCAGTCGATTAAGACAGATTGAATCTAATCTAAATATAGTTGTTCTGTCGTTGATTCGCACAGGAGTACTTATGAACACATCGCATCGCTTGTTAATTATTTATTCTCGGATTCGTATTGATAATTAATTAGTTTCGGCTGTTGAATTACGTCAACAATCAGTAAAAGTCATCTACAGTAATAGGGGTGGATATACATACACGTTAATAGAAATACATGTTCTATGCCTGCGAGGTATAGGGGTCCTTGATTGGCAGGTGTGAAATATTTACATAAACAACTCTCGATCAATTCATACTGATTTTCCAAGGGGTTCGTTTTGTCGGAGGACGTTTTGACGGATTAATTTGTTACAATAATGTGGGTGATTATTATTTTTTTTTTGGTATCCGAACTGGTTATGACGTGTTTATGAATTGGTAATGACATATTTGTTAATTAGTTACAGTTTTATTAGTTATAATAAAAATAGGTCAGCGAGAAAAAAGTTAATACTCTGACATTGATGTGACATTATTTATTACTAAAAATCTTTAATTAGAATTTTATCTGACTGAAAATTTTTTTTTAATTATTTTTCGACCATATCGAACAAATTAATAAAAATTATTCCTTTTAATGGACATATTTTACACGATATTTAATTGCATAGTTCAATTATAATATCTGTTTTCATGTTTAAACAATAATTAATTTGTGACAATATTATATAACCGACAAGCGTTTCATCAGGTTTAATGTATTTACAAAACTATTCAATCTATTGTGTTGAATAATTAGGGTCAGAAAAGTATAGGACCCCTCGGGCTGTCTGCAATGCAGGTTGGTCAAACAATTGGTTATGTAATTCAAGGGTCTTTTTTAATTAATTTATTTAAAAACTGTTAATAAATATGTTAAACATACAAATTTATTTATAGGAAATCAATTCGACTCTTTGTTAATAATTTTTAATGACAAATACATGTACATAATTTATTTTGTATACTTTTTCGAATAGTCTGTCTATATGTCTTTTTTTAGTAAATTCGTTTTCATTTTTGATTATTTTTGTACAAAAATGTTGAATATACAATTTTCTATATAATTAAAAAAATATAGAATATAAGTTCGTAATCAAAAAGTCTTAAGAAACAATCAAAAATGGTCGATGATCAATTATTGAAGATTTTTGATCAAAAAAATTTCCAGTTGGTGGAGGAGTGTATGGAAAATTTATTTGAGAAAGTGAATTTAACCATATTGACAAAAATATATTATAAGTGATTCCACATTTTTTTAAAAAAGTTCTCAAAAAAACAAACAATGACTACTCAATAAATTGTAATAAAAATATTATGGATATGAAAAGTTTACTACATTTTGTAATTAAAAAAAAACATACATATAACAAAATGATAAGGTGTTTTAAAAAAAGATTATATGAATAATGATGCTTCAATTCAAAGCTAGGAATTCATAGATATTTTTTTAAAAATAAATAGAGATAAGAGATTATTAAAGGATATTTTTTTGTACCTTAGCACTCTGAGAATGATGGAATGGTCATCGGAATATGAACAAGAAACAAACAAAAATTAATGAACATTTTTTATCAAAAAAAAGTTAACAGTCTGTGAAATAACTGAAAAATGCGTTTGTGAAAGTGAATTCAGTAATAATTCTAGAACTGATTGCAAATAAAAGATTATTTATGCTAAATAATTTTCTCAAAAATTCGAAAAAATACCAAGAAGCGGCGATTTTTTCGTAAATAGAACTTTTTTTAAAATTGAATGCAATTTTTTAAATTTCAAAAGATGAATGGTTATATTTTTTCGAGAAATCCTATTCAAATAAGGTAATAAGTTAAAATTTTTCTTCAACTGTCAGTCTTCATGTATCGAATTTGTCCTTTTTACAATTTGGTTATCTATTCATAATGTCTTTTTATGTATCTTAAATTTCTAAAACAAGAAAATAAATTTTTACAAATATTACAGGGACAGTTTATAAAAAATACACAATATATTAATAATTTATACCTGAAACATTTATACTAGTCGAATTCGAACAAGGACAAGCAGACAGATTAAATCGAACATTCTTTCCAAGAACTGATATCCAAGATATTACAATTTGATATTAGAAACGTTTCTTTCGACGCTCTGTCAACGAATAAAAAAATAAATTGGAGTGTAAGCAAAAACGTATCGTTTCATAAATACATTTAAAGCATGTTAAACGTGTAAAAAAAGTTCAGGATCTCCGTTGCAAACTACCAGTAATTTACACGAACAGATCTGCTCACTAGCAGCTGAAATTTTAATTTATTCCCTGATAAGATGGACGACAAAATCCACTCGTATAGTGGAAATACGTTCGCTGCAAGTGAGCAACGCGCGGCAGTTTTTTAATTATGTAAGTAATCGCGAGATTACATCTTCGTTGCTATACTGTAGCTCGTCAACATCCTTTCGTTCAATTTACAAGAAGTCTTGGTAAAGTATACAAGCTGCTATTATATACACACGTGTATACACACACACGTGTTGAATAACTATGTGTATATACACATACATACATCTATACCACACATTACATAATATATATATATATATACATATATATATATATATATATATATATATATATATATATATATATATATGCTTCTTAATATTTACTTCATTTGAAAGTTTGCATGTGAAGTTGTGTGTTAAAAACTGAACAAGATTAAATTATATACAACACGTGGATGTGTTAAAGACATGTTGTATATTCTCTGTATTAAGAAACACTTTCTAAGAACGAAGTTTTGTAATTATATTGATATTATTATTATATAAATTTGATATAGTTCAAATTTTAATTTACAACTTAGAAACAAGTAACGATGACAACAAGAACGAAAATAAATTCGTGTCAAACGAATATTGAGAGATTAATATTCGGATTTATTGTTAATAAACGATAATGATCATATATATATATATATATATATATATATATATAAATGGATCCTACACATTCGCAAAGGTTAAGGGTGCAGGAGCACCGTAAAAGTGGAAAAACCGAGAATATCCCTTATCTACAATAATTTCTTATAAGATTTTAAGAAACTTACTAACTGCCTCTTGGACAGCAGAGGTTTGTTTTCCTGTTATTTTCAAATTACGTAGGACAAATATTTTTCTATAATTATCAGACCAGCGTTTTCTGATATGAAACTCTATGGAGTTAGACCATTCGTCTTCCATTTCCTTTGTAGAAATAAGGACTTTACCTCCTTTATTATCATATTTGAACTTATAAGAATCCCTTTTTTATATCAATCCTGCACTCACATAAAAGTAACACTTTCTAAACGAGATACACATGGATATAACACTTGATATACAGTCCTAGCACTCACTGGTGTAACTGCAGCAATGGCCTCACGGATTTATTTCTCTTTTTTTCTGATGCATCTCAGAGTCGACTCTACGATGCCTTAATGAGAGGAAACCGTAGCAGATGACTTAGCTATTCAAAGCACAACTAATAATACGACTTTTTCTTGTAAGGTCTTCACTTTCTTTTGCCTCTGGGAGCACTTTCAGATGCGCTAGAAGCAATACGTTTTGGAGCCACGATTACGGTTGATATATTAATGCACTTTAAAGATGCAAAAAGTCGAGAGAAACGCGAGATACACCGTACATTTCTTTTAGTTTTCTTTACAGTTTTTTGTCTATCCGCATCGTCTGCGATTTTTAGTAACAGGCTATAAAATTCGAAAAAAATCCTATTTAATTATTGATTGTAAACTTGAATAATTAAATGTACGAAAGTTAAACAAGCGAGAGTCGAGGTTCGACTATATATATATAAATATATATATATATATATATATATATATATATATAAATATAAATATAAATATAAATATAAATATATATATATATATATATATATATATATATATATATATATATAGCACTGTGCAAGAAAGTAGCAACAACAGCTCTTGATATTGAAATTCTCAAAAATAAATAAAACTATCGTAATAATTTGTAATTTTTTTAATATAAAAAGTAATGAAATATCAACTGTAAAGCTCTATAATCACATTATAATATATATTTAGCAAGCGGACAATCTATGTGTTCTTTAGAAAATTTTATTCGATTTGATGACTGTTTTTTTTTGTCAATAATGGTATTTTTCTAGGACTGATACCAATCAAATTCTTTTCTGTAGGTCTTGTTCTTATAGTAGAGGTATATACATGTAAATTTAGCCCCTGTTTGATTTTTGCTGATGTGATAAACGGGTTTTCCTTCGCTAACCTAACTATACTGTTTTCATCCCTCGACAATTTCTTTTTTTTCTCGTTTCTGATTCTCGACCCAGTTTTTAGCATTTATTATCGTTTTGTTCGAACACTCAACTACTTCTCTAATAAATTTATAGGTTTTACTCTCCAGAATTAAATTTCTTATCAGTAAATGTTGCTCTTCGCCACAATGATTAGTACAATCCATTTTAAATAATTGAAGGGTTTATATTAATAAGCTATTAATTATAAACGATGTGACTATCTTACCTTTCATGATAATAATTCAAAAAAATTTAAGAACTCTCTCTAAAAAATGAAATTGTGCTGTTACTTTGCACACTGCAATTTTTATATTCTTTGCAAAAACGTGGATTTCCATTTATTTGACATATAATTCAAAGAAGTTTCTATAATTATCTTACCAATGAATCTAAAAAAAAAACATTTAACACTACATGTCATTAGATTACAACAATAAATTAAGTAGTACTTTATGAATTTCCTAAAATATTGAATGTTGTGCTATATTATTGTATGTATATGTACACACACATATATATATATATATATATATATATATATATATATATATATGATTTTTATCAAATAAGAAAACATTTATTATTTTAAATTTATTCTTGACAGCGAAAAAATCACAGGATTTCGATTAATTTATGCTTTTATGATAAATAGAATATGAAAATGTCTATTCTATTAAAATTAGTTAATTCAAGTATAGTTTACTTTATTTATTTTAAAGTGAATCAAGTTGTGCGTGTGTCGCTCTTTCTCGAAAACTGTATTAAAAACCTTTAAAGAATCTCGACGACGTGCCAAGAACAATATTAAAACAATCATCGATTCCGTTTCCGTCACACGAACATCCGACCTTCGTGCGGAACGATAAAAATAAATCTTCCACAATTTCCATACAGAAATCGTCTAATTTAGGTGGCGCCGTCGTACGAGACCGTAAATCATTCCAGATCAGCATCCAATCTGATGTATCATTCACGTTGATTGGAAAACAAGCACAGTGTATCACGACGACGGGCCGTCTCTAATTCCCAACATCTTCAACAGAAATTTTACCACCGATTTCCGTACATTGCCGACATAACGGGGAAAGAAATCCCCGATGCAAGAGCCACGTGCTTTTATTATGCAGATGAGTTACAGAATGAAAAATGTTCTCGCGTGCTGTTTTATACGGCGACGCCGGCAAGCCAGTCTCCGAAATAGATCTCAATTTCGCGAGTAACAACAACGAAACCCCAAAGAAACGCCTTTGCTGCTTAACAATCTCATTATATTTAAGTGAGTGTAAGACAAGAATTAATTATTGAGACGCGTCCACGGGTATCACGACGCGTTTAAGTAGTTCCTCGTTCGTATAGAAATACATTCGGTCGGCCAGGAGCGGGAGAAGGGCGTGGTGATGAGACAGGAATACAGGAACGGCATCAGAAATAACCGTGTTTTTATAATTATCTTACGGTTTCGTCAAGTGCTCAAATCTACTCTTGATTTAAACATTTTTTAAAGTCATTATTATATTGTCTCCTTGTTATTCATGCTTAATTTTATTTTAATCTCTAAGTCCACATGAATGCTTGTATTTTCAACGATTGGTTTCAACTTTTATCATTTTCAGGATTTTTGTATTTATAGTTTTTCTTAAAAAAATATTAGATGTGTGTCGAATATAAAAATATTCGATACAACAAAAGACCAAAAGTGTTGTCGAAAAGACAAATATAAAAAGTGCATCAAGGATTCGACTGGAATAACTATTTTTTACTCATTCAAAAAGTTGATCAACATGAATTCGGCTTGAAAATACAAAATGATATTTTTGAGACAAATTGAAAAAACAAATATTAATTCGAAGTTGATCACCTAATTTTTAATTTGATTACAAAACTATCTTAGAGATTCTTGACACAAAATATCCTGTATAAAATACAGTTAAAAGATAAAGAGATTATAAACTGAACAGTAAAATAAAAAAAAATAGATTTAGTTCAGGAAAATGTCGTTAAGTGCTCGAAAGAAGAATGCTTTTTTTGGAAATTTCGTCAGATAAAAATTGTTTGATAGCAAACTGATATATGTCTTTGCTTTGATGCTTTGAAGATGAAGGAATTATCATCGAAATTAACATAAACAACAAGCAAAAATGATCAATAATGATTTATTTGTTAGAATTCTTGATCAGAAAAAGTTGGCGGTTTATAGAGCGAAAAAAACCGATTTGTAAAATTATCAGAAACATTTACAAATGTCAGGAAAGATGAAATTAATTCTAAACTTGGTGTATAAATAGTACAGATTTTATTTAAAGGTCAAATCAAGTACATTAAATGTTTGTGAAAGGAACTCTCTATTTGTTAACTGAATCACAGATGTTATTTGCTTGAATAAATATCGTTTACTAGAAAAGCTAACATTTGTTTATAAAGTTGTAGGTTTTCAATAAATATTTATATTAAAAAAGAAGAGAAGATCAATATCCAGAGCATGTTTTTTTATATAAATATTAATTGAAAATCATATCGACCAATAACCGAGTTCCGCAGAACAGTTTTTTTTTTAAAACAAACTCTGCGTGAACACCACTGGAGGTCTTATTATTATTTTTCCGCGGACATTTTCAATTATATCGACATGTATATATATATATATATATATATATATTTCCATACATGTTACAATTACTGGAAGGTATCGTACTAACGATGAAAATCCGGTACATTAGCCATTCAGTAAACCGTGAAGAAAATAATGTGCGTATAGACATTGTGGCAGCATTTTGTTCGCCGGCTGTTTCAATTATAGCGACGATGATGCGCGAATAATTATATTGTCGTAGTCAGAACATCAACCGTAATGGTATTGTTGAATTATTTATTTTATTACGAAATTCTAAATTTAGAGACGCCACTGTCGTTGTGAAAAGGTCTCGTGGAAGGATTGTAGATTTTATAGGAGAATGTTTTTTTTTTTTTTTTTTTGTTGAGAGATAATTATATTTGTCACTTTAATCAAAGTTATAATAAAAATTAGGCTTTCAAATCATGCTAGATGAAAAGATTCTTCTGTGTCTATTTTAGAACTGAAGGTGAAAAAGAACATAGATTGTGGAGTAGTAACTTTTTTAAATAAAGTTACAATTCATAAAATGTTCAACAATTGTATTTCTAGTAGAATGTAATTTTCTTTCTAAACTACTCTTAAATTAAATTGATGCTTTTGGTGTGAGCACTGTTAAGAAACGTACGATACAATGGCGGTTACAAAAATTTCGTGCTGGGGACGAGAGAATTGAATAAGAAGGTCACAGGCGTCCTTCTTCAGTTCATAACGATCAACTGAAAGCGTTAATTGAATCCAAATCACGCACAACAATTCGAGATCTTGCACAAAAGTTACGTGTTAGGTCATCAAATAGTTCTGAACCACTGAATACAACAAATTAAAAAATGTATATGCATTTGAAGGTCATAAACCGCAATTATTTTTCTACCAACCTTATATTTATTTAGAATAAAATATAATCTTATAAAACGAAATGTTGATATTTTCAAATTGATAAAAAATATAGATTTATTATTAACATTCATTAAATAACTTAACATTATTTGGTTGTTTCATAAGTTATTTATTTATAAATATATATATATATATATATATATATATATATATATATATATATATATATATATAAAGAGAAGAAGAGGGATGTTAATTACGAGCTTGTTTATTTTTAGCATTGCTCAAACGTTTTTATTCCGGTACTGGATAGTAGGTTGATTTGGTTGGTTATGTATTTAGGAAGTGGGCGGAACAGGGGGCGCGCGTGTAGTGAGTCTCCGGGTGTGAGTCGAGTAGAGGGAGAATGTAGCATCCGTGGGTGTTCTTCTCCGGGCTTCCGTACGCACACAGGCCGTAGCCGACAAGAAGTGAGGGTAATAGTGGAAGACGTCAGAACGAGGTACAAGCGGTATTTAAAATACAAATTACATTTGCATCCAGCGAGACGGCGGGCGCTGTGACTTTTTACTCTACACGTAAGAATTATTGACGCCTGTAAAGCGAATGAAGAATACTAAGCGACTCGAACGTTCTGTGCGAATTTGTCAAAATGAAACGCTTGCGCGCGCGCTTCAGTCAGAGCTTTCGTCCTCATAGCGCGCTCAACTTGTATGAGCCTGAGCTTGCCTTTTTTTTGGAGGTATGTTTCGCAAACGGATATAATTAAATCGAGACGTGATGGATATTACTGAATAGTTTAACTTTACGGAAATGTATTAATTGAAACGTTTGTAGGGAAATTAAACGACGAGATACTCGTGCATATTGGTGTTTTTCACTATTAACACATAAATTAACACACGCTCCAAACATTTTCAAACACTCACGCATGTACTATATATATATATATATATATATATATATATATATATATAATTAGCTACTCGAGAATCTTATCTTCTAATTAGTAATTAACTAAATTTCTACTGCGAAGTAAAATGTTAAGTAAGTGTAATTTAAAATGAAAATAAATAAATTAAATGAAACTAGCAGACTATCAAAATAATAATCCGATTAAATGAAACCGTTTTCATTCGTGCTTTTTTCTTTTCTAATTAATAACTATAATATTTTTCACTTTCAACATTCTATTTTGTTTATTAATAAATTGAATCAAATACTTGTTTCGTGTAATGAAAAACAGAGTTATTTATAAATTATAAATCATAAAAATAAAATAGAATTTACAAAATTAAAAAGATATCGTGCACATCTGGATGTAAAATTCGGGTTTTACTTCTTCTTAAATGGTTCATGAATTCATCTAAATTTTACTTTTCTGACTTAAACAAATTTAAATATATGAAGATATATAAAAGATAATAAAAATATAAATATGGAGATATGACTTCGTTTACATGTCCAAAAATGAATTTTCTAGTGTCATAAAACTATAAAAACTTTTTCTAATCAAAAATGTTTAATAATTGGTTCTTGGTAATCTTTAATTTTTATTTTTGTGAATTTCGATGACAATTTCATCATCCTCAGAGCATTAGTCAATTAAATCTTCATTTTTATTTCATAAATTATTAATTTACTTTCTTCAAATTATTAATTACACGAAATAGTTCATTTATATTCCCAAATATAGTAATAGGACAGAGAGATGTAAAAAATCCATTTCCTAAACTGAACAGCTACAATTCCAATAATTATTATTACAACAATGTTAAAATATTACTCAAATATGGGCGCTAGTTATCTGAATTTTCGGTCCACCATTAAACCCAAAAAACAACAATATTACTCAAATACTTTAAGAATAGAAAAATATTTTGATATTTTTAAGCTTACATTATTTAAAATTTTTGTACGAATATTTTAATTAAATCTTGTGCTGTTTATTATTATTTTTCTATGTTTGTGGGAAATAAATTAACATTAAATCTTTTTGAGTTTAATTTAAGGCATGTTATAATTTAGAAACTGAAGATAAATTTTGGTTCACAAATGAATTTCCTTCTCATTTTACAAATAAAACCTTTATTAGACAAATATATATTTGTGATTATTTGGTTGTCCAACATAAAAGAAGTTGCTATAAATTTTACATTCAAAGAAAATATATATTATTTTTTCTTGCGTTCTTAGATACTGTTCAATCTCAGAATTAAATTTATATTGTTCTATTCTTGAAAATTAATTAACTCAATATAAAAATGGTTAAAATGACTATTTTTTTAAAAAATAAAAAAAAGTTGTATTTTTGTCCTTTTTGTACAAAATCAGTTATTATATAAAAAAAGAAATTTTTAATTTACTGATAATATTTTAATATACAATGCTTTTGGTCAAAAATTTCAATTAATCATTCTTGATCATTTTTCAAGATTCAAAAATGATCAGAAAAATTGAACAGAAAACTTTTTTTGGTTTGTGGAGTGGAACAAGAATTCAGTTGTGCAACGTTTTTCATTAATACTTTAAAGTTAGATTAATGAAATTTCTGTCCTTCCCGATGAAATATCTCTGTTCGTGCGAGTTGGATAAATGTTAGAGAATTATTATATTAAATAGTATGTAATTTAGATAGTGTAACAATTACTAAATCTGAAACACTCGTCCTAACATGGAAGTCATCCTGCGAATTAGTATGTTATCCGCGCTTCCGTTTTTAAAATTCATACATCCTAATCACTGAATATCTCAACTTCGGAATAATACCGACGCGCCAGCCTCCGTCCTACACAATACGTGCTCACACATATTAGTGAACGCCCACATCTTTGGTCCAATCGGCGTTAGTAAGTAGTAATGGCAAAACAGACAGACAGAGAGTAACGGAGCCGACGCTATCTGGAACGGTACGGGGGTCAAAATATCCCCGGGGACAAACCGTCATTCGCCGGCTCAATTTGGCTTACTGCAGATTACGTACCGACACTAGCATTCGGGTCGTTCGTTCGCATCCCTGCCGGGTTGTTACGCAGACAGCCATTTAATGGAAATACTTACGTACTTCGTCAGACTTAACTGTCTCTTTCCGTGATATGTTGTTTTTATATGGGTGTGTGTATATATGTGCTGTCCGCACGAGTGCGTGCTTGCGAGCGCGTGCGTGTAAGTGCTTTGTATTTTACGTCTTGTGTATACTTTTATTTAAGAACCTCCGTCTCCACCCACTCGCCGCCGTTTCAAGGGTACACGGTACATACGAGAACGAATGAAATGTTAGATGTCAACTTATCAAGAGCTATTTTAATTTCATGTTCGCACTTTATACTCGTACACAAAATCCACACACACATACACATTAGATATATATATATATATATATATATATATATGTATATATAAATATAGTGTTTGTGTGAAAGAAAATGGAAAACATTACACGCATTTAATGCAAAAATGAACGCGGAGACCTTTAAATTATTTACTCATTTCGAAATATGCTTTAAATATGTGAGAGCGTGTATATAAATTTACATGAAACATACATTTCGGCCACACAACGCATAAATAACAGACATTTTCTGAATCTTGGAACGTTCGTGTCCGTGTATTTGGACGTAATTCGCAATGAATTTTATATAGTTTTCTATTAAAAAGCGATTTATGACTCGACGATTCATTTCTCTAAAATGATATTCGTCTACTAGTTGTATTTTCAAAACGAATATTTAACTGTTTTATTTATTATGATTATTATTATTTTTTCTCAGAATGTTTATTGGATTTAAATTTTTTTGAGAAAGAAAACAATACGTTCGTGCTTCGTATTCAAATTAAAATAGATTGGTTTCATCGATTAAGAGTAATAAAATAAATATGATTGTTGTTCATCTTTATCTTTTCTTATTTACAAATTGGTACAGGAACTTAGGAATGAACCGACCTGTATTAACAGGTTAATTTTAGAATGACTCTCTGATGCACCAATTTTCAATTTTTATATAATAAAAACTCACATTTCATGTCATTTTGACTACTGGACAAATTCTACAGGGATGAGAAATGTTTATCAATGGTGACGAGAAATGTTTGCTTTGTCAGCTCTTAGGTTTCAAGTTTAATTCATTAAGTTTCGTTCTTAGGTATTTTTCATATTTAGATATATTATCTTATCAAAACCAATAAACATTCCTATTTTCCCGTCACTTTCGATGGGTTATATATTAGTTTTCTATAAGTTTTCATATCAAACACATCTGTTTAGAATTTTTTTAATTAATACTTTGAATATTACTTAAAAAAAACTTATATCAACTTAAAATGTATATGTTTTAAATTTACATTTTTGTAAAAAGTAATCTTCTAAAATTAAAATCAGTCTCAATCATAGGAAAGATTTTAGTTTTTTATATAACTCAAGTTAATAATTTCTATATCAACAGAATAAAATCATATGTATATATATGTGTATATATATATATATATAAATATACATGTTTAATCTATACAAAAAGCTCAACAGAACAGAATAAAATCAAACGTAATCGATCACACGACGTGCTTTTTATTTTTTCTAACCGAGCTCTCATACAAAAAAAACGATTATAAACTCCAGTTGTTGTTTACACTGAACACCAATAAAATAATATAGGTTTTACATAACCTGAATCGATACAGCGGCAAACACAAAAAATAATATTTATACGTTTCGCGGGGGTAGTGAGAAAAAAATACACACAACATTGACAAAAAGTTAATTGAACCAACCGGGTTCGCTTAAATAAACATATCCGATCAATGACAAATAAAACTGAAATATTTGAAAAGACTTCATGTGGAATTCTACACTGATTGCAATCATCTTTTTGTGCGTTCGATTATTCATTCCCTGTTATCGACTGAATCGTTGTTAAAAATAAATTTATTACAATGAAATGAGTTCTACAAAAACAGGTTATATATATATATTATTGTTTATCTCATTATATTTTATATTCGTAGTTAGTCCTTTGGGCTTTTTGTAACAATCTAATATTAAGTTACAAATGACAAGAAAGGAAATTGTATATTCTAATAAAACAGGGACATCAATGCGTGTGCAGACAAGTCCACATCATCTAAAAGCTTAATCAATTGTCAATTATATAAGAAATCTGTAAAAATAATCAAAAAAAAAATTAAAAAATATATACATTCAGTAAGATGAAACCATTAGAGTTAAAAAAAATCAACTGAAAAATGTTTATTTGTAGGACAAACAAGGAACTGTCTTTATAACAGAATGCGTCTGTAAGAAACTTTCCAGTTGTACAAGAATATTGCGTATTTTGAATTGGACCTGTGAGAATACTGTAACAAAGTTGTATTAAGTTACGAGGACATTGTTGTACAACTGTCCTTGAAAGTGGAATAAAGATTGTGTTTGAAAGGACAGAGTTATTCGAATTGTAGCAATGGGTAGTCAAATCAGATTTGAGATGATTCAGAAATTGAGATTTGGTATTTTGACATATTTTGAAAATGTTTAATTATATTTGAAATGATATTTTAAACACTTTTATTATTATTAATATCCTGTTTAAGTAATTCAGCTCACACTTGACATATATTAATAGTGAGAACGTATCATGTTAGTAAGTCATGTAAAAATATCAAAAAGCATTTATGATCAAAAATATTCAATACACGATTATTGATCTTTTTTGATTATCGTTTATCTGCTTTAAAGATGATAGACTTGCTATCGAAACGCGCATAATCAGTACTAAATATGATCAATAATCATTTATCTAACGTTTTTAATTAGAAATATTATTGGGGGTTGCCTGATATCCTCCTGCTTTTTGGAAGCCATCGTGCTCAGAACTGTTTATGAGGTTATGTCCCTTGCTTGGCCAACATATAGTGTTTAAATGTTAAGGTTGTTAATTCGAAATTCTAAAATGACGAGAAAATATTTTACTTTAAAACACATTAACGACTGATTTAATTTAAAGGCATAGAATTAATTTTTACACCACATATTTTGATAATAGCCAATATAGATTTTGATGTCAGTGCTATTATCATCAAAGCTCTAAATAAGGCACACAAATATCGAATTTTTTGAACGAAAAAAAGTAACATAACTATCTACATTAATACAAACATTGTTAGTTAACGTTTCTTCAATAAACTATTTAACAACATTTTACTTGAATACTGAGATAACTACGAAATTGTCATCATTGTCACAGAAATAGTGTACAAAAAATATTTTTCCTTTTAAAACAATTTTAAGATAATAGCATCGTCATCCAAATCCATATTACCTATCATCCAAATGATCAATAAATAATTATAGAACATTTTGACTAGACTGCTTTTTGTGGTGTGTCGAGAATGAAATTATTTTGTGATTGTTGGTTTAGAACTTTTTTTAATAAATGAGAGTCGAAAGTTCAGTTTATATTCAAAATACTGAATCGACAATCTCGAAACTAATAGAACTGAATTGACACAAAGGATATTTTGCAAATAAGTTAGGGAATTAAGATAGATTGATAGAAAATAGTTGCTTGAAAATTTTCAGAAAATTTAAGCGAGGGATTTATTTGCACATTGTAAGAAACGAAAGGTAACTTATTTAATATATACGAGTATATATATACATATATATATATAAATATATATAATAAAATTAAAAACTGATTTTCCAAGCTATCGTTCCAACCGCCAATATGTGTTTATGATGGTGTATCGGTCGTGTCAAGTACCACCATTCGTGTCAAGTAAAACGCGAAACATTAAATAATGATTACATCATACATATATATATATATATATATATATATATATATATATGTCGTGGCATGTATGTGCATTTTATGATTGATCACGCCACCATATTGGCACGGTCCGATTACGTGATTTAGTTAATTTACTTGTTTTTGTTGGCATCAACTACTGTCACGTCAAATCAATTATCTGATTGTATGAACAATCAGTCACTTTGTGTTCACGTTTTAATGCAATACAATGCACACGTTTTCGAAATTTATTATTTATACATGCGTGGTGATTAATTTCATTATTTATAAAACTATTATGGATTATATGTACAAAGTACGGATTGGTGCTGGAGAGTTGATCAATAATTTCGGATGCGGGTGGTGGTAATTGATGAAATATCGTTTAACGGTCTGTCGTTTTTTTTTACACGTCAAAAACGATGATTGGTCCCGAAAATATTTCAAATTATAATCAATAAGCACTGTTTGAGGACGGTCGTGATGTAATATCTGACACATAAATTGAAAGAGAGAGAGTAGAGCGTCAAGACATGATTTGTAATTGAACAAGAAGTAATGAGAAGAAGACGTATGTAACATTTCTTATGAACAGATTCAAAACTTTGTCAGTTTACATTGTAGCAAGTAAGAATTTTTCCCGTCTTTGAAAAAATATATTCTTCTAAGTTTAATGACGAATGTGAATGAATCCTTCGCTTGAATTTTCTGTAAGTCTTCAAACAACTATCTATCCATCAATCTTAATTACTTATATGTGAAATATTTTTTGTTTCAATTCAGTTTTTTTAGTTTTAAGTCGTTATATCTTTTTCCTTTACAGTAACAAATAAAATTCGAGAAAATTTTTGTAAAAACATCTCAGTTTTAAATATTACTATATTCTATTTATTTTCTAGAATGTGGTATTGTTTTCTGAGATGCTAAGCGTTGAAAATGGTTAAAGATACAATTACAACAAACTAATTAATTGAAAATTTAAAAAAATCATCAAATATCAAACAATTAGAAGAAACAGATAAAAAATAAACGCTGTAAAAAAATAATCGCACGAACTGAAAGGATCGCAGAGAAAAAACGAACAAGTCAAACGTATCAATATAATTTTATTACAGTATTACTTCGTCTCTCGGAAAAGCATATTTCATTCCTTTGTGATAAAAGTCAAACAAAATTAGTACAGTAAACAGATACATAAATCAATATAATAAATATCCGATTCGTAACAAGTACAAAGGAAGAATAAAAATATGAAGAATTATCATAAATGATCATGACGTATGACAATACCACTTCAGGGTCAATTTCGTTCCTTTCATGCATTGACACTTGACTACGTTGCCGGATAATAAATAACCAGTGTCAAAGTTTGAGGTTAGATAAATTGAGAAAGCTTTTCACGGAGGACAAAAAATACATTATATATATATATATATATATATATATATATATATATAAAGTTTAACGAGATAAAAGAATGAGAAAAAGAATCGTGACGGTGAACGGATGCTCGTATGGAATGTAACCGTGCCTACAAGTGATTAATTACAAATGAAGAAAATATATTTTCGAGTAGGTGCTTTTTTGGAAAGATTTACCAATATATATATATATATATATATAAATCTGGTAGTATTATAAATGGAGTCTATGGAAGCTCATACATTGTCTTGTTCTTTCATAACGTGACGAAATGAATGTTTTGTTTACGGCTACGGATTTCCATATATATATATATATATATAAATATATATAATGTGTGGGTATGGGAGCGTAAGATCACATTTTTCTGATTGTTTCCACAGATTGGATTTCCACGTTCATCAATTTCAATTCTTGTCTTTAGAAAGAGAATAGCCAGAAGTGATTTTTATATAAATGAATTTCTGTTATTCTTCTGCTGGTTATATTAATGATTTCTAATATAATTGAATAACCTACAAAAACACATACATACATATATATATATATATATATATATATATAATATGAATAAACGCAAAACTTTCGTCCCCCCTTGAATTAAACTTATTGAATGGGATGACTTTAATAAACAAACATTACGATTATTAATTGGAATTGTTGTATTAAGTTTTGTTCGTAACTTTTTCCCTTTATATTTTTCTTTTGTCATATAGTATTAATAAGAAATACGTTCTCCTTGCGAATGTTATCGATCATCTGCAGGATGTTAATTAAACACTTTATTATAAAAGTTTCGTTACCGCGTTCATTAATTCTCTGTATGTTAGTATTTACTATTCGCAGATATTAGAAAGAATGCGTTTTGATAAGAGATCTTTGTTGTTGTATAATTATTTCATCTATACATGTTTTATTAATCTTAATATCTGTTTGTGTTGTTTATTCAAAATATAAAGAAATATCATTAGTCACATGTTTTATTTATATGTATGCTCTCTGTGAAGAGATAATAGAGAACACATTAGTTGAGTATTATTTTTCTGATCGTTTTACTTACAACAATGTATATTTATGTTCAGTTCTTATTTGTAGTCAATCTCGATGAAATATTATTAAAATATCCGATCAGTTCTTATAAAATATATTAAATTTTTCTATAAATACTTTAAGAATTTTATGCAATTGATATAAAATACATCTATGTTTAATGAAACTGATTTTTCAACGTGACATAAATACATTGTTATATTGAATAAATTTAATACAATTTTGAAATCGGATTCCAGTCTAGTATTTCTTACTTCCAAGCGCATTATCGTATAAATTCAGTTAAAAATAACACTCTCTTTGTTTCATGTCCAAGAAACAAAGAAGAGTTTTATAATAAATATTACATTTATTTGAAAATCGTCAAATCAATCATACCAAGATAAAATATTGAAATAATTAAGATTGTCGAAGTAACGGAGAATTCCAAATATAACAACAACGAAAGGCTGAATCCTTTTTTGAGTTTTGGCGTTTTGAAGATGACAGAACCTCCATCGAAATGAACAGAAACAAACATGATTAATAATTATTCATTGAATATTTTTGGTCAAAAAAAATGTTCGTGGATTGTAGGATGGAAAAGAATTCATTTTTAAATTGTGTATTGAGTTATAGTTTTTGGAACTGTGGCTTAATTTATTTTCAGAAACAGATTTTCATTTTTTATACATTACAAAAATGTTTAATAATCGAATTTTTAATCATTTTGATAACGAATTATACGATTTTCAATACGGTTGGTTTTATTTTAGAGAAAAAAAGAAATTTACATCTATTTCATGTAGCTGAAAAAGCGGCATTGTCATTAAAACACGCAATAGCTATTAATAAGAAGATTAATAGTCGATAATTTAATATTTTTTATTATAAAAATGTTTGTGTCATTTGGAGAATGAAATTTCATTATTGAAACAGAATTAATTTAAGTCATTCGTAAACTGAATATCCTATAAAAGATTTAAGTGAATAAATCAAAGTTGCAAATTCATTTCATTCTGTAAAAACATTTCATTTCAGTTTATTATGATAATTCATGGTAGAAATACTTGTGTGCTAGAAGAAGAGTACTTTATTTAAATTACTTCAATGTCACTTGTCTCAAATAAGACTGAAAGTCATATACTTTGTTGACACTATAATTTTCTTCATAGTCCTAATAAAATCCCGACTCTTCTTATTACCGTCTAGCGTTAAATACATAAATGTTTTCAGTTCTAATTACATAACATCAAACAATCTAATTATTACATAATAACAAAACTTAATTGCTATTCGCGAATCGGTAAAAAGTCATATCCAGTGAGTATAACCAGTGAAATCGATTCACTATTAAATGAGTCATCCCTCTTTTACAACGCTGTCGTCCTTAAATAAATGTCGCATTCATAATTGACACAGACGCCGTTCGCGCCCGATCACAGTTTTAATTTTGCATTCGACACGCAAATGGAGTAGCGCGGTGTCGAACGATCGAGATAGAGCCCGGTCGTCATTGCCTTGCGCCGTCGGGTAAACAAAACCAGTCATATCTTTAATGGGCATCGATTCAGTAATGGTAAAATGTATACTTCTCATCTTTCGTTCTAATAGAGACGCAACTAGACTTTCGAAACTTGTTTACTTACACTCGTTCGAACACCGAAACATTATACAAACTGAGAAGTCTGCGAGTCGTCTCTCTGTGACAAGTTGAGTGAGTTATGAGCTGAAAGTTTACAGTAACAGAGCACGACGATGCGCGGAAAACCTCATACCAACGTACAATAGGTTCGTGCGCGCCAACCGTTGCAGCAATTGGTTTTCTTCATTGCATATATATATATATATATATATATATATATATATATAAATGTATACATAACTGGAACGTTAACCTAAAAAGTCTCCCGACGTGTGGCCTCCTACGGTTCCAGCCCATTCTCTATATACTTCTGGATTCGGATGCTCCGACAACATTCATTACACAACACTGTCGTTGTATACATGTTGTTTTATTATATAACTTGTTTTCCCGATGCCACGAGTTCGTAAAAGGCTTCCTAGAGAATAATATGGAAATGTCATATTTTCTTTATAACGTATTCTGACTTAATGTGTTTTATTATTTTTTTTATTTGTTTTATGTACCGCCTGTTTCTGTTTCCATCGTGTGCGAAACGTTCAGTGGAAAAAAAAAACGCACAGAGAGTTTGTTACAACAGCGAGACATTTACGATTTAACATGTTACATGTATTTTTCATTCAAAGAGTTTATTTAAGTTGCGGTAATACGGTTCGAACACGTTATTTATTCGAAATAGGTTTTTGTTCCTGTTCTCTCCACTGTCAGTGTTTAGAAATGGATGTAGTTTTTCTTTCGACGAGACTTCCACGTTTTAAATTGGAGATTACTTGTCAAAATTCTAATACAGTTATCGAGTTTTTAATGTTTATAAAAAGAAAACTCGAATTCAGTGCTGAAGTTATCCAGCATTTTTATTATTTAAATAATTTAAGAGGCTGTGTTTCTTATAAATTATATTAAAAATTAATAATAAAAATTATATATACTATAAATAATCTATTAAAAATTAAAATATTGGGAAGGTAGAAGAACTATTGATAACAAAAACTTTAAAAAACTCTAGCTCAGTAAAGCAGAAATTATTCTTGATTGTATTTTCTTACAATTTGTATAAAGCTTTTATTTGATTCAAATTAGTTTGAAGAATGTTCTAGACCATTTAAACAATGTACAATCTTGATCTAAGACCAATGACATTGAATGCTCTACACATGGAAATGTTTTTTCTTGCAAGAATTAAGAAATATATTTTCTTCTAAGAAATAATTCTATTTAAACATGAAAAGACATTATTTTTAAATATAGTCTAGTATTTGACATTTAAAATTTATTACGTTATTTTTCTGTCATTTTTCTATACTTCGTAAGAAGATCTTCAATAGTTCAAAGTCTATTTGGAAATATAAAAAATCGAAACTGGTTATAAAAGAAACGCAGTTAATATTAAAGTTAATAATCGAAACAAAGCAATTTTCAAATCAATATACGAATATATTTCAAGCTAAGAATACTTATCGATATTTGGAAAAAATATATATTTGAGACATTCAATCCTATTTGTCTTTAACAAAGATTGAATATTGTTGCAAAGGTATTTTTAACACTTCTTTGAACTAAATTCAAACACAGAAAACCTTTACCCAAATTATGAAAATAAAGAAAAAAACCTTAATATTTACTGAATTCTTACATGTTCTCGTAATCACCATTTCTTTTATCGTTTTCCAAAATTTTAGCTTTTATTTCTTTTTTAAAAAAACAATCTTTTCATAAATGAATTATTTTTTCATGCAGAATCCATAAAAAAATGTTTGAAAACAAAAATTAAAAGAAAGATAAACATAGGGTTATCTTACTTCACTATAAATGAAACATGTTTTTTTCTTTTTGAGACATACGAGATGGAAATTCTATTTATGGAAAATATAAACAATATTCAACTTGAGGCGCAAGAGTTATTTATTGAATAAAATATATTTCAAGCATATTTTATTAATTCTCTCTCTCTCTCTGTTTCTGCCTCTCTCTCTCTCTCTCTATATATATATATTAAAGAAATAACAACCAGAAAAATGAATATTAATTATAATAATGTAGGGATTGAAATCCGTTAGTATGTTAAAATATAACAAAGAAGAATAGATGATTCTGTGTAATTAATTATAATTTTAATCTTTATAATTAAATATTTAAAATTAATAAAATCTTCTTCTTTAACTCCCTGATGTTTTTTTTTTATATTAAAATTTTAATTAATTAAATTTTAATATTAGTCAAATTTCAGTATTCGCGTTTTTAAAACAGTATTTGTCTGATTGAGGCTCTTAAGATATATAAAAAGGAGTCGTAGTTTTATGTGACATTTGCAAAAAAATGAAAGTTAAAAATGTATAAAAATGATTTCACATTTTATCTAACTTTAATAAAAATAACTATAAATATAAATGGAATATTAGTTATTAATTTAACATTAATGTAAATTTAATAAATTTACTAATGGAAAAAAGATAGGAGGTCGTCAAAGTACATTTATCATGTTTTTTTTGTTTTTTTTTTTTTTTGTTTTGAAAACCACTGCTACATGTTATTATTAAATTCATCATATTTCAAAGTTGAACAAACGTTGATGAATTCCAGTAGTATAGACATTTTGTTTAATTAAAAATAAATAACTCACCAACAGGTCGATAAGAAATTACAAAAAATGAAGTAAACACTCACCTGTAACAAACAGAGAGAATTATTAGAAAATTATACAGAGTTGTCAATAAAATAAACGTGTTCTGTCAGTGGAAGCTAAATTTATTTGACACACAAAATGAAAACTTGAAAAATGTGTAGTGTATGCTATAGGAACTAAATTTATATCAATGTTTAATTGGAAAATTCTATAAATATAAATTATTTTGTAAATATTTTCATTAAAAACAACTAGTTTTGTTAGTTCGATATTTCATGATGTCAAATTTATGAAAAGTTTCAAACAATTCATACACTTGTTTAAATTTTATAACAAAGCACTAAACATCCATCTTGTATAAAGTGAGATAAATGTATTTCGAAATTTATAGTTAATTATTTATAATACCTGATGCATACAAAGTACAAATGTACTATTAATTAATTAATTCTTGTAAGTACAATGTAGAATTTTCAAAGAGAAAACGAACAACAGAACGAGGATGTGTCTTGTATCTGGCGGCTTCCTTTAACACACTAACTGTAATTCATTGTGCTAATTATTAGATTAGACTTGAATGCATACAACGATCTCGAATGCAAGATATTAAATAGAACATTACGGAAATGTTATATTGATTTATGAATCCATTGTCTATACAGTCTGTACGATATGTTTTGATCTTGTGTAATCATAATAGAGATAAATACGTAGAAAGAAAGAATATAAAGTAGGATAATAAATTTGTTTTTATGTAAAATTTTCATTCCTCTCAATGATATATCCAAATGATTATTAGATAAAGATAAAATTTGTTATGTAATATAAAAATTAGATTAGAACACACTGTTCATAAATATAAAATAAAAAGATTTTAATAATCTTCTAAAAGTAAAGAAATACAAAACATATTGAAGATTTTAAATGTCTTTATTAATATTTTCGTTTACATAAACTGGTATATTGACGACGTGATTTAATTTAATTATTGCTCACTTCATTCGAATTTTTCACTTTAAAAAGCATATTTTTTTTATATACACTTATATTAACTATAGAATAACACTTTTATTATTCTAAAATACATTTTTATTTAATAATAGGAGTTACTATTTTTAAAAAAAGTTCAAACAATATATTTTTATGAAAATATTGAACTATAAATTTATATATTTGGAATTTAAACGTGAAACCCCACGGGAACGAACTTATAGGGTATGCCTGTTCATATTTCATATTGATTTTTCGTTACAGTCCTATGATTTCCAATGTATCTAAAATATTGATGTATTAATGTAAATACTGTGTGATTCGTTTAGATAAATACGCACAATTTTCACAAATGATCAACAAATAAACTGTATTTCCCATTCATGAACTCTCATAGGAATATATATATATATATATATATATATATATATATGGAAAAACATATTTAGAATATTTTGTAATTATTTTTAACAATCTATTTTTGAAGAAAGCGTACATGAAACTCTTTTACTAATTAGAAATATTTTCGACTATTATTTGTGCTTCTAAATATTAATTTCGGCATGTATGATATCTTTAAGCTCATTTTAGATAAAACTTATTTAAAATCTATATGAAGATGCTATAATTTCTGGAATTATTAGGGAAAAAAGAAAGTTAAGTAATCAAAAATGAAAAAGACAGGACAACGATTCAAAAATCACAGATATCAAAATATATAATGATAATTTGTGTCACAAATGAATTCGTTTTCAATCTCACAAATTACAACTATTTTTATGGTCAAAAATGTTCAATAAACATTATTTATAGTTTTTAATTATTTAAGCGCATTTCAATGATTATTGCATTATATACAAAGAAATAAGGTACAGAAAAATCTAAAGAAAAATGATCGATACTGACATATTTAATACTTTTTGATTAGATTTTTTGATCAGATTTTTTGATCGAATGAAAATGAAGATTGTCTTTTTGTCTTCGTCTGATGTCTGGAACAATTTTTTGACCAATTTTCATCATTCCAATATTTATTATTTACAATTATTCAATTTTACTCAACTTTTCATTATCGAAATCCGTATCTTAATTTTAAATATATTTTTGAAAAAAAGGCTTGAAAATGTATTTTATACAATTTTTCTTTCAACCTTTAGACATGTACTGAATTTATAAAATTGATTATTTAATATATTTATATTAATATGCTCTAAATGTATTATGCAACTGAAAGACCTTTGGTCAATCTTCTGAAAAACAATTCTAATCAAAGTGATTCACGAATTATACAGCTAAAATGTGTGGGTGGTCTCATCGATCGGAGTTTTATTAAATAATGGAGAATTATTTGGTCTTCCAATGAAGCTGCATCTATCATTTAAGGCAGTGAAGCATCAGAATATCCTTGAATGTACCCTATTATTGATCTTAAAATGGCTTGATATATTGTGTAAGACAGATCAATATATTCTTAGATTATTGAAAAATATGATTATTTAAATACAAATAAAAATTGTTTAATTCATTGTAACAGAGATATACTTTTTTAACCCCTTCAATATTATTTTATTATAAAATTCATATATATATATATATATATATATATATATATATATATATATGCGTGAATCTGTTCCGCACGAATTGCAAATTATAACTGATGAGTATAATTTATAACATTGCATCAATACCGACGTATGATTTCTGCATATTAATTCGTTCACGCGTATCAATAAACAGTCATCGTGATAACCGGCCGAAAAAAATATTTATAATGCATATTCATTAATTGATTCGGTCCCTAATTGGTTAATTTATCTAAACAGAATTAATTTAGCCAGAATTTCTCTTTTGTGTCTGATAAATGTGACCCGAGGCTGTGCCCGGCTGCCCCCGCATATCAGTTGACAGGTCGTAAAACACAACGCAACGCGGCAAAATGTAATACCGCCACCTCTCGCGTACGTATATTCTTTATTATCTCGTTTCTATCTTTTTGATTTCGCGTTAATAACAGCACGACCATAAATCTGCATATCTGCTTGCAAAACAGCTAGTCAACTAAATTGCATCATAATTTATTCATTGATATCGGAGCGCCGTTACAATCAGCGCGAGCGTGTGGGGTTTTTTTCTCTATCCCGGTGTCGGTATTTGAAGTTACTGTGCATTAAATCACTCTATAAGGTTTTTATAAATAGTTCTTATATATATATATATATATATATATATATATATATATATATATGTTTATTGAGTAAGAAATATATCATAAAATCTTGATCTATACCAACCATAGAATTTTAAATATTTAAGGCCAAGAACTGATATCTGAATAAATAGAAAATATCAGATAAAAAGTATTTTTCTACGTGACAAGAACTTTAAAAAGTAATAAATGTACACTAGTTGAACTTGCAACACTGCCAGCGAATCTATATACACTTTTTTATATATTTGTCTACGAACAGGAATTGTGATGAATAAAAAAAATCAGTAAATTATTGTTTATCAATTTTTATAGTTGTCTGTATCTTAGTCTATATTTTCCATAAATGAAATTTCCAACTCATATGTAAAAAAAAACATATTCATTTATGGTGAATTAAGATAACTCCATGTTTATCTTTCTTTTAATTTTTCTTTTCAAGCATTGCATAATTATTTTTTTCATAAATGAAAAAGAGTTTATCAGAAATGAAAAAAAATTTTTTTTTTAAGAAAAAGAAAATTAAAACCTAAAATCTGGAAGAAGGTGAAAAGAAATGGCGATTTCGAAAACTTATAAAAATTGAGTAAATCAGAAAGTTTTCTTTTCTTTACTTTTTCATTATTTGTTTAATGAATTTCTGTGCTTGAAATTAGTTCGAAAAAATTCTTAAAAAAGCCATTGAGAAATTACTCAATCTTCTCTTTTTCTGTTTACAAAATATACGAACAAGTATTCAAAACAATTCTCAGGTTAACAAATTAACTCTTTTTTCAAATCCCCTCTCCCAAAAAAACATGTTTATGATCAAACATCTGTATAATAATTAATGGTGATTTTTGATTTTGATAACGAACATTTTGATATCGAAAAATTATCAAATAAGAAAATGTGAACAGGTCAATAAATCATTCTTAGTCAGTGTACTGTTTTGAAGAAAAAAGAAATCATTTGTGAAAGTGAATTAGCATACACAATGTCAGAACTGTGTTCTAAATTTGGAATTGTTTTAAGTATGTTATTCTCTGTTACATTCAAAATTTGTTCTTTTTCTCATAAGAACAGGTGAAAAATATTGAAAAATCAAATTATAATTCTTCTTAAACCGAGAACGATTTGTAATATAGATTCAGAATGAAAAATAAAATAATCTTACAACTTTTAACAAACTTGAAGCGTACTTTTCAATTGTCCCATACATTGTAAAATACTACTTGATAATTTTAATATCTAATTACCATAATATACAATCATAAAGGATATTTTTTAATTTTATTGAGCAGAACATACGACTACTGACTATTAAATATCTTCACTCATCTCGGTACAACACACCCATTCTCGTTCCGAAACGTATCCTTTTTTTTTTTTGTTAATCCCTTTCACTTTCATTCTGTATTTTTCAGCATCCATTTAAGAATCGTATTTATAATACAGATAAGAGGAAAAAAGGTTTATGTCACTGTAACCTCACGATAGTCGTTCAGATAGCACCACTTTACTGTACCTTAGACGATTGTTCGCCATTATAGTAAATGTATAAGTAAGAATTATGAAATAGGTACGACGAAATAAAAGTAAAATGATCTCGAAAGAGAATCTCACGAGTATATAAATATATATGTTCGTATATCATGTTTTATGTGACAATGGTTATTGTGAGATGAGTACCATCTCAAATAAGACTTTTCACAGAACATGTGTTATTCGAAGCGAATGTAAAATTTATAAAAACATGTCTGCATTGTTCAAACACTATCTGATATTTCATTTATTTATGGTGTCTTAATACAACAACAATATCAGTGAGATATCTAAAGAAGTTGCTGCAGTTGTACGACATCTAGAGTAATACGATGTCGTACACATGTCATATAAAATATTACAACGTTCAACGATTGTAAACGACTTGCGAGTATGCACTTCATTTTAAATTTAATATTTTATTAGATAAGTTAATATGTGGATCGTTGTTATAAGTATATATATATATATATTATATTATATTATATTATATATATATATATATAAATATATTAGAGATATTATACATATATATATATATATATATATATATATATATATATATATATATATATATCAGAGTTTCTAATATTGATATTTTGTCGTGATACAAGTCTATTTTGTATAAGAAAAAGAAACAAATCCTTTAAAATATATTCTATTAGATGTAAAAATTAATTCGGTGCTTTTCAACTGAATCGATCATAAATATCGAAATCGAATCGATCATAATTTTCCGTCGTTTTCAGATTTTGAAGTCCAAGTATTGAAATTTAAAAACAATATATATCTTAACCAAGCAGTGGACATAATCTCATTAAACAGTAATGAATAAGATAGCGTGTGAAAAGCAATATATCAGGCATTGCACACTTTTCGCATTTCAGTTAAAAAAATCGCTTCTAAACCCGCAGGAATGATTTGTTCAGCTTTAGAGAAAGGTGCTGCGGCGCATAACACATGTAAAAAATTCTAAAACCGGAGACCGAAAAAGCATTTCGACTTCATTGAATCAAAACCGCCATATTTTCTTCGACAAAGGATTGGTCATTTGCTCTATCGATAGAGCCAAGTTGTACAAAATAATGGAAGATATTTTGAGGATTGAAATGTATTCTATTCTTCTGTAAATATCCATTTTCCATAAAGAGCCACTGAGTTAATTTATACAACTAATAGATATTCGTATATAAATTAAAAAAAAAATGATTTAAGTACATAAAAGTTGAAATATTAAAAACTATTAGAATTATTTTATAAATAGACTATAAAAAAAAACTTTATAGTTGATAATTCAGATTTTTCTGTACTTTAATGTATTGAATATGATATATAGGTGATTCAATTTAGGATTTCATACAAAAGTAGTAAAAAAATCATGTTTTTTTGCGTTTTTTTAAATACTTTCATGTGGATGCATAAATTGAATTATTATTTATAAGGAATCATAAATACTGATTTATTTAATACCTAAGGAATCATAAGGATGCATAAATTGAATCATTACTTTTGCTCTAATTTCTACCTTACTTTCACTTCAACCTCCATCTTTTTTTCGATAATGGATTCTTTATTTACCCGACATATGGACTAAATATATAAAAAAAATATCAGGATATATTTTGAGGACTGAAATGTGTTCAACGTTTCCATAAAAAATCATTTTCTATTGTACAAAAAAAGGCACAGAATTAATTTGTACACCGAAAACATAGATACATAAAATTTTAGACAATTATAATCCGTTTGTTTCTTAAAATGGATCAATCAAATATTTCTACGTATTAAACAATCGAAAAAAATTAGATTATAGCTGATTGGTTTCGTCTTGTTTTCAACAATTGTTCATTTAGAAGAGAGGTTTTCTTTTCAAGAATAAATAGCTTTTTTATCGAATTCAAATACATCTTTTGTAGTCGAATTGAAGAAGTTCAGTTTTATTTACTTAACCTATTATGTAAATTTCTTCATTGATTTTATTGACACTGGCTCTATGTGCATGAACACGAATGGAAATGAAATGTTTCTGGTATGAATTCAATCAAGTTTTATATATATATATATATATATATATATATATATATATATATATATATGTATGAATGTATGTATGTATTAAAAAGAGCTGATATTTACTCGTGTGAAATAATCATTATTGATTCAAAGCCACACTGTAAAATCCAATTCCGAGTTTACAAAAACAATTAAGTCTTTCAATTTTACAAAACAATTAAATCCTTCACGCATGCTTCGCCGACCCGACAATACACTGAACAACGCGTTGTCCGTTCTCCTTCGCCGTACCGTTTTTCCAGCGACGTCGTTTCGAATCCGTGTATCTTTTTCTGCATCGTTCTTGTATATTTATTCGATTTTTTCTCTGGTAAACGTCGAACTAATACAATCATCAGCGAGACGGAATAATACGACAGCGCTTAAAATAACAGAACTAGAAGGTAAGCGAAACCAATTAAAGGGGTCGTTAGTGTATGTACATGAGTGAACTGATTCGGTTAAAGGATTTCGATTGGTGAGTTGATTAGATTTGCGAATTATTTCACGGCTTTTTGGCCACGAGTGGCCGGATCTCGAGTGGCTGTCTTTTATTTCAATTTAATTTCGTTGCATTGTCACATTTCGCGGCGAGTTATTTATATCTAATTTTTTTTTTAATATTATCTTTTCCGTTTCGATTTTCACGTTCGCTTTCGAGAGGTGTCGTGATTTTTTGTTCGGTCGTTAATTGGTGGGCGCTTTTCTTTATTGAGAATCGTTTCGGAAATAATCATCACGAGGACTCGAACGGAGGGATTATTTCATCACATTCACGTTGTAACGTGTACGCAAAAATCGTTTACGTTCGAACGATCGATTGGATTTCAGAAGAGTTAGCTAGTAAATAATGACATTCCATGAAATGAAAGTCCTATCTTTTTATCATTCGACAGAAGCGTTCGATATATTCAAGTAAACATTATTGAATAATATTTCAAAGTTTCATCAAAATATAAAAATGTACATTCAGGCAAGATAATATTTTCTATAAAAATACTGGTGTTAAAATATTGAAAATAGTATTTCTCGTTCAGACATAATATCAAAATAATATCTATTTATGAATATTCTCTTTGCTGTTTTTCACGTTTTACTAATTAAAAAACACTCAACTGGTATTAAAATATATTAAACTGCATACTATGAAAATTTGTTATAGACTTGCTTTTACTATTAATATATATATATATATATATATATATATATATATATATATATATATATATATTTAAATAATTTACTCCTATTTCAGAAATAATTTCTATATCTACAAATATGATATCCCAAAAAAATAACTTTAAAACAACAAAATATATCGCAATTTAGTTCTGTGACAATGGGTTTTGAAATGAAGTTTTTTTTCACCTCCTAAGAGATATTTCGGTATCTTGACACTCTGATGATGATGCAATTGATATACAAATGCATATAAGTGGTATAAAAAATTATCAATAATCATTTATTGAACATTTCTGATCTGAATTATTTTCTGTCTGATGTGATGAAAGAAGTACTTTCTTGCGGAAACAAAATATTTCCTGAATAAAAAATCTAAAGTATAGTAATTAGAAAAATATTACCAATTGATAGAAAATCTGAAACCATAATATATCTTCTAAGAAATTTGAACTTAAAAATAATCGTTATAAAAGAATACATTCCAGTGTTATATTTAGTATTTAAATGCTTATGAAATTTATATAACATTCTCTTAATGTCACAGGCACAAACACAATTAAACTTTGAAAATTAAGAAATTCATTATACAGTTCCATGGAAAAAATTATAACTTTATCTTGCATTCGTAAAGTTTGAGAAAAAAAATGATTTTGTATGTTGAACTCACTCTCCAGTGATTGAAATAATACCGTCAGGTTACGATTCAGCACAGGTCAGACGTTCCACTATAAAGTATTTGTTTGCGTTGTACACAAACTTTTTCATTAAAATTCACATAGGATATTACGTATGAATAATTTCCCGATTATCTTCATCTTGTCGACAGAATTTTAAATGTAATTTGTGTGAACAGAATTAGTTTCGTACAAAGAAATCAATTAGACGAATGTTCTTTGGGACGATTTTCTCGTCTATGCGTAACGGAACATTTTCAGAAATGTGTCAGCGTGCCTATAATTATTTAAAAAGAGAATGAGGAGGAGCTGAGAAATGTTGGATTTTTTCTATTGAGATTTGAACAGAAGTAGATTTTTTTTAAATTGTTCGAAATGATTAGTATTTGTATAGATCTGTTTAGTTTTTTTTTAAAAAAAACAGGCAGACCTTTTTAAATTATTATACAAATATTTATAAAATTGATTTTAAATTCACCGATTATTTTTAATGAAGAATTAAACAGAAAATTTTAAAACTGTAAATACTTTGAAAATTGCAACAATCATACAATTTAATATCAAATTTTGAATATTAATAAGGAACAGTGTAGTTCTTGTACTTTTTCTCAATTAATTTTCATAAATGAATCATTTCTTATATTAAATTTATATCAAATTTTTCAACACTTGATTATGGTTCATTTTGATTTTAGTTTATGTACTTTTCGATGGTGATTTTATCATATTTTCAGATTACTCGAATTAGTGCTTATTCACTGTGAAGAATTTTTTTTATTTAAAGATGTGAGAAAATACTATACTGTTTACAAATAATTTTTAGTTTAATTAAAATGTAGTTATCATTGAATTTAGACCTGAAACCCTTAATTAACTGTATGTGATTTTTAATCAGATTGAAATGAAAATTTTGAACATTTTTCTGCATTTCAACGATTTGTGGATAATAAAATCATCATAAATAAAACAGCTAAAAAAATAATCAATCAACAATTATTGAAAATTTTTGATCTCACAGTGTTTGTGAGGTTAATAAAAAATTCATTTATCCAACTAACTTAAGCAACAACACCTGATACACATTGTATTAACACTGTTGACATTTAAATAGAAGATCTCTGAACTAGTGACATTCACGGACAATGACTGCATTTTTATACAAATACAAAATTTGTTTGAAAAAATAAATTAGAAAACACTTTTATACTGAGTGAAAATCAATTCCCCTGTGAAATAAAAAAAATAATAAATATTTTCCATTTACAAATCATTTATTTTCAAACAAATCGTGTATTTTATTTCGAACGTTTCTTAATCTAATAAATGGAACAAGTGGTTAAATTGTTTGATTATTTTAATCTTTATGATTGATTACTGAACAATTCATGATTAATCTTCTACATTTCAAATACTAAGATTTGTATATAAATTCTGATTAATATTTTCGATTATAAAATACTTGACGAGTTTCTCGTTTTGAAGCAATTGCTTTACTGTAGCTAATTTGAAAATGAATTGTTTTTTTAATGAAGATTTTGATAATTTTAAATCATAAATAAATAAGCAGTAAGTAATTAAACTTCGATCAAACCGTTTCTAATAAATATAGACAATTCAATTAGATAGTTAGGGTTGTATATTGTCGTTTCTGAGAAAAATCATATGTTTTAAACTTTAAAAAATCAATTTTGAATCCTTCAGGCACCTAAGAAGTTTTTCTGCTCAAAAATGATCAATAATTTATTATAAATTGTTTTTAATTGTTGTTTATACGAATTTAGATTATGATATTTTCATCTCCAAATTGCTAAAGTAGAGACAAATATGGAAAATCTATTTTTTTTATATCAACACTGAAGATGAAGCAATTGTTATTGAAATCCGTGTTAATAGCAACAAATAATAATTAATAATCAATTACTGAGTATTTACGATTAGAAAAAAATATGACCGAACGAAAAATAATTTGTGAAAATGAATTTAGTCAAAGTGACAAAAAATCTGATCTTTAAAACTTTTCTTCAAGATGGTCTTAAAGGAAGCGGTAATTATGTTATTCTGTCACCAATATGTCATGGAGATTGATAAATTATTATATTAAAGAAATATATCATTTTAATAATTTCGTACTAAAAAATCAACAATTTTAAACTCAAAAGTTTAATTTCATTCTTTTTCAATTTGTTTGTTTTACACTTTTCAAAACAAACAAATTTTTTTATATATCGAATGACCTGTTAATTCGGAATATATAAAATACAAGGACTGAAATAAAAATAAAAGTAACGATATCCTTATTGAAAAAAGTATATTCGGTGAAACGGTTAAGTATCACATATCACATAATTTTATGAACACCGCTGCGCATACAAATTCAGAATTTTATGCCTGGATACATCAGAGATAATGTTATATATATATATATATATGGATGTGTGTGAATATAAAAAAAAACATCTCGAACGCACCTGAACGACGCGACCATAATAACAATTCCGAACTCATTCGTACAGCATCCCGAAACCTTATACCTGACTTTAACTTGTAAACAAAATTATAGATCAGACAAGTTTCGAATGAAAAATTGACACGCGACCGTAAAGTCTTCGGTCGGTTACGAACGGCGACCGTCGACGACGAAAGTGATGCGAAGGAGTCGAACGGGCGGCACCGTCGGATGATACTGTGCACACATTTCCGATGGTCGACGGTGTGAGGCGTGAGTCGTACGAAACTGTATAAAACTTGTTTGATCACAGCAAACAATGTCACGTCGCACAGCTCGGGAATGATTTTCGTGTGTGAGATGAAATGTGTGCGGCTTCTTCGCGTGGTTCATACGTGCGGTCGGTTACTTATTTGTATCGAGATCGGGCTGCGGTCGAATCGAATATATTTAAAGGGTTTAATGCGAGTCTGATGTTAAATTTGTGTAATTCAAATACTGGTCGTTTAGTAAATGTTCTGCTGGTTTGAAATTCACTTGAGAAACGTTCAAGTTTGGAGAGATAAAGTTATTCTGTTATTTTATTTCGGAGTAACATGGAGATTGTATACATTAACATTTTTAATGTGAAATATTTAACGAATATATTATTTTGGTAGAAAAATATAGTATTTAAAATGTTTGAAGTTGTTAATAGCCGATCAAATTAAATCGATTCAAGGAACATAAACTAAGGCAATTCTGATACAGTGTAAAAATTCACTCTCACAAACGAATTCTTTTTCACACCATAAACAAGTGGTGGGAAACTTAGATAATAAGAGCCATATATAATACTTTTCATAAATTTTTGAACGCACAAGAGACAGAAAATATTATCCTAAAATTGCATTTATAAATTATAAAAAATATAACTATATAGTATTTCCACTCACTAAAGCAGAACATGCTTGATTTCTACTCGTTGAAAATTTTGATTGTCTTCATTTTTGTAGTTAATAGTTTAAAATCTGGCTATAGATTACAACAATAAATCTATTGTAGTAATCATTGCTATTTTTCTTAAATTCTTGTATTAATAAACATTAATACAAGACTTCAAGAAAAATGACAATGAAATTCTAATTTTGTCTCTGGATCCGCACAGAGTAGCTTTGAGAGCCGCAGTTTGCCCACCGTTGCCACAAACTATAACATTTTTTTCTTATCAGAATTGTTCAATAAATCAATAAATCGTTTTTGTTATTTACATTTAGATAACGATTTCATGAATGAAGGAAGAGGTTATGCCAACTGCTTGAACAAGATATATAATGTTTTTAAATATTAAGGTCAGCACTTTAAAATCTTAAGACGACGAGAAAATATTTTAATTTAAACAGTATTTTAATTTGATTCAATTTAAAGAGACAGAATCAATTTTTAAACCTAACAATATACGATTTTTTCATAGAAAAACTTAGATAGGTGCATATATCAATTATGAAATATTTTATGAATATTTCCATTTGAAAAAAGTACTCAAAGTATCGACTGTTATGAACATAATATCGTTCGACTCCTTTCCGGGCGCTAATGACCTCAGCTGTCGAAGCGCCCTAAAACCCCAATAATCAATCAACCAATCTACTCATTCGTATCACTTTCGTCGTCAGCGGGTTCCAAAGTACAGAAAAATCTAAAAAGATGATCAATAATGATCGACTAACCATTTCTGATAAGAAAAAATGATGTATATGGTAAAACACATGAAATTGAAATATGAAATAAATGTATTAAATAACACATTTGGTTGTTATCAAGGTTTACGTCAAGTAATAATATTTTCATATTATAAACGTGAAAGAAAAAGCCGATAGTCCAAGTATTTAACACATTTTATATTAAAATTCTTCTCAACAATTAATTTATCATTGTTCTCGAATTGTTTTCATGATAATTTGACTTACTATTATTCCCAGGTCTTATATTATGAAAGTAAAATGAGATTTCTAGTCATTCCTCTCTGGTCACTACAAATATAATTCTTTTATGGTATGTTAGCTGCTCGGATGAATCACTATGATTCAAGAAACGTGTTGTATTAGAAAGACGATTCGATTTACTTTAAGAAGAATAAAAATACAGAGATATTATATCGTAATTTAATTAAAATGTGAAAGAAACCTAATAACATTTTTTTCATTTCTGTTATCGTGAAGAATTTTATTTTATATTAAATTTTAAATCTATAAAACAGTTTTAAAAAGAATAATAAGAATACCGTTTTGAAAATATGGTCAAATTTATATTCACAAAATGAATTTTTCATCTATTACGAGAATCACAACAACATTTTCTGATCGAAAATGTCCAATACTTAATACTTAATTATGAAAATTTTACTAACGATGCCATTTTTCTCAAATTCTTGAGGTATAGAAAATTGTATTAGATTTCGAAAATAATGTTATTTCAACATTATATAATTACAAAATTATAAATATAGGTAAAATTAATGACTTATTGTAATTAAAATATTCATGAAGACTAATTTTACATTAATTGACACCGAAAATCTACTTGTATTGGTTTTTATTTTGTTCATTAGAAAAAAATCGATTCCATTTTAAAATACATTTTGCTTTTAGGTGATTAAAAAAAAACAACTAAAAGAAGGTGAAGAATAGCTGATCAATTGGTATAAAGATTTTTTTTGGAGTTCAAATAAGAACAGACAGTGAATTTCAGCTTTTAACTGTAATTAAAAATCTATTATTAACACGGTAGACATTGAGTTAATTAAAGTAAAACTGTTGAAACTGTAATTTTAAGAAATTGTTTTTTCTTTCAACAGACTTTTAATTGTTCATTAATAAATTATTATTATAAAAATTGTGAATTTAGCATAAAACAGATATTTGTTTATTTTTTTAAAAAGCCTAGTACATTTTATCATAAAAAATCTATTATTCTTTCACGAGTGACATTTATTCACTTAAAAATAACAAAAAAAATCTGACCAAAAATATTTAATACTAAAATGGTTTATTAATTATTGCTTATTAGCACTTAGATCTTGTTTTCATCATCTTCAGAGCGACAAAGTACAGAAAAATTTATTTATGAACAGCGATACTATTCATAAACCAAGTAATAGAGATTTATCGATTATTAGATGTACAAATTAATTCGATACTTTTCTTTATAGAAAATGAATGTTTGTTTACAGAAAAATAGAATACAAATTCAATCCTCAAACATCTATTATTTTGTATAAATTTTCTATATCTACCGGTTAAAATACGAATCCTCTGTCGAAAAAAAGATGCAGAGTTTGTGTCGATGAAGTCGTAATGCACTTCCGGATCTTTTCCATTTTTTGAGTACTTTTGGATGTTTTATACGTCACTAAACTTTCCCCCAAAGCTGATCAAATTATTTCCACTGATTCAACAGCATTTTTTTTTTGATTGGAATACTAAAAAAATGCAATGCCTGATATGCTGGTTTTTAGAAGTTATCGTTTTCACGCCTGTTTAATGTGGTAGTGTCCATTGCTTGTCCAAGATATATTGTATTTTTAAAGGTTAATGTTAGGACTTAAAATTCTTAAAATGACGAGAACATTTATTGATTTATACAAAATTATGACTGATTTTATTTAAAGACACAGAACTAATTTTTACAACTAATAATATCCGATTTTTTCATACAAAAATTCGACAGAAATATATCATTCAAGACATATTTTATAAATATTTGTAAAAAGTACTCAAAGTATCGACCGTTATTTGTCTATATCTGTACAACTACTTAAAATTGATTTACAGTTTCAATAAGTTTGCTTCACTTTCGAATATACATTCTATTGAAACACGATTCTATAAAATAAAACACATAAGAGAACTGAATACCAAAACAGCTCCTTTAATATACACCCATCTATATTTATTTTTATTATGTAAATATAAAAAAACGTACAGAATTTCTAAGACGACGTTCGTTCGAAATTCAGCTTATTCCATGCTCATTGAAAACCGTACGTACGGATTGTGAATTTGAGATAAAATCCTTAGAATAATTTGTACAGAGATTTGCACGTGAACTCTATATAACGTCTGAATATTCTATGAGTTGTAAAATATTTAATTTAGGATTTTGTCAGGTGAGCGTATGATAATCGCTCGTAGGAATTAGGGATGATCTGTTGTGATTAGAGGTGAAACCGTGTATTTATATACACAAGGGAGTCATAGAATTGTTATATATATATATATATATATGTGTGTGTGTGTGTATAGTTGAGTATAAATAAATGTACGAAGCGTATAAAATATTTTGTGCTTGTAAAAAGCTTTCCCGGTTTCAAGAAAACCGTACATGTTTCGCGAATATGTATTTTTCCCCATTGACTTTTCGCTTTTCATCGGTTTAACCACCTGCTTCCTGTATATGACTGCATATATATTGTCTGTATTTAGTAGGGCAGGCGTCGACCAGGCGCCTGGCCGCCGTTTTGAGAACAACAACAACAGCAGCAGCACAAAACCATAAGCGGCGGGTGAACGAAGGCGTCGTCTACTAACACACAAACACCCACATACACACACATACATACAATTGCCAACTTTGCGACGCCACGAAACTAACTTCCGACTTTATCGTCGCCTGAATGCATGCGACGTGGAGATTTCTATTTCGAGTGCACTCGACGAAGGTGCAATAAATATTTTTAACAACTTTTATACGAGCGGTACGTGAAACACTTGACGAAAGTGGTCGAACCGTATTCTATTTGACTCGATTACGGTGTCTTTTATTTCTTTTCTTTTTTTTTTTTGAAAAATTTTTCACATCTCAATGTAGTTTTCGAGTGTGCTTTAATGTCGTGTCGACACAATAAATAGCAATAATAAAATCATTCCGCGTGTTTTTTTTTCTTCCCGAATGAACATAAATGTTCATTCCGATTGTCTGCAGTGGTCGATTTGTAAGAGGGTTTCAAAAGTGGATGTTACAATACAGGTTTTTTATACAAATTTTATTAGTGTACGACTATGTGATGTTACAAATTCAACATATATAAACATAGACTTATACAACATACATATTATATATATATATATATATATATATATATATATATATATATATATATATATATATATATATACATATATATATATATATATAAATATGTATTCATTTCCATACAAGAGCCTCTCATATTAAGAAAACAAATACTTCACAATATAGATGTTACACTGCGGTCAAATTCATTTCAACAAATAACTTTTCCACTCAGCCTACAAACCATAATGAATTTTTTTAATCAAAAATGTTCAATACATGATGTCACTAGCGGATTTGAAATTTTTAATAGAAAAGAAAATAAGTTAAATAGAACTCAAAGAAGTCAAAGAAGGCAAGTGAAAGTTGGTAATAGAGATAAAAAAGACTTCATAAAAAACATCGAGAAGATGAAACATACAGAAAAGTATTCAAGCTTTAATCTTCATTTAAAATTAGATTAAAATACCTGATCAGTAATTTTATTTTATTTGAAATTGAATTTTACGTTTCAAATAATTAAATTTATTGAATAATTATAAATACAATATCTTGCAAAAATTAATTTTACACCAACCCTACAAATCAAGAAAACTATTCCAATCAAACAATGCCTAATAAATGATTATTTATCATTTTTCATTATTGTTTATACTCATTTCGATGGTAATTACATTTTTTTTTCAAAAAATTAAGACTGAAAAATAAGATTTTCTGCCAGTAGACTGCCTGTAATTTGAATGTTTTTAATTGTTCTTCGCTAATTCTGAAGGTCGAGAATATGTTCTAAAAACATTTTTTTCACAGTAAAGTGTTTCCACTATCGCTAAATTCACGTTTTCAAATGAATTTTAACTACAATTCATAAAACAGAAATACTTTTTCTATCTAAATTTATTCAGTAAATTATTGAACATTTCTGATTGTTGCTTATGTCTATTTAATTGGAAATTCAGAGCACTAAAATGTAAAAAAAATTCTTTTCACACTATTAGGTTTTTTGGTATTGTGGCACTCTGAGAATGATGGCATCTCTATTAACAAAATGCACAAGAAAAAAATATTCACTGAACATATTTGATCAGAAACATTTTTGTAGTTTACGGATTGAGAGTAATGTTATTACTCAAAAATAATAAACATTTAAAATTTAAAAATTATAAGAGTGTTAATTTAATTGAAAAGACAATTTGAGGAAAAGTAATTTTAATAAATATTGAAACAATGAATAGATGTTTATGAGAAAGACATATTCATTACAATTTGTAACAACTCGTTTAATACTGATTTAATTTTTGACAAAATTCCTGAAAAAATCCTAAAATAATCCTAAATTCCAAAAATAATCTGTTTGTTTATACAAAGATTCTGTTTTATTCGTTTTCGTTCATAATTGCTACTATCTTGAATAAATTTACATTTATTTAGAAATTTCAAAACAGAATTTTATTTTCAATTGATATATGATTATATACAGACAAGATGTTTTTCGGAATAAAGTCATGTCAGTTCCCTAGCGCTTCATTTCAGTCATACGACACCCGGTAAAAGAACGAATGGCGCTCGTAAAACTATATTAGATATTATTAAAGTTGACGTACGCCCCTGTAATTCGTATATGTTCCAGATGCACGTCAATAATTTCTAATACGAAATTCCTTACGGGTTCAGTGCATTGATAAAATTTTTATTTCAGTCTCGTGTCGTAAAAATTCTGTACCGATCGGGATTTGTGTGACGGGAGGAACGGAGGAGCGCAATGCATCGAAATCTCACTCGTTGTTTTTTCGGTGCTCGCGAAGACACGTTTTCTATTAAATATGTCAATGTACTAAAGTGTTTTCAATTCGATAGCGTATGCTTGTTGTGGGATACGATTTGTTTTGTTCGAGTAGCGTCAATTTGGGTACAAGATTCGATTTTTATGTAGACGTGCTGGAAAAATACCTATTCAGAATTAAGTTTGAATGACATTTTTTCAGTTTTTTATAAAGAGAAGATTAAATTTTGATTTAAAGCAATGTGAAGTAGGAAATTACAGCTTTTTAACCAAAAATATTTGTTGTATTTTTCCTATTAAGGTCTTGTAAGAACTACATAAAATCATTCTCAGATATTATTTTTCATATGTGCCACAAATATGGCATCTTGAAAAAAAATGAAATATTAAGGTTTTCTTTACAAAAAAAGAATTTCTTCTTATCAAAATATGTTCATAATTCTTATTAAAATATTTAAAAAGCTATTAATTGTCCATTTTGATTATTTATAAGCGTTTAGATGGCGATGCTATCATTTTAAAACGCAAATACTGGAAACTGGCAGCAGTTTTTAAAAACAGAACATGAGAAAAATAAGATTGAAGTTATTGATAAAAACATTTCATGTTTAACAAACGAATTTTCACTTTTCCATAAATAAAATCAAATTTTTCTGGTCAAAAACGTTCAATAATTAATTATTGATCAATTCAAATGCTATTTATTTGAAGTTGATGCTATCAGATTTAAAACGAAATCTATTTATTTTTCTGCATTTCAAACACTTTAGATATGGAATTACTGATAGAGAATTAGTATGGTTTGGATTTTGAAGTATTGTATAGAATTTTAATTTTGTTTTCGTAATTGAGCATCGTACAATTTTAGTAATATTTTTCTTTAAAATCGGTTCGATTTTTTTTTTTTGATAACTGCTATTTCATTTATAAAACTTATAAACTATTAATATCTAATCAACATTTCCTATTTTTTGGGAAAAATGTGATTATGCACAAATAAAATACTATTATCAAGTAAAACTTTTATTCATAAATTGATAGATTATTATGTATTTATATATAAAAAAATAGAATTAATTCTGTATCATATTTATACTTTTCATGTACATAAAAGCTGTAACCTTATCAATATGAAAAACGGATATTACATTTGGGATATATATATATAATAATAAAAATATTAATGGATATTTTATTATTCCAATACTGGATACGGAAGTGAGTATTGAATTAAATTCGTACAGATTAATAAATAAATAGTCGATGATGTGTTGTAGAAATTCTTGTATGTTCTTTTCTTTCTCTTTCGTCTCTCATATATATATATATATATATATATAATCGAAATACATCAGTGTATATTGGCCAATGCACGAGGGAGAATAAATCTCAACATTTCCGACACGTATTCCAAATAAACTCATAACACTTCATTAAGGACGTATTAGCGAAATACAAGTTAGCCGATTGAAAAAGGAATTTGTGTGGGTGGGTACAGGAATCAGTGTGTGTGTGTGTGAGAAGACCGGTTGTTTTGAATTTATCGCACCGATCGATGGATGGAACAGGATTCGCGTCTGGTGTCCGTTTAAACTTGATTTGTTGTCACTGTGAATTTATGGTAATTATTGGAAAAATTAGTTCTCTGTCCGGCCATGTGTGGTGTGTGTGTGTGAGGTCGGTACGGCACAGAGAATCGAACCGAGCACACATATATGCTGACCATTACGTTCCGTGTTTCCCATGAAAATTTATTCAATTTTCGTTACACCGAACTGAAATTTTCGTTGTATAAATTATGGATGCGTTTACGTTCAAAATGAAATTCGCATGCGGAATAATATTTTTTTTTTGGAAAACATGATTTATTCTATTTATAAATGCTGTAAGATAAATTGTCGAAATTAATGTAGAAATGTTGGTGCGAGTGTGAAAAAAGACACAGATACGGGTTGGATGTGTTGTAAAAAAAAAATGTGATCGATCGTGAAGAGTTCGATCCTGTATTATTTTTTCAATTAATTAATCGTGTCCATTGTCAAACATCAGATATTAATTTTTTTCATTTGACAAAACCCGATCCATATTAATTAAATTTTAATGTATGTGAGATCATGTAAAACATTCAGATGAATGAACACATTCGCTTTTGTTGGTTTAATTTCATTTTGACGAAAAAGCGTATGTGTTCTAATGGATTTTATATACTGTAGGGTGTAATTACACTAGCACTTGGTTATAATGTCAAAAATGCACTTTTTAGAATCTCAAACATTTACGGTTTGAAAGCTGCACTTGAAATAAAATTTCTTAGTCTCATACGAATGATTTATGTGTGTAAAAGTGCTTTTTATGTTCAAGGCGTTTATGTTACATGAACGTTTCTCTGCTCATTTTCGAAACAATTATAAAGTAAAGAAAATTATGTTTCATATTTCGGTTTCAGGAAATTGTTTTTCTATTCAGATTAAGATATTACTATGTTCGAACAGTAAGTTTTTATAAACTGTTCTCGAAACCCTTTAAACAATTGATATCTAGTTCAGCTTTGTTCAAACTTTCAAACATTTTATGAATTTGTGAGTTTTTGTTTATTTCATTAAGTATTGAGAATAACATTGTCAAGTTTAGGGTTGATTGTCTCTCTAATGAAATGAAAATATCAGTACATTCTAACAGTAAATTTTTATTGATAGCTCTCAAAAGAGGTTTAAAAAATTAATACATACTAAAGAACTTTGCTACCGTTTTCTACCTATAACAAATATTAGAAATCAACAAATTATATACACAAAATAATCAGCTTAAAAATCAGAATATAAGTAGTAAAATTTTTATTGGACAAGTTTATAATTATTAACATAACAAAATATAAAGCTATTAATTCTCAAGCTTCACTGAATACAATATGTTGAATAAATATCATCAGTTTTACATTGAAATTGAATACTTCTTTCGTTGAACACTGTGAAAGAGCTACATACATGTGACTGATGTTAACCAATCAGAATAGAGAACACTTGACCTCCATCAATAAATCAGAACACGATTAATCGGTTACACATGACGACGATCACGTTTTGACTTTTATCAACAGAGAGATTTTACTTCTGTCTCAAATTTTAGTCATTTTGGTCCAGGCATTTCTGAATTTGTGCGTTTTATTTTTTATCTCTTCAAATATTCAAATCAATCTTGTTGATTGTGGAATTGATTGTGTGTTTAAAGCAATAATATTTAATATAAACTAAATATAAACATTAAAGAAATGAAATATTTATTCACAGTCTAAACTGTAATTCTGAGAGAAATATTTTTAAATAAATTCGTATCGTTTGTCTTCAAATAAAATTATAAAAAATATTTGTAGAATTCATTTACAGACTGTTGATTAATGTAACTATCTTTTTCATAAAGTTTAATTTTCAGTTCGTGCTTCTCTAACCATTAAAGAGAACACTTTTACAAATAAGATCTTGTAAATAAAAAAGAAACACTATTTAATTTAAGCAGCCGTGTAGAGTTTCAAGTAAATTAGTTCCACAAACACAGTCGTCCCACTTAATTTTAAATAAAATTATACTGGAAATATTTCCATCTTACGATTATATCTGAATTTTTCATGACTTAATTTCAAAAACAAACTATGTACCTGAAAAGATAGTGGAGGCGAGTACATTTGCACGTGAATTTATATCAGATTTTAGCAAACGTCGTCTGTGTACAAACTAGTAGTGCGAATTTTCTACGAAATGTTAATTAACTAAAAGCACATGACGTTGACTAAATTTCACACTACATTTACTTTTAATGTGCAAAGAAGGTTACAGTGTACGCCCTTAATGTTTTTATTTAGATCGATGAGAAATAAAATATCTTGTCGGGTGTTTGTTTCTGGATATAAAGTTCCGAGCAGGCAGTCATTGATTGATTCTTATATCAATGCTTCAATGGATTTGGAATATATATATATATATATATATATATATATATATATATATATTCTTTCCACGTGTCTAATCGATGTAGATACTTAAAGCTTCTTAGTGAATAAACGAAATCGAATTAATATCGTTCAGGGATTAAGCGGAATCGCCGGATATATTCAGAAATATAATTGAAAAATTGAATGAAAATAATTAAATCGAACATTAATTCTACAAACACATAAAATAGTTTTTAAATAGTGCGATCGTTCGTTGCAAAAACTAACACGTTTTTTCTCTCGCGCTATCTTTCCTTCTTTCGATTTTTGCGTGTTTATCAAATAGTATTAAGAGCTTTTGTTGTCGTTCCGGGTATCGGCTAATGAATCATTCAAACATCACCGACGGCATGAAGTCTAAAAGACCGAAGATCAATTGTAATTAACGGAAAGCATGATGTGGAATCGGTGCGCGTTTCTACTGACACGGAGCCGATTGAAGATCTTCTGTCTTTGAAATTAATCGGTTATGGGGGGTTTCCATCTCGATGATGGCGTTTTTTTTCACCCTCCTCCGATAAATCGTAGCTCTGAATCGGCTTTTTTCGTGTAGAGTTCAATGACAAGCAGCTAATGAGTAACGCTTTTTTCCAACATTAATTTTCGATATTTTAAAATGCTTTCAACTGGTTAGAAGCCATTAAATTTAAGAGTAGTTTTTATTTTCAATCATAGACTATTTGTATTTTAAATTAGTTACAAGTAAAATGATTCAAATTGATAAATTTAGGAAATTAATTCATCGTTTACTACAGTTCAACCTATTTAATTAAAAATAAATATTTCTCAATTCTTTGATACGAATTATATTTTTTCACTCCACAAACCACAACAATTTTTTTGTTCAAAAATATTTAATAAATAATTACTAATTTGTGTGAATTTCGATAACAACTACACCATTTTTACAGCGCTAAAGTACTAAAAAAATTCATTATTAATTAGATTATTTTTGTGTTTCGTGGTGTGAATTTTTTTTATAAAATTCGACATTTGTATCAAAAATAGTTCTCCATTCTTCTTACTGACTTACTAAAGAATCTTATATTTCCGAAAATATGTTCATATTGTTTATTAAAATCTACTCTAGTCTTTCAACTCAGTAAAATAAAAAAAAAAATAAAACAAAGTATGTTATTCGAACAGATACAACAAATTCTAATCTAATATCTGGCCTGAAAATATTAACAACAGACTTAAATAGCACCGAAATCGTGACAAAGTTAATCACAATTTAAAAAAGGATCTGTCGAATATTTAAAAGAATAATGTATGGATAATAATAAATCGAATCACTGAAAGAATTCAAGACACGCACTCGATTTGAAATCATGTAAAGAAAAATGTGTATTAAAAATCGATAACGAGACCGGGATAAAGAAGAGCTGAACCCAAGATACACCGAAACGAATATATGTTGATTTCGAAACGTAACATTCCGAAAACAAGTGCGTGGAAGAAGAAACGGAGAACGAAACTTCACGAGAGAACTTTATAAGTACACATCGTGCACAAAGAATTAAAATGAAAGCGGAAAAAATCCAGGGAAATGGAGAATGGGTGAACGCTCGCACGCGACTGATCGATCAATGAAAAAATGTATACAAACAAATACATACATACATACATATATATATATATATATATGTATATATATATATATGTATATGTATATATATATATATATTTGTATACATGTAAGTATGCACAATACAGGTTGTTTATACTTGGATATTAAAAGGGATGAAGGGAAAAGTGACCATTGTAATATATAGTCCAGTCCTTTAACAAGGATTCTATCTGAACAATCCGACATTGAAAATATGCTGAAGTCAAGTAATGGACTTGGAAAAATGCATAGAAATATTTGATATAAAGTTATTTTTCTAAGGAATTTTTATCTTTGTGCAATACTGAACGGTTTTATATATTTTTCAGAATTTGAATTTTTCAACAAACAAACACTCAATTCATATACTTGTATATTGAAATTAAAGTTTTTTTTATAAATATTTCTTTGAAATTATTAAATATATAAAATTAAATATATATATAAATTTTTTTTCAAAATTTTAATTTCGATTTTGATTGAATTTATTTACAAATTATTCTTTTTATCTAAAAAAACAGTACCGTGATAATAAAAAAAATCTGAATTGAGATTTTTCTCTACCTTAATGACGAAGATGATGACATTTCTATCAGAATTGTCAATAATAAAAAATTATTTAGTGAACATTTCTGACCAGAATTATTTATAGTTTGCGTGATGAAAAGACTATTCACTTGTGAAGTGAAATAAATTTATTGAAGAGGTATTCAAATAATAAATACATTTATAATAATACCTTCGATTGATTTTCAAGAGTTATGCCGAGTTATAATCAAATTTTTATATTTTTATAATTTTTTTTAAAAAAATTAATTGTCCAAGTACTTTATCAATTTTATCCCAAAATTCTACTCAACTATTTATTTTTATTTCTCGAATCAATTATCAGGTATACAAATTAATTAGGTACCTTTTTTTATAGAAAATGAATGTTTATAGGGAAAAATGAAATGCATTACGATTCTCAAAACAACTTCAATTTTTTAATATAACATTATCAGGCAGGTATCTGATGAATCTCTTCTCGAAAAACAGATTGAGACATTGAGTTGATGAAATCGTAATGCATTTACAAACCTCTTCCACTATTTTAGCATTTTTTGCATGTTTCATGCGTTACAAATCTGAACAATACATTCCCGCGACTATGACAGCATTTTTTTTTCAAATGGAATGTGAAAAGTATGCAATGCCTGATATACAGTTTTTTGTGCACCATCGTCTTCATTACTGTTTTGTGAGGTTATGCAAACTGCTTGGAAAATATATATACAGTATTTATACATGTCAAGTTTGGCACTTCAAAATACTAAAAGGATTAGAAAAGATTTTAATTTAAAACAGAGTTATGATTGACACAGTTTAAAGGCACTGAATTCATTTTGACACCTAACATATAATTATTTCTATTTACTATTTTTCTCGTCTTATAAAATAAGGAATATGAGAGAGAAATGTGGTTTCTAGCCATTGTTCGCGTTGGTTATTACAATTACAATTCTTATATCATTTGTCAGCTAACTGGATGAATTATTTCGATTAATATATATATATATAAATTAAAAAACTCGATACGATTTATAAAAATATACATGTTGTTTCATAAAAAAATCATTTAAATGCAATAAAAAACATACTTCTCCACAAGAAGAAACCTTATTCATCCCACAGACCAATTATTAAAAATTACATAAATTTTTCTAGATAATTTTCGATTGTTGGTAATGGGAAATTCGATGGTAATGTCATTAAGCATGCCAAGGTACAAAAAAAATGGATAAAATGAGAATTATGTATTTATTTTTTCATTAATGTTTTTATGAAGACTTACTGCAAAATTTCATATCCAGAATTCGGTCTTAATCTTTATTTAATGAAAATAATTGCATCGGCATTGAAGTGTGGATAAAAAAAATGATCCGTGACGATTTATTGAACATTTTTGACTAGAAAAATTGAAAAAAGAATTCATCCATGAAAATGAATTCAGTCAGGATAAGAGAAGTATTGTAAACCTATCTTTTTATATTGAAATTCAGTTTCATATAAAAAAAAAAACGAAAATCTATAACCTTTATAAATTTCTCGACAACAAAGTACAAACATGCAAAAGACCGTATTTCGAAAAGACATCTAAACTTGCTGAAATCTGCGGACTGTTGCAATACCCGGAGAACTGTATAAGATTCCTACGCACAAATCTCCGGTTTTGAAAACTCGAAGCTATACAAAATAATATCGTACAACAATCATGCAAAACATTCCGGATTCGTTCTAGAATAGAAAACTTGAAACACAAGTTTATGTAAGGAATCGTTGAAGTTTTGTGTTAGGCAACAGTTGATTTTCTTATGGTGCGGGTAAGGGTTCAAAATATTCACTGACGACGACTCGGATACAAACTTCGGGTCACTGGCGATTGACCGTCACGGACAATTTGAGAAGACTATAAGCGGCACAAATATATATATATATATATACATTATAATTTCAACAGACTGATAGAGTTTTGTACAACTTATTCGGTCATTATCAACGGAATTTCTGATATCTATCTTGGGAATGATTTGTGGATATTGACGCCTTTGGCGTGTCGACAAAGAGACGCTTCTGTTGAAATTTATATAGTCTCTCTGTTCATATACAAATTTCCTCGTATCTTTATATGTATATATATATATATATACATATTCATTTACAAGCATTTGAAAAAACTCTTGAAACATATCTTAAGCTCTTAAAAGGTTTAATGAACGATTAATGTACTTTGACCGTCGATGTTTACAAAAATAAATCTAAAGATAAACGATAAACAGTTTACAAAAAGCTAGTACAGTGTTTTTGGCACACAACTTGACAAAATAAAAATGTTAACTGTCTCCATGTTGGTTTTTGTGTTTTTCACTAAGAGTTAAAGACCATCGCGAGACCATTTTTTATTCATACATTGTTATTGAACTAGAACTCTTACGAACTGGAAAATTCATAGGGAGTGTATGAGTAAGAGATTTCCAGAAGATTTAACTGACCAAATGACTTGTTTTGAGTATTTATCTTTCTTAGAGAATGTCGTGTGTATGATTTTTTTTTAAATTGTAGTAATGGACTGAATTAATGTTTAGAAGAGAATTAAATTGCTTACCTATAATTATCATTTAATTTCAATGTTAGTTTTTTTTTGTATTATTCAGAATTAACTGCTTTAAATATTTCGGTGGTTTAAAATAAAGTCAATAAATAAGCTCCGTTTAAAAAATTAAAAATTGTAAAATCAAACAGTTTTCTTGCCTACATTTTTCAATAAACATTTCAGGTTTAATCAATTAATGCAATAATCATTTTCCAAGCTATTTCTTTTACGAAATTAACTCATAATAAATAATTTTTTTAGAAATTAGAACAGTTGAGCTTGTAATTTGCATTTTCTACTGTTCCAATTCACATTTTTTCAGAACACGTTTAAAATTCTCATAAAAAAACATCGAAAATTCCTCTCAAATTCGAATTTAACGAGACTTGTTTACTTGATTGAAAATTATTATTGAATTCAATGAACAAACACGCTTTAATTAAATTTTGATATATTATTAAGCTAATATATTTTTTTGAAATAAATTCATTTTTTTTTATTTTAAGCCAGTATTAATATCAACATCAAATGAATATTTTCGTTCATAATGAAAAACATTAATTAATGAAATAAGATATTTTATCATTTCGAATTTTTATAACGTTATTCAATACTTTGTACAAAATAATTTAAAAATATCCACAGTTGAATTAAAAAATACGACCTTTAATATAAGGTACGTTGAAAGGAATACCGGAAGATATAATAAATGTTTCCTTACATTTTTTTTACACCACAACAGTATATCATTTTAAATAATATATGAAAAATTTTGATATGAGAATCTGTAAGTGACAGATCGTTAAATATTTTCTTATAATTGAAAAATCAAAATGACATGTCGAGATTAATAAAATATTTGAGATATATTACAGTATGATATACATATATATACTCGTATATATATATATAATGTGTAGTATATTAAGGTTAATCGATAAAGTATGGCTAAAATCATATTATGCAGTATCCGAAACTAATAAAACAACTTCTAGTATTCGCTGCAATTTGGTAAATATGTTTGATTAATAGTTTGCAAGACTAAAAACTTTCCACAAGACATGTATGATCGTACAGCATTGCAGCACCAAATTTAGATTTATTGATGGATATCGATTCAAACTACCACGTTGTTGACTCATTTCCTAGCTGCAGAATGTTCCAATAATGTCGAAATATTTTATTATACAATCCATCCATCCAGATATACGTGTACGTGTGTGTGTATGTATTTCAAAAGTTAATATACGTAAAAGTTTTCAAAAGCTATAAACATTAAAACTTTCATAACCAAAATGTTTGGTAATTCAGTTTTGTGACACAAACGTTTTTCTTTTATAGCTGACCTCGCGGGAAACTTGTTTTTCTAACAAATATTGTAAATTATGAACGCTGCCAGCGGAAATTTATTTAATGGTTCAAAAATTATTCAGCGAATGTGCAACGTGAGTGATATAACAAGGGTCCGCTACGTAGAAAAAAATTAATAAATTAATATTCAACGAAATTGTTTAGTATATATTAACGAAATGCTGGGTACATGGTCGACAGATATGCAGTAATGGACGTGAAAATAATTAAAATGAATTATTGACTTAATAATTAAAGTTTTATTATATTTTTTGCGCTCTAGCACATGAAAAATTTAAGTGGTTTTATGAATATTACACCGAAGTCATAATAATTAAAATAGTTTATATTATACATACATATTATCAAAATCATACATCAGTGCAAAGCAGAAAACATTTATATTTTTTAACTGACTACTCAAAATGTTCAATTATATAAACGAATATATTTTTAATATTTAATTTACCAAAATAAACATTTTTGTCTTCTTCAAAGAACTTTTAATTTTTTACTGTACTGAATGTGTTTATTTCAAAGGAGAAACCTAATTTAAACACTATATATATATATATATATATATATATATTCTAACCGAGTGTATAAATTATTTTTGTAATATATATATATATATATATATATACATATATATTTCAGAAGTTGTTTGTCCTATTGATGCCAAAAACATCCTAATGGGGATGTACAGAAAATCAATCATTATTTTGTGTAGTATGTACGTGTATATATATATATATATATATCGAAATGAGGTCTGCTTTTTCCCTCAATCAATTACAGTACTGACTAATTAACGAACGATATAATCCACTTGCAAGAAAATCAAATAGAAAGTCCACTACAATTAATTAATTTGTACGAATTTCATATATAGTACAGATGACATTGTTCCATTGTTCGTCGACGACAAAAACGGTCCAAGTATAGTCGAGGCAACACGTTTTCATTGCCAGCTAAACGGAGCGTGAGACGCAATTAATCTGCCACATATAGCGCCACACAGCTCGGAGCTATGTGGCGCACGGTACGGCGTCTGCGAAACGTTCGAATATCAGAGAAAATAGATAGATACAGACTTATATTTCGTTGTAATTTGTATATATTTCAATACGAGAAAAAAGACCTGCATATGTGTGTGTGTGTGTGTGTGAGCGCATGTTTTTTTTTTCAATGGATTTCATACGCGACGTGCTCGAGTAACGCATTAAAAGTTTTCCAGACGCGGTGAATAAGTTCGATCCGAATTACATGTTGTAATTTGCTGGTGTGTTTTGTTCGATATTGATGAACTGTGTAAATTGAAACTTGTTATACGTACTAAAATGTGTCGATACATAAACGATAACATAACATATATACTGTATTAACTTGTATTTCAATTATATTCTAATGAACGGATCTGCTGCTACATTATCAGCCCTTTGTTCAAACATGAACTTAATCGGAAAAAAATTCTACAAAGTAATATTTCAATACAATATCTGGGTGTTACATATTTCAACGCATTGAAAATTACAAAAAAATCATTTTGAATGAAGTTTATTCAATTAAAACAGCTCATATACTTTTTATACTTTTAATCGTATAAAAAATATACAGTCAATATAAAACCATCGTCCAGTTTTTTTTTTAAAAAAAAGAAAGTCTGTTCTATACAAGAAAAAACCGGTATAATTTTTTCATTAACGTAATTAATTTTTTACCATTTGTAACATTAGGATTATTAAATTTCAATATATTCATTATCATTATGGATACAAAATAATATATTTTCAAATTCTACAAAGAGTATGTATTAGGCTTTAAGGTACGGAATTAATGCTCATATAAATACAAATATCATCTAATGTATGAGATTTTCATGTATAATTAACATTTTAATATATCTTCAGTGAGTAATTGGATATCTCCAAGCGAAATGACCTAAGGACTTATATGTTATAATCCATATATATGAGAAAATTTTGGTTAAAAGTACCTTCCACTTATGAACAAACAGAAAAGATGAAATTGTAAAAGAATTATTATTAATAAATTTGAAAAATCTTTATTTATGAACAGAAATAATTGAACAGGATTTTCAAACAATTCCATTTGCTAACAAGTGTTTGTTCCGAAAAAATAGGACACTTATCCTTGATTTTTCGAATATACATCAGATATTGACATTGAAGATAACTTTTTAAAGCTTTCCATTTTGCTAAATAAGATAGTTATTTATTGATTACACTGTTTTCACAAATGAATTATTTTTTCGTCCTAAAACCGACAAAAAATATTCAACAAGCAATTTTTGATTGTTATTTGTTCGCATTTCGATGCAAACATCTTCAGAGCGCCAGTATAGAAAAATCTCTTAATTATTAATAATTGAACAGTTTTGAATAGATTTTTTTCTGGTTTGTAGAGAAAAAACGAATCCATTTGTGAAAAGTTAACGAATTGAAACTAATTTGTAGATCATATGAATCGTGTTTGAAATCAATTATATTCATGAGTGTTGAAAATACTGAGCTGGAGATTTTAAGATTTGATAGAGTATAATCAACAAAAATTAAAGTTTTGTTCTTAATTGGAATATTTGATACTGAATTTGTGGTCTTAATTATGTATATTGATTATTGTTAATTATTAAATGAAAAGTTAATTAAAGCTAGAAAAAAGTACCAGCCATTATGATTCTTTTTAGAAAAACAATAATGGATTGAGCTGCATTAAACAGACATCTCTCACTCTCTTTTTCTCTCTCTCTCTCTACATATATATATATGTTAGTACATAATCATATGACAAAAAGAATTGACTATTTCAGTCCACATGAATGAATAAAAAAATTAGATACAAATATTAAATTTCAACAAATACGAATTTCCCTCCATATTAATCAATTTCAAAATTCACTTATGAAATCATCCGTTTTTTTTTCGGTAAAAAATAATCTTATTTGTAATTCAAATCCTGTGTAAATACTGGCTTGTTGAACAAATTCAAATTTACATAATTTCTTTACAGTGAATACTTCTAAATCATATAGCACCGAAAAATTAATGCGAATTCCGTCCTCATTTCACACATCTGTTCATATTTATTTTAATGTATCATGTTTACTGTTTGAAAAAATAACTGTTTAAAATTTTTTACAACAATTTTTTACACAAGTTTGTCTATGTGAGCGCTTTAAATACTATCGCCGGTTTAAGAGATTAATGTAACTGTAATTCCGACATATGTGTATTTTAAAATAATTCATAACGAAAATAATATGTATTTTAATATATATATATATATACATATGTGTGTGTGCAATAAAACAAAACGATTCGATGAAACTAAAAAAAGTGATTGAATTTTCCTTGGAATGGCCCGTGTTTATATATAATAAAAAATACACAAACGCAATCAAAAGTTTCTCAGCGAGTAAATAAATAAAACAAACAACTTTTTAAATATATTTTTTCACAAGCAAACGAATAAAATATGCAAACAAGACAAGTAAACTTCTTGAACAGTCCCAAGCGTAACGCTTATCAATTGGCACTTGGCACAATTGGAAAATAACGATAAATTGAAAACTTTTGAATTGTGTTTTCCACAAAATAATCGTTTTAAACGTATAAGAATGTATATATATATATATATATATATATATAAATGTGTGTGTATAAGTCAAAGTCACTACATACACACATTCCTTGTCGTTTCCAGTCCATCCTACCACTTTTTATTCACTCTTTTCGTCGTCTTGAAAAGTTTGTTCTCCGAAATATATCCACGTCACTCACTAACCAGTCACACCTACGTGCTCGTTCTCTCTCTCACACCTTTGGCACGCACTCTGACTAGTATATGTTTTTATACAAGCGTACACACACACTCACACACATATCCACTTGTACTCTTTTTCAGTTCCTTATCGTCATGCCACTGCAAAATATTTTCTTGTTTCTCGCACAAAACTTTTAAAGAATATAATTCGTTGCGTCCGTAAACCGGAGTCAGTCTTTTATCAGAGTCTGTTCATGCGAATCACAGTCTCACTTGAACTGTTTTACTTACTTTTTGTTTGTTTTCTCTATATGACTGCGAGAGATCATAAATGATATGAAACATTTCTGTAATATATTTTGTAGATATTTTTATATGAACTGTACAGTGCCGGAACTGATATGGTTTGCAATAACGATTTTTCAGTAGATACTATTTTCCATAGATTATTAAAAAAACAATTCATTTATTACATTTTCAATAAATAATATTAATTTTTATATACAAATCTTACAGGTTATGTTCGAGTTCATTTCTTCTAAGACTGGTTTTAAAATTTTTCAACTTTAAATAAATTTTAAATTGTTAGAAATCTATCTAAAGATGAAACTCAAAACCGATCTTAGAAGAAATTACCTAGAATAATATCTATAGAATTATAAAGAAATACCAGAAAAAATAAAACTAATACTGATTTTATTTTTCTTTTATTCTATTATAAAATAGATTAAGAAATACATTTCTGATTCAGTGGCTAAGTTTATTTTCACAAATGACTTCTTCTCTTACCCATAAACCACAAACATTTTTTAATCAAAAACGTTCAATAAATGATTTTTCATTTTTGATAACGGCTTGTATACATTTCGATTTTGATCACCATACTTTTTTGTATCTTTTTATTGTGATGATGATGGAATAGGCACAAGGACTAAATAATTTTACAAATAAATCACTCCCAATTTTTTTAAAAAAACGATTTCTTATCAAACTGTTTAAGTATTGCTTATTATCGTTTTCATTGGTTTTTATTTGTGTTTAGATTCAATATTTTTACAAAAAACTATTTTATGGTATATGGGGAGCTATTCATTTGTGTAGAAGAATTAAATCGCATAAAAAAAGTACAATGCTGAAGTTGGACGATGTTTCATCAATTAATTGTTGTATTATTTTAAAATATTATATTTTCTAACATAAAAGGTGAACATATCACAATAAGTATGTATTATAAAGATACATAAAAATATTATAATGATATGTCAAGTATTCTAAAGATTAATATATAATAAATTTTACAAAAGGGTTCGAAATATGAGATTTAAAAATATAAATACATTTTAAATAGTGAAAGTGAGATACATGGTACTCATTGGTTTAAATTTGGATTTAGAATTTTTTTTGCCTATCAATCATATGATTTAAATCAATATTGTTACTTATCATGATAGGATATTCGAGTATTGAAAATTCAATGATTTCAACTCAATGAAACAAAAAATTTTAAATTTAAATTATTATTTATTGATAAAAAATAATAATCGGTTATTAAACTTAAATGCAAACAACAAAAATGTATTATATTTACGAAAATCATGAATAGTTTTATTAATTGTGATATTTAACATTGTTTTTTGAATTTTAAAAGTGATAAAATATAATAACTATACGCAATCAGTTTCATAAGTTGACAAATTTGAACAATGTTAGAAAAACGAGTAAAAAGATAATACAAGGAATGTGTTAAAGAGAGAAAGAGTGAATAACATGTCTTATGAAAGTCTGTAACAGTTTTGATATCGGATAACTTTAATGTTAACACATTTTTACAATCTAGAAACTCATGAACTATGATAAAATTCAAATTTCTATGATTTATAATCAATTTGCTTAAAATATACTTTCATGAAATCATCTAATTAATCTAAATGAAACTATATGCAAAAATCTGCTCTCTGTACACTATAAGCTTAAAAAAATTCAGACAATTGTCAGTTTTATTTATTTGTTTTGTGTAATATTCGATTCTTTATTTTCTCAAACAGCATGCATAGAAATATTCTAAATTCCAAATTATTTTCTCACTGTATATTTTTGATATTTAGGTTAAATTCGCTCCCCAAAGAGGAATTATTCTTATCTTACTATAAATAATGATTTATTGAGCATTTTGATTAGATAATGATTTTATAGTTTTGAAGGTGAAAAAAGAATTAATTTGTTAAACCCTTATTTCTTTTCAGTACAATTTCTAAATAAACCAGATTCAGCTGTATCACTATGAAGTATATTTTATTTTACAATTATTACACTAAAAAATAAATTCATTTTACATCGATTTTAAATTTTAATCAATAAACATACCTGTTTGAAAGAAAACATATCGAATCCAAATAAAAAGCGGAAATTATAAATTCACATTAAAGAAATGTCCAAGTAACTAAAACACAGTTCCACAAGCTCGTGCTATTTCTTAGAGCCACCGCGCACATTCGCACATAAACGGCACATTGATTTTATAAAAACGCAATTAATTTCACAATAATTTTCGAACGGTCGCCCGTTACGACCATATCGTACCATTAATCAAACTTCCATACCATTCTTGTCACACGAATGTGTGTAATGGACAAGCGTTGCGTTCGGACACCAGGTGTACAGTTTTATGTGCATGTTTATCTCTAAATATTTGAAATGTTTCCTATAAAACGTATTATGACTAAACTGACATTAAATTCAGTTACGTAATCCTCAAAAATCCACGATGAATGACACAGTCGGACAGTCGTGTAATGGAATGTCATAATATAATACGAATTTAAATATTTAAGAACTAGTCACTAGAACGGTTCAGTTTGTCTGTATATCAATCTATTATTTGTTTTGATTGAAAATTAATATTTTATATATATATATATATATATATTCAATATATATATATATATATATATATATATATTCAATATATATATATATATATATATATATATATATTCAATATATATATATACATATATAAGTTCTTTTTTAAATTAATAATTGATGGCTGAAATATATTATTTAGAATATTTTTAAATTTCTGAAAATATTATTTGTAGTTTTTTTTTCTAAATTTCAATCAGAATTTTTAATCGCTCAGTACCATGACATGTATCTTTTCTATCCTATCAAACCTATTCTATATTAATAAATTTTTCTGTACCTTAATACTCTGAAAATGGTCGAATCGTCATAGAAATCGCCATCAGAAATAAGCAAAAAGCATTTAGTGAACATTTTTGATCAGAAAAAAGTCCTTGTGGAATTAATTTTATTTACTATATTTATGTAACTATATTTTATTTACTTTAAAAATTGAAATAAATCTGTGATATATGTATATATATATATATATATATATATAATTTATTGTATATAAAAATTAAAGACATTCATCATTACATTGCACACAGTTGAATAATAAATTTAAAAAGAACAGATGTGTAGGAACGATGATAAGGTGACAAAAGTATCTCTCTACAGAAAATCATTATAAATTTTATACGAACGAAAACATATCTCAGTTTTGATAGATTATTGTATAAAATATGACAGAAAATTTAAAGCATTTCACTGAAATGAATCTCATTTCATTTGTAATCTCTGTCAGAAATGCAGTAAAATAAGAATAAAACACATTCATGAGAGAAACGAATATTATATTTATATGAAATTGGAATAAATATAACAGGAAAGTTGTATGATAAATATAGTTATATTTTACATCCCGTCATCCAATAGAATTTGTCTGTAGATACGAATTTTATTTACAAACTCTAGCAGAATGTTTGCGTTTGTAATTATTTGTTAAAATAAATAAATTTGTCGGTTAATCTTTATTATTAAATAGAAGTTTGAGGTTTTCGAAATATTGAGCGTTGTCAGCATTTACCTTTAATACTTTATCAAAAGATAAATACATCTTCAAACATTGAATACTACTTCAAGTAGGTTTTCTGTTAAGAAAACATATTTTTTTAATTATTGAATATAAAAAAATAAGTTGAATTTAGAATTTTTTAATATTTGAAATCCTTTTAAAATTAATGATTTTTTTTGATAAATAAAAAATATATTAATTAAATAACATGAGTGAATAAATGTTGAAAATTGAAGTTTTTATTATAAAAAAATAGACTGAAACAAATACAAGCGTTGAAAAATTGATACCGTATGTGCACTTAAAACTCCAGATCCCATATAAATTATCAGATATCATCGAACAACCTTACATAAATTCCCGACGAATGTATATTTATCACTCGCATAAATAAATCATTAGACAAGTATTTAAAAAAATGGAGGAGACGAGGTGGAAAAAAAAACCGAAACCGGTAAACAAAATATATAATGCGTTTTTTTTTTTAGTCCGCGGAGAAGAGATTAAACCCGTAAAAGAAAGTAAAGTGAGCTAAATTATTCCAGTTTATAAACAACGGACCGTAATGGAGTGAAAACGAAGAAGTGGGTGAGACGACGTTACGGTGGAAAAAAAAGACTAGAATCGTATTTTAAAACGGTGCAAATCCTCTCGGAAAAAAGTTTGCGCGTCGTTTTTCGCATAGATATTTCGGTTTCGGCCGCCGGGGAAAGGTGCTTTTAAAGAGATTTATGTCTAACGTTGAGGTTAAAATTTGCAGTCTTTAGAAGTATCCCGAAGAAGGTAAATCTTCGGTGTAATGTGAGCGAGGTAGTTGGGGCGCACTTCCGTATACTTTTCGAATACATTGTGCAGTGTGCCCGACCGCAAATAACAAACATTTAGGACGTTTGCAAATTATGTCATTTTCTTTATGTGCTACGGCCGTGTGATGTATGATTACATCGTTCCACAATAAATCCAACATCGAGAAACTTATTTACCCAATCATGGACTCTGAAACTTTTACAAATGTTCAACGAGTTGTCTGCAGTTAAATTCAGTTTGATTTAGAGAAATGACACATACTCTTAAATATCTTTAAAGCATTAATAAATATCAAAATATTACAATTTGCTCATAATTAATTCAGATACCGTATTTACTGACAGGTACTTTATATTTTAGAATTAATTATAAAAATACAAAAGATCTCTTAATCCATTTATTAAAAGTACGGATCAATTCGATATTCGTTTATAGAAAATAAAAATTTGAATAAATTTCAATCTTCTGTTCAACTTTGCGCAGTTAATCGAGTAACTGACGAATTATTTATTGGAAAAAATACCAACTTTTAGTCTATGAAATTGTAAAACATTTTCGGACCTCTTCCACTGTTTTAACATTTTTTTCATACGAGCCTCGTATTATATGAATAACAACACTTTGCTCGAAAGCTGAAAAAATCATTTCCACGGTTTTGGCAGCATTTTTTTCAACTGAAATGCGAAAAGTACGCAACGCTTAATATGGTGGTTTTTAGACATTATCGTGTTCACTACTGTCTTGCGAGATTATGTCAATTGCTTGGCCAAGATATATAGTGTTTCTAAATGTTAAGGTTAGCAATTCAAAATCTTAAAACGTCAAGAAAATATTTTAATTTAAAACTTAGTTATGATTGATTCAATTTAAAGGCACCGGATTAACTTTTATACCTTGTACATAAAAATATACATAATTAACACAATATAGTGTCTGATACTGTAAGAAAACTTCATTTCTTTCACTACAGAAACTACAAAAAAATGTGTGTTTAAATATATTCAGTAATAGATTAATAATCATTTATAATTGTTGATTAAGTCCATTTAGATGTCAGTTCCATCATTTCTAGAGCGCTAAATTATACTAATTGAATTATCTACCTACTGATCAGTGCACTGTAATGTTCATGTTGTTCCTGTGCAGCGATATTCTTATATGCTACGATTGGTTTCGACATAGTCGTCATTTTCCGGCAGCCTTGGGGTATGGTTACACACTGAAATTAATTTTCAAATTTCAAGTGTGAAATATTACTCATCAGTTCTGTCTGAAGATGACAGATATTTCGAAATCGGTCGTAACAGATAACAAGATAGTTTTCGTAGGAACAGAGAACATTAATAAAATATTATTTCGGAATAAGATATATTCGTATTAAAATCGTTTGTTTTCCCATTTATACACATATTACTGTATTGTAATATTCTTTATGATTACTTTCACTCGATTACACTTTATATATTAGTAGTTCATATTCTATTTTATCATTGATATAAACTTACTTTCATATTATTTTCTGTCAGTCAATTAGTAGGACATCTTTCGTTTCGCCATTGGATCTGAATTAACTTCGAAAGCTTTACAAACATGTCTTTAATAATTAGAAAACTAGATTTCTAATCATAAGCCGATTCAATTGAATTCAGACACAATGTATCAGTTAGTCGGCTTATAGAACCACAGTAAGTCAGATGTTTCTGAGAAAATCAGCTTTTCGAGAAATGCCAGACTGATAGGCGGTTTTCTGTAAATTGACAGACATTATATCTGAGATTGAAACTTAATACTACACTAATTCAATTAAATAGAATTCTGTCATTGTTTTCACGGATTGATAAATTTCCGTCCCACAAACCATAAAAACATCAAAGTACAAGGATGCCTTTATTGAAAATTATTTTAATTAATACTTTCATCATCTTTAGGTAGACTAAGAATTCTAGTTCTAAAAAAATCTAGAATCTGAAAAAAAAACGAAGTCGAAAAAGGTAAAAGAAGAAATGAATTCATACAAAGATCAATACCATTTTGATATTCTAATTAATTTTAATGCATGCATTTCTATAACTTTACAACCCACAATAACATTTCTCAATAGAAAATGTTTAATAAATGACAATTGAATATTTTTGATTGTTATTTACAAGCATTAGAATAATTAAACCATCATCTTCAGAGCATTAAGGTATAGAACAATCTTTAGTTTATATTTTTAACATTTTTGTGTAGATTGAAAACTCTAGTTCTAAAAAAAATCTACAATCTGGAGATAACGAATATGAAATTAATGGCAGAGAAATTAATTCACACATAGATTAATGCAATTATGATATTGTAATTAGGTTTACTTTGACAGATGAATTTATAACACTTTATAAGTTAAAAATTTTTTCTCTGATCAAAAATTTTTAATAAATGTCTTGATTATTTTTGATTGTTATTTATAAGTATTCTGATAATTATACCATCATCTTCAGAGCATTAAGGTATAGAACAACCTTCAGTTTATGCTTTTAACATTTTTAGATAGTCTGAAAACTCTAGTTCTAAAAAAATCTAGAATAAAGAGTTTACAGTGATATATTTTGATTAGAAGTGATTCATTTCATGAAAAACACATTTGTTAAACATATATATTGAAAATTCAGTGTTTCAATTAAACTATTTGGGATCTTCTTAATTACACCCTATATTTAAACTAACCGTGATTCTTTTTGTAATGAATAATCAAAACAGCGAAATTATAATCACATTTGCATATAAGTTTAAAGTGTTAAAGCATATTTTGGCTTATTCCTGTTCCTAAATTATTAATGAAATGAATTTAATCTGAGGGCATAGAAGAAGTAAAGTGAAAAATATGAATATTTTCTAATTATAATTAAAAAAAAAAACTACAATAAGTATATCTAAACAGTTAACATTCATATTCTTTGATTGGAAAGAATTTAAGGGACAAGTGTATTTAAAGAGTTTACAGTGAGACATTTCAGTTGGAAGTGATTCTTTTTATGAAAAACACATTTATTAAAAATATGTATTAAATTTTCAATTGAACTATTTGGGAACTTCTTGATCAAACCTTGTATGGAAGCTAACTGTGATTCTTTTTGTAATTAATAATCGAAATAGAAAAATTATAATTTAATTTGCATACAAGCGTTAAAGTAGAATTAAAGCCAGATATTTGTTGATCTTTATATATATATCGTATTGTCCTTTCGTTAATTTCAAAAAACCACATACTCAGCTTACACAGCTATCCCTCCATTGCAATAATACCGTTTTAATTACATTTATACTATCGTCTATCGTTACGTGCTATTTGCGTTCTAATACACAAGCTGTGCTATTATTGACAGAGGTTTATGTGGAAGTTCATCAATATCGTTTATGTTATATCTACAGCAATAATGGCTGAAATAACTTCCTCTAATGTAACTATCAATAAAAACGACTTTAGTCAATATTGGTCTATATTGAACTAGATATTAAATTCATAAGCTATCAATTTCATACGAGATTATTTCAGTAAAAATGAATGTTGTTATTGGAACGAGATATATTGTTGATGATATACATTGATATTATTTATTCGAATATAAAAAAAATGTGAAAAAGAATTACAAGTAATAATGATCGGAACAAGATCCTCTTCTCTTTAATAATACATATTTGTACGCAAATTCTATTCATTTCTGTGAAAAGTGTTTTCATTTTAAACGAGAAAATTAAAGGAAGAAAAAAATGTACAAAATTACACAGAAATCTAATAAAAATCCGACCGCGTCAAAATAATTGCGTCTATAATGCACTTTTTTCACGAAAACCAAGCTGGAATTACTTTCAGCGTGACATCCGACATCCGATCGGCGGGGGGAAAAAAAACGTGACGTGACGTGGAAAAAACAAGGACGAAAACACAGAATCGCATAGCTTAATGTTGCGTCAGACTGTTTTTCTGTCAACGACGCGGTTACAGTTTCGGTTCGGCGTCTAAAAAACGATTCCCGTGCACTCAGGAAGTGACTCTATGAAACTGAATTGTTTTAATAAAAGCGGAAGGCCGACAAACTCGACGACAAATCCTGACGTAATTGAATCAGGCGACAAGCACAGTTGATCGTATCGCATTGTTCCCGGGATCGTTTTTAATTGTACTAAAAACCTTTGAGATAACGTTGCGAAAATTTGCACAGGAATTATCGTCGCAGAAGGCGCGCAGATCCGCTGTTAAGATACGCTGTTGCATACATAAATGTGTAAGAATTTTTTTTGGGAAACGTTCCTCCGAATGGGATGTCGTGTTGGTTTCTAGATAACTGAATGAGTTGTGGATTCGGATAAGAGAAACGAATGAAGACAGAACGATTTTAAATAACTTTCTTGTATAATACGCGTTTGAAATACAGAAAAAAAATATTTTTGTTCCGAATAATGGTCATATATAGATTCAAACGTTTACAGATAAATATGAAATAATATATTAAGTCTTTCTATTTATTTTCTCTAAAATTGTAAAAATATGAAGGCAAGAAAATAACAACAAATATTGAAATTTATAAACGTGACTAATTAAAAATCTGAGAGTTGATTAAAATATCAAACAGATTTTAGCATTTAAGGTAATATTTTCTACGAATATAAATACAGGTCAACGTTTTTATTATATTTTTTTTCTAAAAGATTTAAGAGGTAGAGTAAAACAAGTCTGAAGTAAATTCAACTAACAATTTGTGGATCTAAATAAAAAAACAATCAAGTATATAAATTTTTAAGAGGATAGACTGCTTTATGTCCTTTAAAACACATTTTTTACATATACTACAAGTTTGAAGACTTAAGAATATGTCGAAATGTCTTTAAACTCCAAATAATTAACTAATTAACTTGAGAAATAGTAGTGATTTGTTGAAATTTCAAAAATTACAGAAGAGTTAGTTTGTTGTTTAACTTGCTCGACTGAAGCAAACTTGGAACAGTTTGAACTGAATTTCTAATCAAATCTCAAAATATTTAGATCAAAAACTATTTATTTCTAGTTAGTAAGTTCGATTGAAGTTAGAAATTTCCAGTAAAGAGTCTGAAAAGTTTAACTTAACTTTCAAATGAATTATTTTTCACACTGAAAATTATAAAATTTTTATGACCAAATTGGTCAATAATTGATCATTTCTGATTAATGTTTATGCGCATTTCGATGTCGATGCCATCATCTTTTATGAAATAAAGTACAGAAAAATCGTGAAAATAGAAATATTTTAGTTGCAATAGAATAGAAAACTGAATACCCGATCTAAGAAGAATAAAACTCATTTATGAAAGTAAATTTAGCCACAGTCTCTGAACTGTATTTCGAATATTAATTAATTTCCAGTATTTTCAAAAAATATGTCAAATCTTTTCATCAATTCTATTTAAAAATTTAAATAATTTTTCCAAACACTGCACTTTTTAAACCTATTCTCTACAAAATTTCAGGAACTAATAATCTGATAATTTAAAATTTGTCGTGCACATAAAATTGAATTCTTTTACCATTTAATACAGCAATTTTAAGACATATTATTTTTTAATTGTAAAATATGTCTAATCTGGTCAAAAATCGATAAGGTTTTAAATATCAAATAATTTTGATTTTATTTTCTTATTAGATTGTATTTTAAAATTTTAGAGTTTCTAATAATATAAGGATTAGTTTGATTTTTTTGGTTAAGATGACTGGAAATGTAAATATTCTGCCAGTCAGCAAAAAAAATAATTTTTCTGTGGTGTTGTGTTTCACTACTAATAACACTTCTATTTAAATACATACAAATAAACAAAATTATATAGTTTAATTGAATATAAACAAAAATATTGATTAAATTTGATATTTATATACAGAGTGTTTTTTTTTAAAAAAAAAGAATCTTCAACTTAACGTATTTTTAACGATATAAACCAGACAATCCATTTAGTTCGAATAAAAGATGTGAAGTAAGTAAAATGATTGTTTGACTTAAAATTTAATTACTTTAACATATATGCTTGCGCTTTTTTATATTACGAACAAATAAAATCATTTATATTTATATTTAGGTACTGTGTTAAATTTTATGAATAAATTAACACTTCAAAAGAGTTTAAAAATATCCTTGTATTGAAATATGAAAATGAATTTAAATATTTTAATGCAATATTTTTCCAAATTTGCTGATTCGTTTATAAAAACCAAAAAAAAATAATATTGCTGATATTTTAATTAAGAAAGTTATTGAAAAAAATCGAACAAGTATTCATGCTCAAGTATAAAAATCCATGTACCATTTCTATTTATGAAACTGTATCGAACGAAACTACTGGTTCGTTTTGTAAACGTTTATTTATGTACTGATCGGTTTACGCACAATTTATAATACATACGTTGCGTTGTAGTGCTGCAAACACATTGTCTCTTTAATGAAAAGTGATTAAACTTCGAGTACGATTCTATTCACTGGCTCATTAGTCAGTTAATTCAATGTAGTATCTATTGAATTATATAGCTACTTTGGTACACAATGGTTAAAGAAACTATCAATTATATAAACGAGAACGTCGATTTTCCAAATACAATGGCGGAACGGATGTTGTACTATTGATTGGGTCAAGCGGTGATGTTTTGGAAATCGATGTACATCAATACACATTTTTTTCATGGGCATAATAGCACTGAAGTGTATCGAGCTGTAATTAATTGTAATTGATTCATGAACGGTCTAAACGTTTCAGTTTTTGCTTACATAATAAAATATAGAAATTGACTTTTTTTTTCATAATCATTTTATTGAATGAACACGCATTAAAATCAAAAACAAGAATTTTCATTTAAAAGGCAACAAATCATAAAAAAAATATATCAACAACTGAAACGGTTCGACACATTTGTGACCATTAACGGGCTCCACAATGACGTTACGATAAAGTTTCGATAAAGAATTTATTTCAGATCGACAAATTCGAATAATTGTTCAAACTTCGTCGGAAACGAACGCCGGTATTCGAGATTAACGCCGAACGAACATTAACCCGCAAACTTTCCGATTTGCATCGTCGTATTTACTTTTTTTTCCCACCTCTCGATTGGAGAACTGATTTTTATATAGCCGTGCGCTTTCTATAATTCATATCAGGAACGTCGCTGCGATATGAAGTCGACGACGTCTTTGTGAACTTTATGTTTATTTAAACATACGACTTGAGGGTGTCGTATATCGACTGACCTGAATCTATCACCTGCTTTGATAAAATATTATAGTATTTTTAAGATGCTCCGATGTATTTACGGTGTTTGGATTCGGTGGAAGGATTTATAGTCAGTCAATAGTGGTTTATCAGAATTTATGTATAATATAATAATATTGATTTTGTATTTACTGATATCGCACATAATTCTTCAGTTACTCTTTTCATTATTTTTAAATTTATAATAAAAGAAACTTCAATAGGTAAACCATTGCTTTTTGGAATAACAAATTAAAACGTTTTTTTATACTTTCCGGGTCTATTTTTTTATATAAATAATGTATTGTAATCATATTAATACAGAAAACATCCACTAGTACCAATAAATTCAATTTAAAATTTCGTGTAAATAAAATTTATCGTTTTCAATAATTTTTCTCGATTTTTAAAAAAATCTGTCATACATATATACATCTGTCAAACCAATTCTAATAGGGATTACAATTTAATAAGATGATAACAATTCTGCTATACACACAAAAATCAAAATACTGAGTGACAAAAATAATACAAAATCTAGAAAGTGAAAACAACTAACACATTAGATTATTTAGGTCCGAATTAAATGTCTTTCTTTTTTAATTTTTCATTTTATTTCACTTTCATTAACTCAGAATTTAAATAATTTTCATCATAAATTAAAGAAAAATTAATAGAAAAACACGTTATATCAGTGACACATCAGAAAGATGAGAATCTGTTATTTCTCTTAACATTTTTAAAATTATCTATCTGTGAAGATATTATTTTCTTTCTCAGCTTGGAAAAAGTCGGACAGTAAATTGTGATATTTTTTTTCACAAATTAATTATGTTTTATTTCATATTCATAAAAATATTCAATAAATCACTACTAACCATGTTTATTCTTACTTATGCGGATTTCGATAGCGATACCATCGTCTTCAAAGCAAAATATTTGAAATTTTTGAATATTTTCGACTAGAAAGATTGTTTTAGGTGTGTGAGGTAGAAAAACAATTTGTAGAAATGAATTAAGTCAGTATCAGATCTGTATTTCGACTAAAGGAGATAGTACGGTGATGTGAGTCTCTACGGGACAAATAAATAAAGAAATATGTAATCTCATTGTGTCATTTTTCAACACATCTACAGTGACACCCCAAATAGTATATCAATCGTTCATACATACAGATTACACAAGATACAATATTTGCAATAGTCGAAAGCTGTACAAATATTGTAACTGTGCGTATACAACGACGCATATTGAGATCATCATCCTGTTTGTTTGTTTTAAATGTTTATGAACGCTCCATTCACTAATGAGATGATAATAAACACGACTGTTTAGTTTTGTTATCATACGCATTGTATCGCGAACACTGTGTGTATGCAATAAATTCAAATTAATTTATTATGGGTGCGATATAAGCAACATGCCTTTTGTAAAACTGTATCGGCTTGTTGCCCGACGACGACAACGACAACGACGAAATTACCCACATCTTTGGCTTCCTTTGTTTCTAAAATAACATGCGGTTTCTGAATAATTCACGTGCTCAGTTGTGAGTTTCAGAAAGGTACGCAGCTATAATTGAAACTAACGTTTATTCAAGTTTCATTCAATTAATGATGTGACAAGGAGTAATAATTAATTTGTAGTATTTAGATAAATATTGTACATTAATATATATATATATATATATATATATATATATATATATATATATATATATTAATTATTCTTTAATTAACTGAAATATAAAAAATTGAACAATCTGATAAAACCGAAACAAGTACAAATTTAAAATTAATTCTCCGTACGGAATCGAAAAAAAAATACCTTCATCATCCATCTCGTTATAATATCTGTATGTATAATTTATTTCTGTTAAGTCTCGAACAAACCAGCGACTTTCATAAAACGCCACCGTCCCGAGCAGACATTCCAGAGCGCGAGAACACGCGCCATTACTGTCTCTGCGGTCGTCCAAGTCTCATAATTTCCTGTTCCGCGTCTCATTCTGTTCCGTTATCAACATGATTGTATCCGATTCGTCCGCGTATCAATTTTCTTTGTTCTTTTCATGTACCGGCATGTTCGGCGACAACGGGATAAAATCCATACCGGAAAGATATTTTATTTACGCCGTCGTCGAAAGTTAAATTGTTTTTAATGAAAACGTAATTATCGTTATCGGAATAATTCGAATCGAGATTCGCGAACACCGGATTACATCTGTAACGGAGATGCGAACCGACGCGGTCCGAGATATCTGGAACGCGTCGCGCTGCTCGCCGTCGCCGTAATTTAATTCGCTTCGATATTTTACGAACAGTTAATTTTTGTGCTAATTTTATACACTCTATTATGAAATGTTGCCTTCAAGTATTTTATTCAAATTCTGGAACGTTCGAGAGCGAACGTTCCGGTTCGGCTCTAGGCAGATGTATAATTAAATATTTTATTTTGTAGACGGTTTGATTTTATATTAAAAACAGCTCGAATTTATTCGTATTTTGTAATGTATGAATAAATTATGAACAGTTGTGAGATACATCTCTTTTCTAACATTCTTTTTACATTAAATTTTCAATAAATATCGTATGAGTCTCTCTTCAAAATACATTATCAAAAAAATCTACTCTTTATTGTGTACTCCTCAAATAATAAAAAATATATTCCTTTATTTAGAGTTAAGTAAATCTAATCAAAATTTAGATTGTAGTAAATTGTATTATTTATTTTTTAAAAATGTTTAATTATCCCTCTGGTACGTGAGAAATTATGTATCAATTCCTGCATACTAAACATTAGATTTCATTTAAAACTGAATCATTTAAAATAGTATTTCCCTAAGAATACTTATATTATTTTTTAAACAATCTTAAAGAAAAAATATTAATTACAAAAATAATTGTTATGCAGAAGCAAAACATTCAATTATAGATTTTTTTCTATTAAAAACTTATATATCAAAGGAATAAATATGTTAAGTTTCTTTGAAAAGTGATATATCGGGCTAGTACCTTATTAAAAAAGGGAAAGAAACTTATGTTTAATATTTAAATTGTCTTACTTATCTTTAATTATAAGATTTTTATAATTACTCTAAGTTTTAAAGCCAGTACCTATTTGTTTTCATTAATAAAAATTTCACTTCTCTACAAAAAAGAAACATTTATATCAAAAATGATCAATAATTGATTTTATTATTCATTTTTAATCCTTGAATATACATATTTTAGATAGATATTCCATAATTCTTAAACCGTTAGAGTGTAGAAAAATCTAAAATTTCATCGATATAACAAAAAAAAACCTATAAGAATTTAAAAATTAATAACAGAATTGTATTTAAAACATAATTTGAAACACCGATTTTCAAAGAATTAAATATTCAAATTTTTCTTCTTGTAAAACAAACAAAAGTACTCGTTTGTGAAAAGAGGAAGATTTATGTCTTAACATAGAGGTTTATTTTTAATGTACTTAAAGTCGGATGATTTCTGGGTAATAAATTTACCAGTGACATTTATTACACTGTGTTTTCCTTTTCGAGTTTTCGTGATTTGTTCAAAAAGAAAAACTGATTTTATATGATTTAGTTTAAAACACAGAAATGATGGATTAAAAATATCTTCTTACTTTTTACCAGATTTCTTCTTCTAAACTAAGTTTTTAATAGTTGATTAGTAATTTTTTTGATAATTGTTCATGCAAAATTATTTAGTGATGCTATTTTCACAGCGAAAACTTGTAGAAAATAAACTTTATTTCTCTTTTCTGAGTTGAACATGAAAGCATCACAATGAAAATGCACAAAGTATTAACAAAATGGCCAACAATCAATTATTGAATTTTTTTGTGGCAGTGAAGGATGATTATTCATCTGTGAACATGAATTGTCACATTGTATAAATAACCCGAATAATATTTAATTGGGAAGTTGAAAAATTTGTTAAAAAAGAACAAAGAAAAAGAAATGTGATTTTACCTAATTTAATTTTTCAATTAAGAATATTGATTTTATAAAAATGTTTAGTTCGAATTTGCAGCATATGATCTTTCATCAAAAAAAAATATTAGTTTGAAAAATAAACAATTAGCAATTAGTTCTTGAAAGTAATTAACTGTTTTTTATATAAAACAATATAATTATTTTTAAAAAAACGTTTTCCAATAAAATTATCCCAAACCAGAAAAGATCATTTTTTTAAAAAAAATTAACTTTTTTCAACTCGCATTCGACCAGAGTGGTCAATGTTTTTAACAAAGTAAAATATGCCATCGACTAATTCCAGCAGGACTTTGTTGTTAGTGTGAAAGGACCCTTGTCACTGAATCTGTAAACCGTAAAAGTAACAAAAACAAAAATAACTTATTGATATTGTGTGTTCGTTTCACGTTATTCCACAGATTTGTGTTAAAATCTAAAAAGTAACATGGTGTATAAACACATTTATATATATATATATATATAATGGAATCGAAAAATACGTTTGAATTTTTAATCATGTACGCAATATTTACATCAAACAAGGGCGAATCGATACATCAAACCATGCAGATTTACTTGCGTCGTATAAAATAATTAATTTAATATTCAGCAACGTTCGTTTATTTACGTATCTCGTTTATCAATTTCCAGTATGACGATTCGTTTACACTTTTGCTGTATTATTGTGATTCGTTTTGTCAATAATTTAAAACTGTCCTAATGTAATCAACACGAACGATCGGATTAACAGTAGTTGTGTTTTTTCAGTGTAATCGCAACATTCAACAATAACTAATAAGCTAACAACCGACCGATCACAATCGGAATTTCAGTACAAATAGTTGGAAATATTCAGTGAGCGTTCTTGGAAATCAGATCGAAAACGAATTAATATATATATTTTTTTTAATAAAAATATTAACGATTCTCTGTATGAATCGAATTTTTATTTTGATTTCGTTCTAGTGAAATTACTTTAAACTAATTTTTGCACAGTTGTACAGTCTCATATATATATATATATATATATATATATATATATATATATATATATATATATATATAAATAAAGAAAGAGAGCGATAGAAACATGTATATGTAATAGCTCTACAATCTGTTTCAAATATTTCCCAATTGATTTAATTTATTAAACGGTACGTTTTGGAAAAGTATAGGAAATATTTTTAGCATTAATTATTAGTAATAATGATGTAGTAGACATACTTTCAGAATAACTAATAAGCTAACAACCGACCGATCAGAATCGGAATTTCAGTACGGATAGCTGAAAATATTCATTGAGTGTTCTTGGAAATAAAATCGAAAAAGAATTAATATTTCTTTAAAATAAAAATAAGAATTAATTTATGAATTTAGCCTCAGTGCCGAAACTATTTTGTGATTTTTAATTATATTCAGACATGTATTACAATTATATTTTGAGTGAAATATTTGAACATTTCAAAACAATAATAACTCAAATAACAAATTTATATGAAATGTGTGCACGGAGTTCCAAGAACTGTTTATTAATTTCAGTGAAACTTGTTTGAATTGAAATTTTGTAATCTTCAAACAGGATTTCAATATAACTTTTGAAACAATTTGCAAAAATATTTGTTATAACGATTGCAGGATTTTACAGTTCGATTTACTTTTACAGATGAATTCATACTCCAAACAACATCATTCGTTCGAGACATTTTGGTAAGAGAAAATTTTGAATTTTTTTTACTAAAAGAGTTTAGTAGAATAGTAAAGATAATTGAACAAAAGTGTAATTATAAAGACTGGAAAAGAAAATGTACTTTTATGAATAATGTTTTTTTTTCGAAATAAGATTTTAAAATTTTCACTTCTATAATTATTTACAGGAAAAAATTAAAATAAATAACAAAAAAACCAATACCATTTGATAAATTAAATATTAGCTATTTGTAAAAATATATTCTTTCATTATTATTAAGAAATTATTTTTTAACAATAAAGTTTTTTATATAAGTAACTTTATTTTGTTTAATATTCTATTAAAAAACATTATTTAAAACTAAAATTCAAATATAATATATATAGATATATGCATGTGTGTATATATATATATATATATAATGTTTAATATATAAAGATATTAAATAATACAACTTTTTGTTCAGTGTTCTCGACACAGCTACCATATTATTCATATTTATCGTCGAACAGAATGCATATTTTAAACCGTGACGACATTTCCGGTGCAGTTTAATTGTGCGGAAAAGGCGTAAAGAAAGCGTCGGTCTTCGAATTTGTCGTTTTTAGTTTTTCCAGCTGAAGCGTTTATTATTATTATTATACACATCATCGCTGGAAAACTATTATAATACGGCGATGATTATAATTACGCGGACACTAAATGTTTTGTATTCTCTCTATTCTTGTATTTTCAACAATAGAGGATACGCGCGCATCCATTGTGTACTCATGTCATATATATATATATATATATATATATATATATATATATATATATATGTATTCATAGATATACTTTTTCAAAGTATTCTGAGACTCTGTAACTCCACTGTTTAATACTGTTTAATGCTCTACAATGAATGGACGTTTGAAATAACTGACTCGTTACATTACTTGAAAATTAATTCGTTTTCTTGTACTTTGAAATAAGATGATTGCGAATGAGTACGACGGAATGGAATATTTTTATATGAGATGAAGAGGAATTTTGCATATATTTTGAATATCATTCGGAGTGTATATACATAGATATGTAAAATATGATTCGATGTTTCATGAAAGTTTTCCAAGATGTATTTAGGAAATTAAAGAACTATTTACACACTTTCTTGTTTAAAAATATGAATTATTTATAAATTATATATTTTATTGTTTTATTCATGTATTATATACATTGACATGTATTAAAAGGTGCGTAGAAGGACTAGTAAACTGGCAACGATTATGATTACGGAAGAATTTATGATAGTTTATGAATATAATTGGAAATTGGTGCAAGTGATTAGAAGAGCTTTTCCCTGTTTGATATTTATTTATTCTGTATGGGTCTTGTAGTCTTTTCTTCAAGTAGATCTTGAATAGAATCAAGCATTTCAAGACCTATTTGCGGATAACGTGTTGAAACCAGTTGTAGGAGAAAGAATTCGTATCGAACCTAACGAATTCAAAGAGAATAATGAATAGAATATTCATAGAATGTTTTCTATTTCTTCTAAAACATTGTTTATTAAGAAATATATTACTTTAAAAGTGTCTATTGAAAGAATAAGAATGTTCGTTGAAGTGAAAGTTGTTGATAAATTAACAAGTTTAATGTAGAAAAAATAGAACGAATTTTTTGCAGCGTTTACAATATTAATAACAAGGATCAAGTCGAGCTGTAACGTTATTGCGTTCATAAATGCGTATAAAAAATGAAAATTTATCTAGCCACTACTAATTTTGAATTATATTTTACATTTCAGGTACGTTATTAAAATTTTCACCACAATTTTTTTTATCTGAAAATGCGTGTATGTCTGAAGCGTATATAAAATAAATTAAAAATAAAAAAAGTTCACGTTTTAGTGGTCTACGAGCGTAGGTAAGTTTATTTAAAAATATGAAAATATTCTGTGGCTAGTTCGCTAGAGACAACTTCTAAAAACTGACAATATATATATATATATATATATATATATATATATATATATACATATATGACGAAAGTGACCTTTTAACATTCACATGTCATTTGATTATAAAATGAAAAATATAGAGGTGAATAATTAAATGAACGTTAAAAGAAATATGTACTGGAATTGTTACGATACAGCAGATATCTATTGAATTGTTGTGGCAAGTACGTCCATTTTTCAATACGTGCGCTTATCAAGTTCATAACACACACACACACGCATGTGTTATCGTATATGTGAGGGTGTCTGATTTTAAATTTAATAAAACCGAAAATATGACGATTTGGAATTCATATTAAACATTGCCTTCCAATATCGATACGTAATCACATTGTGTTCGGTGATCTGTAATTACTTAACGAGATTAAAATTCTAATTAATGAGCTGTATTGATGAGAGTTCTAACATATATCTAAATACGCACTCGTGTATATATATATATATATATATCAAGTTGTTGCAGAGAGCTATCAGTATCGAAACTTGTTACATGTTCGATACAGTCGTTTACTTAATGAAAGGTAATTTACTTCAAGATTTTAACTCGTGGCCATGGGTTGAAGTTGATTAAGTTTTGCGCATGTACGTACATTTAGATATCCCCAGTTGATATTCGTACGAAAATCAAGTTAATTTGTAGCAAGGGCACGTATAAAAAATGTTTAACTTGTTATTAAGTTCAATAGTCGAATATATTTCGAGAATAATTTAATAAGACCGTTTTATCAAATTTAGTGGTGTGTAAGGAGAGCGAACAAGCTGGAAAATATATGAAAAGAATCTATTATTGTTTAAACAAAGGCTCGGTATGTACAGGTTCGATTTCTTAATAAAAATGAAAGGAGTTCACAAGCTTGAATTCGAACTGAACTACTGAATAGTAATTCGATATGAAGAATGTTCGTATGAAGGTTTTTTCAGTTTGAAATATTAAATGACATTTTGTTAGTTGTTTAAGCTAGATTTTTTAATACTGATGGTTTTGAAAATAAATTTAATAACTAATACATATATATATATATATATATATATATATATATATATATATATATATATATCTATTATAATCTTCAAAAATGATCTCTAAATAACAAATTACTAATGAAATAGTTATGGTTTTCTTGATAGATTCACTTGCACAAATTAATTTTCCACTTGTTCAAAAATCATTAATTTTTTTCTCATCAGAAACGATTAATAATCAATTATTGAACATTTTGAGTAAAAAATTGTCTTGTAAGAGTAAACTTGTCTTCCTGTGTTTATGATCTTTGTTTTTATATTTAGAATAATTAAGAAATATTTGTTGTGTTCAAGGATATGAGCAGTAAAATTTACTTTTTATATTTCCTGTTGATTCGGCTATAAAAGTTCGTTGAGATATTGACATTTTTTTATTTTTTATCAATTTTATTTCATTTTTTACAAACATGTGATTTGTATAAGGATTCTCTGTACTTTACTGATGGAATTAAAGTGTTTAAGCAATTAAGAAATAAGTCAAGATATTCGAAATAGAAAAACTAAGACGGAGATCATCTAATTGAAAGATACTGAACCAATTTAGTTTAGTACAGTAAGACCTAATTGAAAGATCAGTAGCAATTTCACAAAGAATAATGATACATTTTATCTTATTTCACAAATCAAAAAAAAATTCAATAAATGATTATGGATCATTTTTGATTCTTGTTTATACGAATTTTAATCTGAATGACACAACTCAAAGGTACAGCATTAATCTGATATACATTCTTTTGTACCTTATCTTAACCCTTTTTATACAATCAGAAAATTGAAAACTGGATTATTGTGTCAAAAATGTATAATGAATAACTGTAACTTTCTCATGATGATATCTGACATCGAAAAGGAACTTAAAATTCCACTTCTAACAAAAATAATAGAATCTATTAGAATAAATTGTGATGCTACATACCATTCCCTTATTTTCTACTAAAAGAGTATAATGAAAATTAAAAGTTAGGTTTATGAATAAGATTAGATTAAGATGAATATGATAAGATTATTTTTCGAGAAACTTCTCTCTGTATAATTATTGTTTACAATATCATTTTAACACTTATCGATTTATAATTATTTACAGAAAATATTAAGTTGGTAGAAAAATAATTGCGATTCGCGACCTTCAAATTCACAACAAAACTTGTAATTATTTTCCTAAAGATCTAATATATTTAAATTTACAGATTTATACAATTTACAACAGGTGCACTTTCTACCTCCCCCCTTCCGGGTTGAACGGGAGGGAAGCACAGTGAGCAAGGGACAGACCTACCTTGTAAATATAATAGTAATATATATATATATATATATATATATATTATATTTAAATATTTAATAAGAAAACTAAATTTTTTTCAGAAATAGGATATGCATAATAACAACGTCTTCTGTACTGTTATGAGCTTGAAACTGAAACTGAAATTCAACGAAATGCCTATTCATTCTGAATGATGAAATTAATAATAGATAAATTGATTAAAAGCGGCGATAAATTCGAGTTTTTCTTTATACATGTCTCTTTTAGGTTCTTCCGAAAGCACACGTGCAAAAAATTCTTTTCCATAGGACAAAAGTTAATACGAATTAATAAAAAATTCACAAAAGCACAATTAAAAATTAATACGCGTATAAAAATTATTATTAATTTATACTGCCGAAAAAACTTTGTAAATTTTTCATGAATAGCTTTAACATTTATATAATGTATATTTTATTTTCTTGTTTTCTTATACATACACACACACACACACATATGTATATATATATATATATATATATAAAGATTATACACGACTTGAAAACATTAAAAAAGCACTGTACAATATACATTTTCTTGTCAACTTTTTTGTGCCTTTTTCGCCTCTCAAGCGTACGTTATACGTAGAAAACAAGGGTCGGTTCGGCTTAGACACAAAAAAATGTTTTCCTCAGCTGTAAACACGTCATCATGGCTCAGCTTTAAATATTTATGAACAGGAAAAAATGTACACAATGTTGTAGACAGCGGACAAAGGGCATTTTACACACACGTGTATACAAATACATAGAGTATATATATATATATATATATATATATATATATATATGAGGGTGTGTATATGTACTCGTCTACTTCATTCTCAGTCCTGTACACGACTTGGTAATTTCAACTTCATGTAGTAACAGCGTTCAGTATGATGAATGAAAATTGGATTAGACGTAAAGGCGCTCATTTATTTCCCGTTGATTATTATTTTATAATTAGTGTGCGGACCAGTGATTATTCTCTTGATGAAATTGAACAAAAAAATTGATGTGACAACTTAATGAGATGCATTCCGGTCAAAGTTTGTATTGTATATATGTGAGAGGAAGGAAAAGTATATTCGAAATTACATACATGTCGATTCGTCGAAATAAAAGCGAGTTTTAAAATTATATCGGATTATTTTCACTATATTTCCTGATTATTCTGTTAGTTTGCTACGATGGTTCTATTTTTTATTATTGGAGAAATTGGATAAAGTTCGAGAATAAATAATGTTCGAGAAATTTTACAGAAATGAATTATTTTCTCATCGAAAAAGTATAAAAGATTCAAACGTATAAAAGATTCAACTGCTTTTCGGACGCCATCATATTTACTACAATTTTGTGAGGTTATATCAATTGCTTGGCTAAGATATACAATGTTTTTAAATAGTAAGATTGGCACTTTAAACTTCTAAAACGACGAGAAAATATTTTCATTAAGTACAGAGTTATGACTGGTTTCATACAAAACGCACTGAATAATTTTGTACACCTAATACTGAAAATCTTCACAAGGAGATAATATATTGTTATATAAAGTCAAATATTTGAATAAGAAATACACTGCAATTTAAATACATATCAAAAAGCAAAAGCATACCTGACGATAAGAAACGTGTCTTAAATGAAGAAAAAAATACAATGATTTCTCTTAACAATTTCCAGTAAATGCATCGACATCAAACAATTCTAATAAAAGACAAATAGACAGTCGTAAAATTTTATACGACTATTATATTTCTTATCATCCCTGTGTATAATATAAATCGAATGTGTTTGTTTTTTTCACAAACATATATATATATATATATATATATATATATATATATATATATATATAAATATATATATAAAAGTATCTCAGAAAATACTGTTACTTGCGTCTTTAAGATATTTGTGATATATTTATATTGGAGCAATGGGCAGTTTTCCAGTTCAGAAAAATGATCAATATGTTATTCATTTTTCGTGTACACTAGTATATTTTCTTTTGTTATATATATATATATATATATATATATATATATAATCTCCAAAATAACATTTTTTGTTGTAGATATATTTAAATCCATGAAACGAATGGATCTTTTTATAATTTCAATACGTTTGTATTAAAATCGTGTGCTGGTTTTATGCTAATCCTTAAAAATAGTACTTTAATATAACTCTCTTTTTCCAGCAATAGCACAGTTTTTAAATTCTAGTATATAAAAGAAAATTACAGTCCAACAGCACAATTATAGTATTTAGAACTCTGTCGAAATTCACATTTATTATTTAAATTATTGCGATTATTATTTAAATTGTTGAGCAAATTTTACATGAAATTTTATGAATATTTCTACTTCATTATGTTTTAAAAAATATACGTTTTCCATATTCGTTTACTTTCCAGTGAGACCTTAATTTTCATTACAAATGTCACCAGTTCACATTCTAATCTTTTTATTAAATTGTTTCTTTTTATATTTTAACTAATTTCTTCAACAAAGCTAATGAAATAGAATATAAAGAATTGTGTCACATTATATTTACTAGATTTTTCTATATCTTAGTTCACTGAAGGAGATGGTATGACCATCGAAATATGAAGACACAACAATCAATTATTGAATATTTCTGATCAATTTTTTCAGTGGTTAGTCGAGTTAGTAAGAAATTCATTTGTGAAAGTAAATTAAGCCACAAGATCAGGGCTATATTTACTCAAAACAGGGTTAAGTATATTTGTAAATAATTTTGAAAGAGTCAAACTTCTGAATAATAATTAATGAATAAATGATATTGGTTTGATATTAATTAGATAAAACTGAAGTTAGTTATGAGAATTAATTTATTTATAATTATTGATTGATTTAAAAAAAATCGTTACGCCGTGTTAATTAATGTAATTTCAGTTCAAATTGAAAATTCCAAAAGATTGAATAGGAAAATGATTGTTTTGGTTTCAATTTGTTAGAATTAATTAATTAAAACATATTGATGAGTATATTATATATATATATATATATATATATATATATATATATATATATATATATATATTATTTATTCTTACACTTACAGCGTGGAAGAATAAATACTACAATTAGAAAACATTTCTAACACAATATCTAAATTCACATTCATAGATGAATCTTTTTTCACCTTCTACAAAATTTTTCAGTTGAATATTCAAATAAGTTACTATTTTTTGAATATTCAATAAGTTACTATTTATTATTTTTAATTGATTTTTTCTTTACCTTGGCGCTCCAAAGACGATTGAATTGTTATCGAAATGCGTGTAAGCGTTTCAATAATAACTGATTGAATGTTTCTGATCGGAAAATTTTTGATGTGGTTTGTGGTGTGAAAAAAAAGTGTTCATTTGTGAAACGTGCCACGATATTTCAAACCTATTGTTTTCTTTACATTTTGTCGGGATAATTGATATTTCTTTCGATAGAATCAATATATTTCATGTTATTTTCATAAAGAATAAATATATTTATTTTTAATCTGATTTCGAGTAGGTGTAACTATTGTTACAGGACTTTTTATATTTCGAATCGGTGATTTATTTATGAAACGTCGTTCGAGCATGCTATTTTTATTTTGTGCCATTCCTTTTATTACAGAAGACATAAATCGTTAAAACATCGTGTTCATTCATTATACGATTTTATTCGTTCCTGTACACATGTGTATACATTTCGATCGTATACAACATCTCCTATATCCGTTTTCTACTGATTTTTTTCGCGAAGTTGTATCTATCTGTATACATCACACATCCTGTACATAGCTAAGACACCGGGAGACGACCGCACGACCGTTAATACATCATATGAACCTTCGAACTCGTACGTACGCATACATGTGCCGTATATACGAACTATGACCGGGTTTTCTCTGATCGGATATAACAAAAACAGATAATGGATGACGGCGATTTACAACAATCTGGACTCGAAATGTTCGATTCGTCGACGTTGCAATGGCGTCATGTGCGGCAACACTGCTTGGCATGACGCCCGTTCTGATTTGGCAATAAGGGTGGCACAGGCGTATCACGCCTACTGACTTATCGTCGGTGGCCCCGGTGTCCCTTTTAAAATGCGATGAAATCCAACGAAATTGCGGTCGTTATCATTAACACGGATTTTTATTATGTCGTCATTAAAACGTTGTTGCAATATTCAGCCGTGTTCGTTTTACAAATATATTTTTTCTGCTTAATTTTATATGCGCTTTAATTAATTTTATACGTGTACTAATTTTATGGAAGACGTATTGTTAGCGGTTGAACAATTCACCTCGAGAGATTCATTTAGCAAATTGTACGCTCGAAAGTAACGAACATTGTAATCGTTTAGTTTAATTTTTATTTGTTTCGGCTTTCATACGTGGATGTGCTGTAAAGATGATAAGACACTTATCTTTTCGCTTTATTATCGTACAGTTTTTGTACAACCTACGAAGGAATCAGGACGAAGATAAGATTAAAAGAAATTTAATTATTTCAAATCTTTCTCACTCTCTCTCAATCTATCTGTCTATCTATTATTATATATAGAGAGAGAGAGAGAGGGAGAGAGAGAGATACGCAGAGAGATAAAATATATCTACCTACCTACCTACCTATATATATATATATATATATATATATATATATATATATATATATATATATATAGAGAGAGAGAGAGAGGGAGACACGCAGAGAGATAAAATATAATATATTTTTATGGTTTCCAGGGAAAAGAAACCTTCACTTAATTGAATGTAGTTATGTTGCTAAAACTGTATTATAATAAATTCCTAATGAATGATTTCTTCAAAAAGGATAACAAAATCAATCCGAAAATAAATCAGACATATTGTGTAAATATCTTATTATCATAACTGAGCAAAAAAATTATAAATCAATACAATGAGAATTTTTATAGAAAGTTAGATATTAATTGCGATTTATTGAAAAGATAAATCAATAAAAGAATGAGCTAGTAATAAATATATACATATACATTTATGAATTAAAGCATAAAAAATATACATATTAGAATTTGCCAACATTTAGAAATTGCCAACGATAAATGTAGAGAAAATGTTTGAATACATAAATGTGTTCAAATAGATAATAACGTATAATTATTGAATATCAAAGGAACATTTTCTGAAATTGACTAAGTTTGTAGTTTATTTTTGTACTACAAGAAATTTAATCTAAGGTCATTATTAAAGCAACTTGTAACTAGTTACATTGTACAAGAATATATGAGAAGATATATATATATATATATATATATATATATATATATATATGTAAATGTGTAAATATATATATATATATATATATATATATATATATATATATATATATATATGTATATAAAAACTCATCGTGAATTTTAATTAACAACGCTTACATACGTAATGAAGGCAGAGGCAAATATTTGACATAGTAATAAATTGACGATGCGAAAGAACGTCCACAGCGTTGAATATATATATATATATATATATATATATATATATATATATATACACAAAAAAGTTTATTTAAAGTGTATTATCGAATATTATTTTCATTGCGAACATGCATATTTATCATTATCTTTTAATCAACTCATCAACACATTTTGGTAATTTTTACATTTAATATGTCAATTTTTAGATTTAATATTAAATAAAACGATACTTATATAGAACCGATTTTGGGTTTGAATCTTTTTAATTTAGAATTGATTTTAAACACTGGTAATTCGTTTCTTTTTCTTTCATATTTGTTCAGTGACAAATATGATAAATTTAAAATTTTCAGTTTTGTTTTTAGATTCTGTATTGACATTTTTTAAAAATATGCCAATTCCTAAATTCCATTCACTAAATTCTTTTCGTACGAGTCTTATGTATCATTTTTCAGAAATTAGTTTTTCTAATAATTATCGTAGATCATGTTTAACTGATCCATGCTTGGAGTATTTTTTAAGAATAAATAAATTTATAAGACTTTTTCTGAATTTAATTCTTCTGTAGATTTACTTTTTCATAGAATAAAATATTATTCAGCTAGTGAGATTTATTATAGATAGTTCAATAAACGACTTACCACTGACACAACGACTTATAATTAAGAAAGTTGTAGTAAACACTCACCTGAAACAGAAAAATAACAAGCATAAATATTTATGAATTTTATAGAAAATAATATAACAATAATGCATAAAATAATTTAATTGTTCATAAAAATGAATACAATTAGATTTCAAACTTGAAATTTGTAAATTTAAATTATTAACTAGTTAAAACAAATAATAGAAATGAATTGCATTTCCACCCCACAAGCAATAACAACTTTTTCTAGGCAAAAATATCCAATAAATTACTATTGATAATTTATATAGTTGCAAAAATTTCAGAAATATCATTGAGATACGCATAAGTGGCAATCAAAAATGACCAAATAATGATTTATTAAATATTTTTGAGTAAAAGTATTTTTGTAGTTTGTTAAGCAAAAAAATAATATATTTATGAAAGTGAACTTAGTCAGTGATCAGAACTTGATTGTGAATAAATGATGATTGATATAGAATATAATCAAACACTGTTAATAAATAAAAATCGATATTCAGGCAAATATTTTAAGAATTGAGGAACAATAATCAATAGTTACGGATTAGCACACAAAAAGTATAACGAATTCAATTAGAAAAACAATGAGTAGTAACGTTAAATTCCATATTCGAATATCTTTAGAATCGAATCAAAATCTGTATTAGAAACAATAAAAAAATTAATCAGTAATAAATTATTGAAAATTTTTATGGTTTGCGATCGAAAAAAATTGTTTGTAAAAATGACTTTATTCATTTAAACAGAACAATACAAAAAACAAGATTACAAATTTAGAATTCATAGTTTAATGTCATATTTAATAACAATTGGTAACTCCATAAATTTTTGATAAGATTGCTTATTAAATTGAAATTCGATAAAAGATAATTTATTCAAATCAATCATTTTAATGAAAAATATTGAAAAAGATTTGGAATCGTAAATGACTTTCTTTGATAAATCCATCATTTTATTTTTAAAAATTCAAGTTTTAATATGAAGCAAATATAAACTAGATAACCTTTTTTTAAAAAAAAATCAGAAACACAAAAAAAAACTTAAGATTATTTGAAAAGCAGAAGAGTACAAATTTGAAAATTTGAATATTAAATTCAAAACTAAGAGAATAGAACAGAATTATTTAAGGAGAAAAAAGTGTTCAGTTTTCTGAATTCCCATATATTTAAAATAATCCTTTCGAGATAGAATGGTTGCTGAAAAATAACTGAATAGAGATAACAGATGTGAAATAATTTAATATGAGCAAAAAATATTGTTTGGAAAGTATTCGAGTAGATACTAACAGAAAAGAAAGCAAGAAATAGAACCAGATGAGCCAGGATGGCTGGAATTCAAATAAATATGAAAGAAAAACAGCTAAATTGAAACAAAGTCAACATTAAGCAACTTTATCGTTTGTAAATGGAGATACAACGTTTAGTCATTAATAATAAAACTACATATTGAAATAAAAAATTTAAAAATAATACTGAATAATAATTCTATAAATTAATATTTAGCATTTTCAGTCAGCAATGTTTATTTTTGACTGTTTAAATTAAAAAAAAACGTTATTATTTCAAGTAATAAAAAATATTGTTATTTATTATGTATTTAAAATTTATATATAAGCGTTGTAGATAGTTATATTAAAGAAGTTTTAATGGAAAATATAGCGTTAGTAATTGGATGTAAACTTAGAAGCTTAAATTAAGATGTTTAATTATTTAAATCTACGAATCTTATTATTCACTCTCAGTTTTTTTTCAGTGAGCATTCCGTTCTATCTTATCTAACAGATTTCTTACAATTAAATTATGCTAATATAATTCCAGATAAAATTACATTAGAACAAATAGTTGAAGAGTTTTATTCAACTTATTTTTATCTCTAATTTTAGTTAAATAATCAATACAAGTTCTTAGAAATAGAAAACGAATAAGAGGATGAAAATGATAGTTGTTTTGATTTATATTATTGTTGTTTTCCAAACTGAAATTTATCCTAAGTAAATAAATACTAGTTGAACGTTTGTTTGATGTAAAGAGTATTGGAAATACGTATCGATAAAAACTAAAAAAAAAGTATTTATACGATATCGTTCACAAACAAGTCAAAAAATTCAATTTCTATATAAATAGTACACGGCGTACGGAGCGAAAAAATATTTGGTATTTTTCTTATATTTCCGTCGATGTTTTTTAATAATCTACGATAAAGAAAAAAAAAGAGTTTCGTGAAGAAATATTTACTTACTTTGTCAAATAAATATTTGTACTACATTACAATCTCAAAATACTCGTTTTCATTGTGTACATACAGACATAGATACTTTTTCATCTTTCTCTAAGAGATGCTCCGTAACTTAACAGATAGATCAAAAAAAAAAAAAAAACTTTTGTGTCAATATTGTCTCCCGTCAATTTAAGTGAATTCCCGTTGTTTGCTAACTTGAAAGAGCTTTCTCCCAAAACAAATATGCCGGCGGGATAAGAATCGTACATAGCATTTGTAATAAAAGATAGTACTGGGAAAAAATTATAATGTGGTTTCTCGAGAAAAAATATTGTCGGTAGGCAGTAGTTCGTTGTTGTTTGACGAATCGTTTGATGATGCGATTCCATGAGTGATTCGTTCACAGAGACTGATAAAGTTTCGAAGTTCTGACAGTAGTTTCGAAATATATTCAGCAGGTTTCATTTTTAGATGGAAATCTTTTTTTATGAACAAGTGGATGTGGAATTATATACATATAAACTTATATATACATACATACATATATATATATATATATATATATATATATATATATATATATATATATATAGTAGTTGGCATAACTTCACAAAACAGTTAAGAACACGATGGCGTTCAAAAAGCATCATATTAGGCATTGCATACTTTTCGATATTTCCTTTGAAAAAAATGCTACCGAAGCGGTAGGAATGGTTTATTCAGCTTTTTTTGTGATGCATAAAACATGCAAAAACGTTAAAACAGTAGAAGTCCGAAAATCTATTACAACTTCATCGACTGAAATCGCCATCTTTTTTTGGAGAAGGTATTCGCCAGTTTCCCGACAGATTACACGAAGATATATAAAATAATGGGGGATCTTTTGTGGATCTAAAAGTATTCTGTTTTCCTGTAATCATTCATTTTCTATAGCAAAAGACACCGAATTAATTTGTATGTCTAATATATACCACCATAATGCATTTAGTCTTTCCGGATCCATCTTGTTACACTTATATTGCACTGAATAAAATATTAAAAAAAAGTAATTCGTGGAAAAAAGTTTATTTTTAAATTTCACACTATATATATATATATATACACATAAACAGAAGTAATATTTGTGAAACATCTAAATAAAATAAATATCAACATGTCAAATATATGAACGATAATCCTCGTCGTTAAAGCGTCATCGTATCAATAAATAGTATTGACATGTAGCATGAATATTCATAAAAATAAATTTTATTGACTCTGTACATATATAAAAACAAATTCCTTTGAGGAAGTTACTTTTTCAATATATATATATATATATATATATATATATATATATATATCAATATTCATTTCAAACATTATAGGAGGTCTATTACCTCGATCAAACGTTTTAATTAATTTTCTTCTTCTTTCTGTTTCAATTTATGCGCATCGGATATTTTATATAATTAGGATATTTATTTATTAGTATAATAATTAAATATATATATATATATATATATATATATATATATGTATATATCTATATATATATATATATATATGTATATATGTGTGTGTATATGTGTGTGTATTCTCTTGTAAAGAATAATCGTTTGTGAATAAATGAAGCTTTAGAACTAGACTTGTATGAAATCTAGAACTGTTTATATTACATCGTCTATATTTTTGTAACTAATCATGTTTAAATGAAAATTGATATTTGTTAAATTGAAAAAGGGAATTTTACATATATATTGTAGTTTTTGGTACTGAAGCTAAAATAAATTTAGAAATAATTTTTAAATACAATTTGTTTTATTAGAAGAGGACGGTACAGGACGATATCAACGAGAAATCAACGACGATTGAAGTGCTGAAAAATTCAATAATGAATACTTGATTAGTATGGATTTAAAACATGTGATAGATGAGTCTGATACAGCTAATATAATATCAGAAGAGAGAAATTTAATAAGTCGCATTTCGAAATCAATGTAATTATTATCAGAGACAATGGGCACTTTTTCAGTTGATGATCCTGATAAAAAACGAATTTCAAGAGTGGCAAGAGCTGTGGATGATGCTACAAATTGCTACAAAAAAATCTACAGGAAAAAAGGGATACGAGAATTCAACAAACTTTAGATAAATTTTTAATTTTTCAAGTTCAATCACCAGCAATAGATAACAATTCATCTTCCAGTTCAGAATAAAAATATTTATCATATAACATACATTTAATATACAAAATGTATTACATGATGATCTCGATTGACTAGCTTCATTATTATTAATTACAATGAATTAAAGATTCTTTTTTTACATTTTAATCATTATTCATTTCAATTTGACTCAATTTTCACAGTTTTCATGACATGTATTATTTAGTTAGATGAAATGAATTAAAAGAAGTCTTATAGAAGTACTGTATAACAAATCACTTGGATTTGCGTTGGAGTTCTTTGGTACCAATTGACAATGCAAATCGAGGTTTTAATATATATATATATATACATATATATATATATATATATATATATTTATATAAACAAATACAACAAAAAAAATCAAAACCGATAACACACTACGAGCAATAAAGAGAAACATCGATCAAAAGAGCACAATTCCGAGATACTGGCTGGCAGGGATGGCGCCGATGTTCGTAGTTCGGTTCGGTGGCGCGGAGTGAAAACCGTACAGAGAAAATTACGGAACGACATGAAATAAAAAATTGTCCAAATCTCGTAAGATTGGTGTGTGTCCCGCAGCACACACACACACGCGCGGTTTATCGCATACCGCGGTGATTTCAATTCGTAGCAAATGGCATTCGTCCCTGTTCACAATAGTCGGAACAGTAGTGGCTTCCAATACGTCACAATCAGAGCGAGGACCGGCCGATATAAGACCGCAGCCATTTTCGACATTCACCTTTATCTATTGTCGGTAATGTGGTTTTGATGTTTGTACATACACTGTATATAAACATGTACACATTCATACATGTATATATATATATATATATATATATATATATATATATATATGTGTATGTATAACACATATACAAGAAAAGATAAACGGAGACAACATTTTCGATGCGGTAAACACAAATGTCATAAAAATAAATTATTGAGTTTTATGATGATTGAAATGTTTGTATATGTATATATATATATATATACAATAAAATGACCTTTCTAACATTTATATATATAAATACATTTGAGCAGCCTACTTTTTGCAAGCCGTAGAACTGTTAATACAATATTAAAATTTTGAACTTCTTCCTTCTAAACAAATATAAATCAAAAAATCCAGTAATAATTTTTAATTGAAACTATTTTTTTTAATCTTTTATGTTATACTGTTTAAAATAAATGCTTTTTTCATACACCACAAAGCACACAATATATTTAGAGTATACATTTTTAACTTTATTAAGTCAAAAACTAATAGTTTTAAAAATGATTTCCTTTCCATTTTCGGTTGATCAGTTATAATAATAAAAATTAGCATTTAATAACTTAGACTTTTCTGTTAATGAAAAGAAATTTTATAATTGAAAATCAGTTTTAAAGGCCAGTAGAAAAAGTGATATTTTTATGAAAGTATATTAAATAGAAAGGAAAATAATTTTATTGGTAAAAAAATGATTATAATCAATTACCTGTATGCGCCTTTTAAATTTTAAGCAGAAGACCAGAAATTAAAATTTAAATATTTGATCAAAGGAAAGTGTCTTTCATTGTTTAGACGTACAAATTAACTTGATTTTATAGAAAATGAATGTTTACGGAAAAATAGAATACATTTCAATCTTCAAAATACCCCCCTTTAATCTGTCGGCTAACTGACGAATTACTTGTTGAAACAGAGATGTTGGCTTCGATTCGATGAAATTGTAATACTTTTTCGGACCTCTTCGACTGTTTTAACACTTTTTGAATTTTTTATGTATCGTAAGACATTTCCCCAAAGCTGGAAAAATCATTCCAGCGACTTTGATAATATTTTTTTTTCAATTGCAATGCGAAAAGTAAGCAGTGCCTAATATATTACTTTTCGGATGCCATTGTGTTCACTACTGTTTTGTGAGGTAATGCCATCTGTTTGGCTATATATATATACATATATATAAGTATATATATATATATATATATATATATATATATGTACATATATATATATATATATATATACATATATATATGTACATATATATATGTACATATATATATGTACATATATATATATATATAGTATTTTCAAAAGTTAACAAATAGTACATTTTAAAAATTATAACTTTATTATAATTTTTTAGATACTGTAAAAGGTTTAAAATATCAAATGTTTTATTAAGATAACATGTATTATACATTACCGTTTTCTTCTAGTTTTGTAACAATATACATTGAATTAATAACAAATAGCTTTTTTGATACTCAAATAACATTATTTTCATTTGATTCACATGAACAAAATATTTATTTTCACTGTTGAAAACATTCCATTAATTATAAAATATTTGTAAATAATAAAACACTCACGTACACACAGACACAAATATATATATATATATATATATATATATATATGTATAAGTAGAAAAGTATACACATTGTATCCACGTTATACATAGTAACTAATGAATCAGTTCCGAGTACAACAAAGACTATACTCTTTAAGTATTGTGTAATGTAAGTATGAAGAAGTATTACGAAACTACTTTCATCAGACTTGTTTTATATATCATTCCTGTACTTGGTTTCAAACAGACAGACAAACTAAGTTTAAATGTATTCCATTACTTACGTATGTCCACTAAAAGATTCTGAGAAAATGCACTTGCAACATGAAATATCTGTGCACTATTCACCCTCAATTTTTCAGATCTCAAAAAGAAGAGCTTATGGTAAACTATGTACGTTCTATACACATTTATTTATACAAATACCGGCAGACAGATTAATTGTCCCAGAACATTGTTCAGATTGAAGATCAGTAAATATTTAAGATGAATGGTTTTGTATTAGAACAAGAACAATGTTAGAAATGCGGTTGGTAAACAAAAATCATTTGAAAATAAAAAAAAACGATTTAATTATTCTGTTTTGAAATTTTCCCGTTCTTCTGTGACACTTTGTATATATATATATATTGTCTGCGAGTAAAAATTTATGATCGATCCATTAAACTGAAATCTGAAAAATTCATAAAAAGCTTCATTCAATTATTTATTATAATACAGATTGTCGTAAAACATTCAATATTGTCGTGAATTATCGAACTTGATTAAATTTTCAGTAGATAATACTGCATTTATATTTTATGTACTCGTTTATCAAAAAACGACATTTATTGGCCTCGGGGAAACGAAGATATAACCATATTATTCATTGTACGATTTACGAGGTTTCAAACCATTCGACTAAAAAGTTTCTGTGCACAACAAACAAGCTGTATATCACGAACATCTGAACTGACATCATTCAACAGAGAATTATTATTAGCGATTTCTTTCCTTTTTTTCGTGAAATTACAGAGGGATATTATTTATTTCCTTTTTTAAATTCATATATATATATATATATATATATATATTATAGTTTGGATGAGATAAATCTCTGTAAAGAAGAAACTTGTTTAAAGATATTGAACAAAACTTGAAAAGTTTCTAAACGAAAAGCAATAATCGATTTATATGAAAATGAAAGATACATATTTGTTATATGAAAAACATGAGAGCAATATAAATATGTATAATAAATGAAATCAGTTCCAGTTCATGCTAAACAACTTCTCTGCATTCATAATACATTTCACTAACACGTCTGCTAATCTTCTCGAAGCAGTTAATTTTCATTAAGAAATAGTTGTAAAAAAAATTCCATGTTACAAGTAGATTTTAATACACTTAAATACAACTTTATATTTAAAGTTGAATACGGGGGAAAGTGAAAAAAGAGCGAGTCGTTAATGATAATACTTCGTGAAATGTAGAATAATCCCTGTTTTCGCTTAGTATCTCATCGTGATGACGTCACGTACTGAAATAGCTTCGAGCCTTACAGCTCCATGCACTTAAATATTAAGTTTTGTATTAAGAAAATCTCCAGCACTCCATTTTAACGGGAAATGTTGTTTAAGGAAACACATCGAATCGTAGTCGTTGTACGGTTTTTATTTTCTTCAATTTTTTTTTGTTCGAAATAAGAAAAATAATAAATTCCTTTCAACGGGTTTTATTCTGCCTCAATGTATGTGAAAGCATTTTTTGTATACATACACATACATACATATTTGTATACATGCATATATACACACACATATATATATATATATATATATATATATAATATGATGATTTTTTAAAAACTGAAAGATATTTAAAAAGTGATCTACTTTAGATACATTTTTAAAATTGAAAGCAATTTTATTTGTATGTTCATTTTAATGAATATTTTTTTCTGCTTTTCTCTTCTCTAAGTATTATAATGTTCAATAAGTAATTCTTATATAATTTTTATATAGGACTAAAAATAATATATAAGAAAGAAATAATTAACAATTAAAAAATAAAAAAAATCCAATTAACAAATAGATCCTTGACATATTGCATTGCAGTCTTTTAGTAGTACACTGAAGAGGTATTTTGTTGGTTTATTCAAGTACCATGTAGCAAACAGTTTGATGCTTACTGGGAATTAATATCTGAGTGAGACAAAAATTCAATCTTATTGATCACTAGTTCAAAATATAAAATATTTTATAACTGATTTTTTCTCATATCTTATTAATCAAAAAAATTATAATATTAAAAATGTTGAATGAATGATTATTAATTACATTTGACTGTTTCTTTATGCAATTCGATAGCAATGCTATTCTCAGAATAATAATGTATAGAAAAATCTACGCTTTAAGAATAAATTAATTTCTTTTCAAAAGAATGAACGCATCTAAACGCTTTTTTAAAAAAATTATAAAAATAGTAGCGAATTATGAATGAATAAATCTTTTAATGATACTCGTAACTTATTTTTTGTATTAATTTTTTTAAAATAAATATAATTATAATAAAAATTATAAATATTTTTGAAAGGGAAACGTTTTAAGATTACAAGACAAAAAAGAATTCATTTGTGAAAATGGATTTATCAAATAATATCAGATCTGTATTTTTATATTTGATTTAAAATTTCATATAATCATTAAAAAGATGAATAATTATGCAAGAAAAATGTTGTATTAATTAAAAATTAACTCGTATCTTAAGCTTGTATATAAAATCATGCCTTATTGATTTGTAACTTTGTCTTCAACTGCCTGTTTTAATATCTCATCGAGTACCAGCTGCGGGTTAGTAGTACAGAACTTCACTACAGAAACTGTGCTGTGAATTTAAATCAGGTGTTTCTGACTCGACATTGAAGAAGCATGAGATATAATTTATATATCATTAAATTAATTCTCGTGTCAAGGATATTGCACATCACTTAATTTACGAAAAAGTATTTTACTTGTACTTTTAAAAGGGAATTCACTTATTTTCAGCATTCAATATTTTATTCTTGATAAACAAACATGTTTTTTTAATGTTGAGAGAAAGAATTTTAAATTTAAAAATTGATTTTCATAAATGAATAATCATTTCGAATTTTAAAATTGATTAATTTAATTTCCAAGAAATTGAAATCGTTGAAAATTAAACAGTTAACTCCAATATATAATATTATAAAAAAAGGAAAATAATATTGAATAAAATGATATATTCTAAAATACTTTATTCTTCACTCAATTAAATCCAGAAGTCATTCAATATTTACTCTGATAATTAACACAGACTTCCAACATTTAAAATTACATAATTTCCGTACTACATATCATAAAACTTTAATTATAAATAAAAACATACTAAAAACATTGTATCTAAAATTTTATTAATAATTAAATGAAAGAAAAAAAAGGTTAGTTTTCCTAGTAGTCATCTCGCATTGATTTTAATTTAAGGTATGTACTACCTTTTACAAAACTGATTATTACTCAAAAATGGTATAAAATTATAAATTCGTAATTTGATCTACACGAAAGTTGTTTTAAAAAAATCAAGGATTTGTTCCTTCTTTTCAAATTTATAACGAGAAAAATCGTACGAAAGTACCCACGTGTTTAATCTGCTTTCCTTTTTATTTTTATAATTTAATTTTCTCTGTATCCTTTGTTTATACATCACTCCGTAAATCTTTCACTTTTGTCTTTTCTGTCTAGCAAACTTCTACATAATTTCAGATTGCCTCCGAGGCACATTTCGGCGAAATTTCTTTGTACTAAGAATGCTTTGAACACTCACACAAGTACAACATCGTTTGAATAGGAATGATTCAGATGTGATGAAGTGTTCAAACGAGTATTTCTGATACATGTTAAGATGTTGAATATTATCCTGGCAAGAATTATAAAAATAAATCAAAGTATTGAATTGCACCCGTTTTTTAAATATATACAAGAGTAGAGTATTAAGGTTTGACCATTTTATGTACTTTTTTACGTTGTGAAAATTGTGTTTTAGATTTTTATATACTGGAAAAATAACAAGTAACAGATGTAAGATAAAGCTTGTTATATTTGACAGGAGTAAGCAAAAATATTTTTTTTCGTTGCTGTATCTGAGAGAAATTCTTTTATATTTTGTTTTGGTACATTGTTACGAACTCTTCTCGTATTTTGCTTTTAAAATAAAAATATGTTTTAAAATATCGTTTTAAAAAGCATTTATTTAAAATGTTTTTCAACAATTATTTCAGAATTTATATACAAAAATAAGAAAATATAAATATAATAGATTATTTTTATGAAATTTCAACATATTCATAACTAGATTTTTAAAATATAAAATATTCAAACTTATAGTTTTTCATACTATGCCTAAATACATTTTCACAAATAACTTTAAAAATTAACTAAAAATAACTTAAACAATTAAAAATCAGATTTTTTTATGTTCGAGCGTTCTGAGAATGGTAGAATTTCTAAACAAAAGTGTAATTTTTTATTAAATTTTTCACTCAATTAAACTAAAAAATATTTCAATATGTACTCTCATAGTTAACAAAGAATTCTAATATTTTCAGGAAATATGCTAAATCTCTTCCATAATTTATTTTTTCACCCATCTGTCAAAACATAAAATTTTTGATCAAAAACTTTAAGATTTTTCTATACCTATCGTTCTGAAGATGATAATATTGTCATAGAAATACTTATTAGCAAACAAGATGATCAAAAAGAATAAATAATCAATTATTGAACATTTTTGATCAAAAATATTTTTTTTTGATTCTAGGTTAAAAATAATTCACTTGCGAAGGTGAATTTAGTCATAGCCTCAGAACTGTAATTTTATGTTTAATTTAAAATTTCATACGATCATTAAAAGTATAATAATTGTATAAAAAAATAATGTAATAATTTATTGAACAGATTTTACAAGTATGCATGATTTGTGGAGGTGTGAATAGTGGTTTGTGAAAATAGAACATCTAGTCAGTAATAAAAAATGTTTATATTTTAAAAGCTAATAAATAAATGCTTCAAAAGCTAAACTGAATAACAATAGTTTTTAATAATTTCATAGTATTTTATAATTATTTTTTTGGTTACTATAGTAAATAGACATTCTATTTAAATATTTTTTAAACACTCAAATAAAATAATCATATTTCTTTTGAAATTATACTAAATTTTATTTTCACTTGTATAAGATTTATTCCAAATAACTAACCAAGCATTAATGAGTTGATTCAGATTTTCTTATTTAGTATTGTTAGCTCTTTATTTTCTACAGGATTTCAGAATCGAATTTATTTGTCATTTTTTATAGATTTTAGTATTATCATTGTCGAATAAAACTAATATTTATAATAGAATGTGTGTTTTCAGATATTAAATAAAATAATTATTAATTAATTTCCATAAGGAATTTTTATAAAATAATCTCGTTCCTTAGTATGTTTTTTCAGTAAAAAATATAGCCAAAACGATTTAATTTTATTAATAGAAAAGTTTTAAATTGTTTCTATATATAACTAAAATGAATTACCTTTTTTGTTGAGGTAAAATTGCTTTCTATGATAACACAATATTCAATTCTACAGTTAAGAGTTTCATCTAGAAGAAAAGTTTTACAAAATATTATATATATATATATATATACATATTGACGTAGTTGACGTCAATGAAAGTTGTTCATATAATTGTGAAAACTTTTCAGACTGGCCTTACAACAAATTCGTGTACCCAAATATAAATCGCTTTAGAAAAGTTTCAAACTGATATTACATAAGCTCTAATACGTTTCTCAATAACGTACACCACATACATGTAAATTTTTCTAGTAAAGTTGAAGTCGCATGTATGCGACACAAAGTTCGTTATATCCACAAACTAAACATTGTTCAAATACATCAAAATCATAAATGTTCATGAATTTCATAGATAAAAATAAATCTCGTTAATCATCCGAAGTTGATGGAATGTTTAGAGAATTTTTGTGAATCGATCAGATATTATTCCGGGAAATATATAACGGAATTATTGTATGTAAAACTTTTATACATAAAATTATATCCTTGGGCTATTACAGAAGTATATGTGTTAATTCAGAGAGAGGTGAGTAATAACTGTACAGAGAATTAATAACTTTATGTATGAATATCGGTCTCTTCAATGGGATGGATGATCGGTTTGAAAATTTGAATATAGCTGGTACATGAAAAAGAAATTATTATATAAAATGTATTAACTTCTTTGTGTTTTTATAACTGTCCTATATATTAAGTTCAAATTAATTCGGTGTCTTTTTTTATAGAAAATTAACGTTTATGGAAAAATGGAATACATTTCAATCATTAAAACAACCCCCATTTTACTGACGATTGCCTTGTCAAAAAAGGATGCCGGCTTTGAGTCTACGAAATTGTAAATTTCATAGACTAATACATTTTCGGACTTCTTCCACTGTTTCAATTTTTTTTTCATATTTTATGCATCACAACACTTTTTTCCAAAGCTGAACAAATCATTTCAGAAGCTTTGGCAGCATTTTTTTCAAACGTGAAAAGTAAACAATTCCTAATATGCTGATTTTCGGACTCCATCGTGTTCACTACAGTTTTGCAAGGTGTTGGCCAAGATGTATAGTGTTTTTAAATTTTAAAGTTTGCACTTCAAAATTCTAAAACGACGAGAAAATATTTTAATTTATGAGTTTTCAGTCTAAATAACAATTTATCTTTTATGACCCCGTTAATAAGTTTAATAGAATTTAGTTGTCACATCATAACAACTAATTTTATAGAAACAAATATATCTATTATTTTCTTAAGACTATGCTGATAAGAAAAACTAAAATAAATTAAAAATAATTGTATATCTTGTATTATAAATTTGAAATTGGTTTGATGAAGACAATTGTTGGATATTTGAGAACGACTATGAAATTAATAAATATTTACTTAGGATAATAGTACTAGATCTATGTGAATAACCGGCTACTACAGTAACTGTAAATGCTGTTAATTACCTAGCAGCATAGAAATAAACATTGCGAGGTCCTATTTCTATGAAAATCTATGAAGTCTATTAAGTCCTCACTACTTTATAATTATAGTCAATACAGAAATGCTAGTCTTTAATTAAAATATTTCTTTTTAAATAATTTTTTTTGAAAATCATTAAATTGGTGTAAAAAGTAATTATCTACCTTTCATTAATTGAATCAATGATAATTCTGTTTTAAATTAAAATATTTTTTCGTCGTTTTAGGATGTTGAAGTGCCAGTCTTAAAATTTAAAAACATTATATATCTTAGTCGAAGAACTAGGATAACCTAACAAAACAGTAGTTAAAGTGACGACGTCTGAAAAGCAGTATACTAGGAATTGCATCCTTTTTGGATTCCAGTTAGAAAAAAATATTAAAGAAGCCATGAACATGATTTGTTCAGTTTTGAGGGAAGATGTTATTACGCGTAAAGAAAGCAAATCCTCTCCTTTATTTTAAGAAGTGAAACAAAAAAGGTTAAAACAGTAGAAAAGGTTCAAAAATGCATGACGATTTCATTGAAATTACCATCTTTTATTTAACAAGAGATTCGTTAGTTATCAAACAGATGAAACAAAGTTATATGAAATAACGAGGAATATTTTGAGAACTTGAATGTATTTTATTTTCCCTTAAACATTTATTTTCTATAAAAAGATACCGAATTAATTTGTACGCCTAATAAAAAAATTCATTTGAGTATCATTTAATTATTTGTTTTAGCTGTGAACAGCAACATTTCTAAACAAATTATAATCTTCATTAAAAGTAGATTTGTAAATATAGAATCTACCAGTATATCTTCAGATGTAACGAATTTCTATTAAACGAGAACGTCCTATTTAAAGCACACTCGAACATATCGTCTTGAATCTACATGTGTTCGAGAACGACCTTATACACAGCTCCTGTCTTCGGAATCTCATGTAGGTTAATTTTCTAAACACTTCGCATCACGTACGAAAGAACGTCTTACATAGATTTTAACATAATGTTTACGATAGAATAAGTATTGTTCAGAAGTGTTGTTACGCACTTAAAGGGTAAAACATTGTCTATTATCGGATACGATGCCAATAAGATACATGAATGACGTCGGGTATACTAAGAAGTTGTTGCTGTTGTCTTAAAAACGAATGTCGAGAGAAAGTTTAAAGTGTCCTGAACGGAGACAGCTCGTTATGGTAAATTGAAAGCTCCACTTGTGGTTTTATTATATTAAGAAGATATTTTAATGGCGCGCGATTATATTACCTTAAAATATGAACTAAGTTAATCGAGTTAAATTGAAAATCGATCTCGTGCTTCTATCTGATAGATTCTCGTTTTAAATGGTAGATAAGTAACATCGATCGAATTATTTTACTGATATAAAATTCGTATGTAAATGGGTATTATAACTTAATCTGTTTTACCTGTATTATTAAGTTTTGTACCGTGTAGTATATTGTTTCATGAACATATTTCTACATGGCTTTGTATTAATTTCTTCAGAATTGCTTTTATTGTTATGTATAAGTGAATTATATCTTGTTCATTTCTTATGTATAGTGTATTTGTTAAATTTTTATTTTTAGTTTCTTCAATTCTTTCACAGAAATTTTTAGTATTTGATTTTTCTCTTCTACATAAAATGCACTTCCATTCTTTGATTCTTCTTTTTAATGTCTAATATCTGTAGCTTATTTTTTAAATAAGCTACCCTTTCTCTGTTGTTGAGTCTTGTATTTATAACAAACGTTGCTATCTTTTTATCAAGAACCAGTATTTTAAATATTTGTAGTGATCTTTTTGGTTTCGTTTCTACTATGTTTTCACATAAGATTTATTTAATCGCTTCCTCTAGTTTATTTTCATTCTATATAAAATTGGAATACATATATATATATATATATATATATATATATATATATATATATATATATATGCATCTATACATGTATGTATGTATAATGATAAAGTGTTTCAAGTAGTTTACCATTTCAAAAAGATATTCGCTGTGTAAAAAGAAATGATGGATCTCAATATGAAAGAAACTGATTTTTCCTTTATATCAGCGTTTATTTATCTTGTATCTTTCCGTTCAATGCGGAAACTGTTCAGAACGTGCACGTACAACAACAAGAAAAAAAATACATGTAATCATACCGAATCGTCCCGATCGAGTCCCGATAACAAGATCAACACGGGCCGGTCCTTTTACACACACACAAAATACATAACCGTCCGGCCAACAAGCAAATCCAGTCAAATCCGTCCGTTTTCGTCCGATCAACAATACCGTGAGCTCGAATCCCGGTACAGAGAGTACAACACGGGTCTGATTTATTATACGTACGTTCTGCACGTATTATTATTGCACCCGTTCCCAGTTTCGTCCGTCGGTCCGTCCGGCCATCGTCCCCCTCGACACTGGCTCGTGACGGCGCGCATTCTGTTCAAAATCCCAACAGCCAACTCACCGTCTATTCCATGAGCAGCTTCTCTAAAACGGTCTCATCATCATCATTGTCCATTGTGTGTGTACGCGAACGACCGCAGTTCGATAGCCGCGCGTTCACATTCCGGTTAGATAACAGTGGTGGCGTACAATCAATTTTGTGTCGTAGATATCATGCGTTTTTTTTCTCTTCTTTCTTGTCGTTCTAGATTCTACATTGAGTAATACAGAAGGCTCACATGCAATATTGGACCGATAATGGATTCGATAAAAAGACGAATTAAATGGAATACCTCGTATATATCATATGAATTGAAGTTTTATTTTATTCCAATTACATCTAGGATTAATTAGATTTTTTTTATGAAAGCTAGAAATAATTCCAATAAAACAGAATAATTGACACTAGTCTTAATTAAACTGCATATGAATTGATTAAAAACTTATTAATTTAGCTAAAATTACTAAATATATATGTGGATTTATTTGTCTTCTTCAAGAAATCAGGCTTGAGTCCCTGTTATCCTGTTTCAGCTTTACTGACATTTCCACAAATTATTTTAAAATACTTTTAAAGTCTTCATGTGATAAAACATGGTCTTTATTTGGAACTTACAATATTGAGCTGGTATTTTTATAGCTGGTGATTAAAAATATTCGCCATTTTTACAAATAAATTCTTTTTCTACTCCACAAACTCCAAAAAATTACTATTCAAAAATACATCATTGTCCACTATTAATTCTTGCTGATTTGCATTTCGATAACGATTCCATCATTTTTGGAGTGAGTACCGGAGGTACAGAAAAATCTACATTTTTTTTAAATCTAGCACAATTTGTAAAAAAATAGTTTTCTCTCTATCTTGACACGTTTTAAAGATGATAGAATTGTTACAGAAATGCGCATAAACATGAATCAAAAATGATTAATTATGATTTACAGAACCTTTATTGAACATATTTTTTTGTAATTTGTGAGGTGAAAAAGAATTCATTTGTAAAAGTGAATTTAGCCACAGTGTCAGAATTGTATTATGAATTAAGTCATGATATTTCTGAATAACATTTTTTAACTAATAAAATATCTTCATGAATTCAGTGACAAAATATTTAAACATAGGTATCTAATTTATATCAAGTAGATTTACTAGAATGTTTATTTCGTTTATAGAATGAGAGGTTGATTAAAACCCTTTTACATCTAATTTTTTACACTCTGTTCAACGACTTTAGAGTTAAAAAATATATTTTTATTGTAGATTTTTCTCTTCTCAGCAACTCATTCTCAAAGTGATAGATTTTTAAGCATTGAAATGTATGGAAGTAAGAATAGAAACGATTAATAATCAATTATTGAGAAGTTTAATCAGAAAAATAAGTGTAGTATTTGTGAAATAAATTTAAAAGACTATTAAGAGAACTATATTTTGACAAATGTTGAAAAGATCTTAAATAAATACATATTCTAGTTTATTTAAATAATATTTCGGTACGTTTATAAAAATTATAAATATAAAAAAAATATACTGAAAAGATTTGCGATAAGAAAAAACGTATTTTTATGTTCCTTCTCTCCACCACTGATTCACAATGGCGTTTCAAAGCCATAACACAAAAGTATGTTACCACAGCATCCAATTGATTTTATTATATTATTGGATATTGATGGGACAGTGGATTGTGTCCTGCCTGGAAATATATATCGCCTATTCGCGACAACATAATGGCCACATTATGCCATGATATTTGAGAACCTTTTTTTATGCGCACACCGTATGAACAATCACAATGGGGATTATGGCAACTTTTTCAGATGCAATTTACATCAGTACACTTTTGTGTCACGACCACATAATATTTACATATAAAGGTAAATAAAAATTAATTCAAAATCTGTTGAGAAACAATCACATCTTTAAAAAGAAACCGATTGAATACTATTAAATATTTACATCGTACGCAAATATCTGATCCTGAATGAAATTCTATACTGTTCTGCATGATTTTGTTGGCCGGATGGAGGAAATCATATTAGACGACACCGCGACACGTGAAATATTTAAGATGTACGGCAAGGAGGTGGTACTAAAGTTTCCCAGTTTGTTTACAATCGAAAATTTCAAGTTTTTCTTTTCCTTTAAAAATATATTTCTCTGCGTGCGGGTCGGTATCGAAAAAAAATTTTCAACTATCGGAAAAAGTTTCTGACATCTGCTTTGAACTGGATACATTTTTTAGTGTTTCCTCGGTAGACGAACATCGTCATGAGGCATTTTGAATAACGCAACTTTCGAACTGAGCTAAAAATAGAACATGTTTACAAATTACAAAATTTACATCCATATATATATATATGTGTGTATATATAAATTTATATCAAAATTTTTTTGATTATATATCATTTTTTTACTCTAATATTTTATATGATATTAAAAAATAAAAGAATATAAAAAATTCATATAAAATTGTTCTTCTGTTATACAGAGCGGTAACATTATTACATTTTAACATTTTCTTAACTGTATTAAATTAAATATTGTGTTCAATAAGTAGAATTAAGATTGTAAATCGATAAAAGTGTTTAAAATTTTGAATACAGAAATAAATATTCACCTCAACATGCTGGAAATACAGTGCAAAGATTTGTTATCACATTTAAATTATCATCCATTTAGTATTATTAAAAATATAAATCAATGATTAGAGTTTCGGTTTTAATTAAAATATTTGATGTACAAATTAATTGGGTGCCTTTTTTTTATAGAAAATGAATGTTTATGGAAAAAAGAAATACATTTCAATTAGCAAAATATTCCTCATTATTTTGTATGATTTGGCTCAATCTGTCTAGTGACTGACTAACCCATTATCCAATAAAAAAAAAACAGTTTTGAATCGATGAAATTGTCAATGTATTTTCGAACTTCTTCCACTTTCTTTGCATGTTTTATATATCACAACACTTTCCTCCAAAGCTGAAAATATCATTTTCTGGCACCGGTCGAATTTTTTTATAACTAGAATCCGAAAAGTAAGCAATGCCTAAAGTGCTGTTTTTACATCATATCTTATTGATTACTGTTCTGTAAAGTAATGCCACTGCTTGGCCAAGATATATATATATATATATATATATATATATATACATATATATACATAGTGTTTTAAATGTTAAGATTGGCACTTGAAAATCCTAAAACGTCGAGAAAATATTTTAATGTACAAACAAAGTTATGACTGATTCATTTCAAAGGCACGGGTTTAATCATGACACCTAATATTTTAAAAACAGACTATTATTTTCTAAATTTTCTGTTGTATAGAATACTATTATAAATAATGAAAATTTAATATAAACAAATAAACACATCATTTGTAAAACACTCTTTAAAACATTGATACATCATCTTCTGATAAATACAATAAAAAATACTACAAGTTAATGACTAAATATTTAATTTTTTGCTTGCTTTTAATCAAATAATCTGTTTAATTATACAGTCTGTTTTTGTAACTTTTTCTTGAATTAACATTCTTATCTTGTTATTTTTTGTTCTCTTAGATTAGATGTTTTTTGGTACTAGTTTCAGCACGTATATCATTTTCAGGTAGATCCTGATGACTGTTGAACATTTTGTTTAATCAGTCTTTCGTTTCCTTAAAACAAACGTTACGTTGAGACCTATTTTTCGACTGACCCCATTTAATTCTGACCGAGTCGAGAACAATCAATAATCAATTATTGAACATTTTCGATCAAAAATGTTTCTGGTTTGTAGACTGAGTCCAAAAATCATTTGTGAAATTCAATTCATCTACAGAATCGAAGCTCATTGTGAGTTCAATCATTGTTTCAAAAATATGAAAGAATTTCTGTAATCTGATTTCAAGATTGCAACTTCTTATACGAAATTGTTCACTGTTGAATTTGTTTTTTTCTTAATTTCATTAAAAAGTATTTCAGATATAAAAAATTAATTAAAACTGAACTTGTAGAATCAGATTTATTTTTTAAAATTGAAAATAGTAACTGCATAACAACTACTATTTCTATTATTTCAGAAGTGAATGAATAAAGAATGTATAATACTATTATCATAAAAATATACAAATTAAATTAAAGTCGTTCTAGGAGAAATATTACATATTTTGAAAGGATTATATATATATATATATATATATATATATATATATATATGAATGTGAGTTAGTGCTTCCACCTGCATTCGTAAACAGACATGAAATTGCTCGAAATTTGTTCATATATGAGTACAGGCTTCACTGTTTCGAAATCGTTTAAAATGAAAGTCTTATAAATTTCGCGAACCAGATTTCATTAAAATTTAAGAACCATAAAACGAGCGTAGATTTCAAGTAACACCACTTTTAAATATGTACGTGTATTGTATTAATCACGAGTTTAAATGAGAAATTCCGAAACGAGTTACGTTTTCAGCGTGTGTTATCCTTTTTTAATGTCGGAGAATTTGTACGGTTGAAAATATTTTCTGTGAGTGTTTAGAGAGATTAAAAATTGGTGCGATTTAATTGAAGTAATTTCGAATTTGTTCGTTTTTGATGTTTGAAATTTTATTATTGCGATTATACTTTTCAATTTTTTATCATATTAAATTTCTGTTTAATTCTTAGAAAACATTTTTTTCATTTTGTTTGAAAATGATCTATTTACATTTTCAGACAGTATTTTGTAGTAATTTAAAATTAAATACATTAAAGAATGATTTGTTTTTCGATAATAAAAACTATAAAATCAAATATTTAAAACATTTTTTTTTATTTTTTCTCTTCATTTATTTAAATAATATGTTTCATTTGTTGCTAGTTGCACTAAACTATTTGTTTAATAAAATCTTATTTATTTACGCTGACATTTGCAGTATTTTCTAATTTTTACAGTTAGATATATTTTATTTATTTTCATTTATATGATCAACTTAATTCAGTAGTTAGTATTTTATCAACATTTCTTTTATAAAACATTAATAAAAATAATAACATATCTTATTCTGATGAATACAATAAAAATTAATACAAGTTAATGACTAATATTTATTTTTTTGAATGATCTTATTCAAATAATCTATTTAATTTTACACTTAAAATTTTTCAACTTTTCCTTTAATTAACATTTTTAGGAAAACAAAAACTGTTTCCTTCCACAAATGATTTGCAAGAGTTTTCAGAACGACCTCACCTCTAAGAGAAAATAAACAAAATTTAAATTGGTTAATAGTTAAATATTGAAAACTATATTAGAAAAAAAATTGTTAATGTGGAGTGAAAATTTATTTCTAAAAATTAATTTAATTGCAATTTCAAAAACTATAATTGTGACAAATACTTTTGATTTCAATCGAGTTCTTAATAAAATAGATACAAGTTTTAAATTCTGATAGATATACTATTTACAGTTTTTATTCTGACTTATTAAACGTCTTTGCCAAGAAATAAAAAATTCTGATACTTTTTCGTCGATTAATGTGTAAAATTGAAATTTTACAATCTACCAGTTAAATATTCTTTTATTCCATTCGTGTTTATTAACATCCCTATCAAAATTTAAGCTTAACATATGTCGAAGACAATCGTTTTCTCATTCAAAGATATACGTTAAAAGCTTGAATTCAAACTCAGACACCTTGGTCAGCATTTCGATATGCTAATCATTATATAAATATTCTATGTTCAATACAGATGGTAGAATTTCAAATGAGTGCTGCAGTCTTGCATTTTATGACTTCCTTTTCCAACAAAATGGAACTGTATTTATTTTTTAAAAAAATATCAAAGCAGTTCGATATCAAACGTGTTAAAAATAGAAGTATTACATGAAATGACACTTTTCTGGTTTTCACAGAATAAATATATTATCAAGCATGATAGGATGCTAATATATTACACAATTTTAAAACAAAATGCTTATTAATATTCTGTTATAAATTTACATTGAAAATGAAGAACATTTTCGAGGAAAAGTATTAGAAAAAATCGATACAAAATGGAAAACGATGAAAACATGTTGTTCGACTTTTGTGAATTGATTTATTATTAATAAGTACGCCTCTGTATTGAGGCAAGTTTACTTTAAAAAAAACTTTCTGTATATTATTTCTGTGGGTATATATATATATATATATATATATATATATATATATAGAGAGAGAGAGAGAAAGAGAAAGAGAGCCTGCGTTTTCTTAGCATGCGTTTTTTGTGTCTGTGCGTCTCGATTTTCTCGTCACAGGATCTCCGTCACAAATGGATGCCGGGGAATGGACTGAAGCCGCGACATAATTTGCATTGCTAATAATAATCTTATACGACGAAACTAAACTGAATTAGTGGGCCGAACTGTCTCGGAAAGTGTGCACTAATGTACACGAGGGATGTTGAAATTCACAGCTGAATGATCAAATACCGCAAGTTTCAAGTTACGAAACGAAATATGTTACAAATGTAGTGAATGTTGTACGATACGCGATCGTAATTATATACTCTGAAGATATGGTATGTGTGTATTGTACAAGTTTCGTTATTGTGTTCTGAGTAGTGTGCGTTCGACTTCCGCAGACGGCGATTTCGATTTTTCGCGAATGGTGCTAGTGAATAATACAGTTTAGAACAAATCCGAAACATAATGTGCGAATTGTGTACACTTTCATGATTTATTATTTGGGATGGAAAGACTTGACGCGATTGTTTTTATCAATTTGGATTTTAATTATTCCCTTTATACTGTGTTGCGAATTAACATTTACAACTGAACAACAGACGTAAGCTAAACATAGACATTCTTAATTCTTTAATAATTGATGTTTCATTAAGCTATTAAACTAAAGCTTAATGAACATTTTTTACAAGAAAAACAGATTTTAAAGATCAAATTCGTTTTAATTTCTTGGAAATGTATTACCTTATAAGTAAATCGAATAAAACGTTCTGATTTTCACAATAAAAAAGAATTTATAAATTTGAGTGCCAACATATCAAAAATTTCATAACTGATTCAAATTTTTTGTAACCGGAGGACTTTGAAGTTCGAGCACTAAAGTTTAGGACATTCGTAATTTGTTAGTTTCATGCATAAATATTTTCTCAAAGTGATATAGAATTTTTCATGTTCCTCTGAAGAGTATATTTCTTTCCAATTCAGCCATTGCGCATTTAGAATGTCCATGAAAGCATATTTTTCAGAATAAACACAACCGAATGTTCTTATTCTAATAGTATTCACTCTTTTCAATTAATTGATTTTCTGTTTTCCAGTCCCAGTTTCGGTACGTGTGACATCTTCATGAGTATTTTAGATAAATCAAAAGTAATAGAGGAGTTGTTTAAGATATACATTAAGATGGAACACTTACTAAAACTAACAGAAATTATTTGATTCAGTTATACAAATATGAAATTATAATACTTTTAATGAAATGTCAAGATTTTCAATTATAAATTACTGTAAATATATAAACAATAAGTTTTATGAATCAAATTCAACAACAAAAAATTCAATACGGGGAATCGAACCAGAGCAACATGTGTATAAATAGTACTTTTATAAAAAATATGAAATTCTGAAATAAATAAATTCTTAGAAAGCGTTTTCATAATTTTATCGTTGAAAGACCGTTGTCTTCTTCGAACAAAGACATTTTTTTTCAAATGACTAAGTAATAAATTAAGTTTAGGAAACATTTTATTTTTAAACTGACTCATCTGAGACCAATCTTTCAGTATGAGTATTTTTTGATATAAAATATCTATCTTAGATAAAATTACAGACTTTGAAAGACACAAATTAACAATACTAAAGATACTGAATAATAATGTCAAATAATTCTGTAGAGTTTTTTTTTTCATTTTTCATCACCTGTATATCTATTCTCCACGACTAGTTTCAATAAGTGAACACTGTTCAGGTAGATTTTACAGATTTGATTCATGAACAAGATAAACCCTCAAAATCTATCAAAAAAATGACACGTACTGAAACTAATAACAGAAAACAGATACTCTAATAATTCAAAAAAACTAATACCAATTGAACAATAAATCAATGGAATCACAATATAAAAACGTACAATTATAATTTTAAACAGAGTTAAAGTATCAGAAAACTTTCACAATAATAAAATACGATAACAATTTTATTTTTATCGACGAAACTCTAACAGCGCGATCAAAAGATAACTAGTATATTTCGAATAAAAAAAATATATTCGAAAATATTTTTTTATTATGCAAAGATACACTTTTAAAAAAATAATTGGAAGATTTATATATCTTTTTATAGATACACATATTTCTCTACATATCCATATATAGATATTTATTTAAAGGAAACATCCTCCAATGAATTTTTTTCCTATAAACTAACATACGAGATTTTATAAATCCTATTAGACGATGAAAAATTGGTACATATTTAAGTAGAACAGCTCTGAGAAATAAATAAAATCGGAATGGAATACAGATACGATTTTTTTTCTGGACGTCACTAGCATATTCGTAAAGAAATATTGTTAACATACATTATATAACATTTATATATATATATATATATATATATATATATATATGTCCTTATATATGAATACATGACGATTACGTCTACATTTAAAATATATACGACGTTTTCAATTTCATGTAGTACGAAAATTCGCTATTTTATATGCTATTTATGCGATTTTTTTAATATTCCAACTGTATTTATTTCTGTCACCGACAACATAAACTGCGTCATTTGCATTGTATTTTAGGAACTGTAAAATGTATTTCACGTACATATATCAAAAGACATTTATTTCAATTCTGTATAGGCATTTGTAACCATTTGCATTTGATTTGAATTTACTATACGGTTCTAAATTCAAACTACTTTATTTTATTATTCGTTTATATACAAAATGATATTTTCAAAGAGGAGTGTTTACATAATTCATAACCAGTATTGTATTCAAATTAGTAAACAGATAAATAAATGTTTTTTTTTATAGATTTTGTGCATTTGAAATCATACTGCAACTTTATATTTTAAACACGGATGGAAAAATTACACCGTTATGTGGAATAATATTTGCAGTGTAAGGAATTTGATAAACTTTTACAATATAAAGAATTCGAATTGTCTTTAGTATAATGTTTGTAATAGTAGTCAGATGTTTATTGTGTTTAGTTTTGCGGATCATATAGTTTTTATAAAACCATAAAATTTTGATTTAAAAAAATAATTATATGTTTAAAATTTGTATTATTTTTTTTAAAAAAAATCTTTTTTATATGAGGTTGAATAATTAATTTTGTTTTATTTTTCTATTTAATTTTTAACTTTATTGGTTTTTCTGATTGTCAGTCTTCATGAAGATAGCCTTTTAAAAATATTTCAACTGATATTACCCGTACTCTGAGATATCTGTGTGAATCTGAATGCATTGACTTTTAACCGAGTATTATAAAAATGTAATTAGTAAATTACTGAAATCTCATTAAAATTCCATTTCATTTCCACAAATAATTTTAATACATTTTTAAAATAAATTCTTGAAATCCACATTGAAATAAAAACGATCCTTTCATAAACTCATGTCTGTAGTGAGAGATAAAAACGAATTACACGATTTCCGAAGATGTTTGAAATTAATTCATTGCTATTAACTAAATCCACATTCACACAAACAATATATCTGAGCGGAGCGTTGTGTAGGTGTGTGAATATATATGTTTCAATTGAAATTAGAATCCAATTTGTGCAATGTCTAAAAGACGAGGGTTTTTTTTACGAATTCAACATCTTGCAGAACGTGTGCTCGTATTTTAAATGGATTTATCTGAATTTGGTGCGAGAGGCTCGCCGTGCGGTCTCTCTTTCATGCTATATATCGTCGGTTCGAGACCCACCACTTGACCAATGCACCGACCATATCATTTCTATCTCACCGACACGGCTTGATCAAGACCGCGTATCGCTCTACATACATACATATACACACATACATACATACATATATATATATATATATATATATACATACATATACTATCCCCCTTCTGCTCATCATCGACCACATCCGAGACCCTTTCCCAATTACCTCATTTGATTTTGTGGTCACAGTAGCACACGTTCGGTGACCCAACCTTTTGCCTTCTTATCTATAACACTCCCACGAGGATATACTTGACCTCAATCGGGGATAATGCCCGTGATATTCCAGTTTATTTCATATGATTATTAAGGAAATGTTTTTCGTAATTTTATTTGTCACTTTAATTCGGTTAGGTTACAATAATTTATATTTTATTTATTCGAACGTTAATATTATATCAATTCTGTTTTCAAATGACTTTAGTTTTTATATCCAGTAGAATAATAATTAATGAGATCGAAGATGTTATAAGTGTATGATTTTACATGAATAAAAATTAAATGATTTTATTTTTTTATCTTAAGAACAGCATTTTTGTTCCGATTAAAATGTTCAATGACTGATTATTTTTTAAAATGATTCTTATAAGCATTTCGATTGCAATTACATCCTTATTATAGCAATAAGGTATAGAAAAATCCGATTTAAAGATGATGACATTACTGTGGAAGAACGCAGAAATAAAAATCAAAATTTATCAATAATCAATTATTGAACCAATTATAGAAATGCGAATAAGCAACAATCAAAAAAAATTTTTTTTATTAAAATATTTTATTGAGAACAATTTTAACAAATTATGAAATGAAAAAATTATTCATATCTAAAACAATTGCTGATTAGGGTGAAGTACTTTAGAGTTTTTAAACGAAAAATCATATCATTCACAATATAAAAATTTTTACAACTCTAAAAGAGCTCAGACATGTGCTGTTTTATTTATAAAAATGTCAATGTGATAAAGAGTTAAGAATGATAAAACATTAATGTTGTTTTCAAGAATTGTGAATTATTTGAGTATTTTATTGATTATAGACTATCTGGTATATAAAAAAAGACGGTTTTTATCAGGGAAGGAAATTTAAAGTTAAAATACGACATGTTTTATAAATTTTTATGGTCTTCAGGAAGCGTTCGTTTTTAAAAATAAGCGAACAAAATCACAACAAACTTTTTTACTGAAAACAATACCAGATTACGGACATTTATGAGCTTATTGAAAAATCGGTCTTCTCGTTCAAAATTCACAACCGTAAATATTTTTACCAGAAATCCAGCGTCGCATATAAATAATATAACGAGCCTCGATGATCCAGATCAAATGAACGGACCGTCCGTTCCGACATATCAGCGAATCGATACATTTAGCAGACCATAAAAATTACGAACAAACAATGCTACATGTGAGTTTCACTTGTGTCCGGCAGCGATTTTTTTCCCTGTACTCCGGTCGCCGTTGCGTTTCCGGGTGCGTCTCCGTTGACTGCACCGCAGTCCGGGGATTTCCGGAATCCTCCAAAGACAGATTGCTTCCTGTTTCTCGACCGCGAGATACCGTATCGTTACGTGCGTTTTTTTTTCTTCTCGACTCCCGTCGTCTTATTCTTCTTCTTCGTCAAGAATGCTTTTGTCGTTTTCTTGTCGCGTGTACTCGATAACATCTTATCGTACGGTCTTGACGACGTAATTCGATAAAATTGGAGGTAATTTGAGTGGAGATCGAACTTTTTTCTATATTTGAGAGTTCTGTTTGTCGTGTTATATATTAAAGAGAGACAAATATTTTTATATACACTTTTTTCAATCTACATTTGTTGTTATATAAAAATACATCTGTTTTTCTTTTTGAGTTTCTTCATGTTTAGATAAATTTCATCTTCAGTTATTATTTATTTATATTTTTTTTTGTTTGTGAGGAATATTTTAAAATTTTATATTTAATAAAAATAAAATATTAAATAATAAAAAGACTAATTCGATTACTGAAAATTTAATTAAAGTATTTCTCTCTATTAATAAAAATCGAAACCGTCCTCGTCATTTCCTAATAGTTTATTCGTGTTCTGATTCGTTGATGGAGATCGTGTAGTCCCTGTTCAGATTGACTTGTAAATAAAATCTTATAAATAAAATTTTATTTATCCTCTTTGTGCATCTGAATTATTTACATCATATATTTTAAATTAGAAAGAATGTTGTATTTTATCTAGACCTTTGTTTTGGTTATACTTTTAAGTAACCGTTTTTGGATTGTTTATGCAGTTTATCCTTTGCTCTTCTTCAATATGCTTTTATTGGATTTAAATCCACTATTTATTTCTATTTTTTTATTCGTATTATGTTTGTTTTGCATACTAACAAGACATTCTTCTATAATTTTCAAACGTTTCTCATTACTTAATTCCATAGTTAATTAAAACATTTTGTTTCAATTAAGTTCTTCGTAGTTCTACAAGTTATACTCTTCTGATAGTTAATGCAGGTTATTTACTCATGTGTACGCTTTTAATGACTAAGTTTTCTCGTTTATAATATGTTTATTTTTAAAGTTGGTAAGATCGTTTATAACCATCAAACGTTTCTCATTCAATAAAAAAAATGTATTTTGATTTAATTCTTCCACACAATATACAAAGATAAATATTTAATATGAGAACTGATTTAAAAAATATTTTTAATTTATTAGATGCGAAGCATTTAACAAATAGCTGTAGAAATAAAATAAAGTTTTTATAAAAATAAATTCACGGATATGCGAAATCAAACGTTTCGTTGGAATTGTAAAGAATTAAATGATTATCTATAAATCTTCTAATAGGATTGATTTACAGTTAAACAGTCGAAAATAAAACATGTTATGTTAAAATATAACCCACGTCTACTGAATTTCAAAGACAGAAAGAGACGTACAAAAACATTTACAGTGGGTTCGACAAAGAAAGAGTCGTTTCCTGTTTAAAAAATAAAACATGTCAATAAGAAAAAACCACGAACACACAGTTTAAACAAGATTTCGATTTCGTCGCGGTGTGTGTACAAAGTATGTATTTCTTAAAAAGGCGCACGCGTGTGTACGTGTGCGTGCGTGTGTGTGCGAATAAGTATTCAGGAAAAGAAGAGTTCAACAGGGATCCAATCAAGGCCGACGGAGCTGGCAGCCACACCAAAGAGTAAGCCACGAAGCGGAAAATAGTATCGGCGTGAATTTATTGTCCCGCAATAAATTATGTATGACCGATACGGTAGAGTCCCGGCATCGATTCCCATTGTAAACTATATGGATGGCGTTCATGAAGAAACCACTCGACTGTTACGTCGAGTCTTCAATGTTGTCGTGTAGGTAGGAGATTGGTTTCATGTAGACGCACAAATCGGCAGGCACGGATGCATATTGTCTACTTTTGTTGTTCACTCGAACACACAGACTAATAAATGCATTTTTTATACAACCAAATTGATTAATGAAGACCCAATTCGTATTTAATCGGATAGAATGTGTAATTTCAACAAATATAGGAGATTCATTGTTTAATTTCACAGACTTAAAATACTTATTTTGGTTTATAAATTTTATCGAATCGACATTTTTTTATTAGTAAAATACGTCCACTTTATCTGCATTTTGATAAAGATCAATTAAAATTTATTAATATTGAAAATGTTCTACACTTAAAACCAATTCAAAAATCCAATGGTATTTTAATTTTACTCCATAAAAATTGACGAATAGAAATTAAATCCAATTATATAATAGCTTTTATTTATATCAGATTATAATTGTTTATTTTTATATCTCAGATGTTGATGTTTTGTCTGCTGGTCTTGTTATTAACAAGAAACTTAAATAAAAATCTAATAAATCGAATTTCACTTGTAGAGAAATTTTAAAGTAGTTTGTAAATACACAAAAATTTCTGTATCTTAATGCTCTAAAGATGAACACATCGTGATTGAAATAGATATAAGAGATAATTAGAGTTATTAACATTTAATAATTAAACATTTATGACCAGAAAAATATTGTGTAATTTGCAGAAAACTGAAACATTCATCTGTTAAATTGAATTTGGCCACAGACATAAATTATATTTCAGTACTCAAATATATCAATAATCCCACTGAAAGTGGATTAAGAGTCTAAAGTAATTAATAAATATTACTCAAGAGTATTTTCAAGTTAAACACGGTAAATTTATAAAAAAATAATTCAAATATCTGCGCATTTATAATCCTTAGTTTTTAAATTAATTTAATTGTTTTCTTATATAATTATTATATCTTATTCTAAAATATTTGTCCAAGTTTACAGGTTTAATTGTATAATTTTTTTTAAAAAAAGGTTTTATTTAATAATAAAATACTCATTCGACAATAAATAAATAAGTTTTTTTAGTAGTCAAAAAGATATACATATATTTTAAATTCACTCACCAAATGATAAATTAAATTGTAGAATGAATAAAACTTACCTGTAAAAAAAGAAACAATTATTAATAAATTTTCTAAAAAACTACTTATATCATTTGAATGATATTTTATATGAACATGGTACTCAATAGTAATTAATTCATTAGGAATAACTTATTTTCAAATAATTTCTGATTTGAAATTTTTATTGAATTTTATATTTTTAAATTAGCTGCCAATCAAAATATTTGCTTACTTAATTTGTTTTCATGACAGAAAATAGGAATATTGAGAGAATTATTTTGGAATGAAAAAGAAGTTTGATTCGAAAAATATTCGTTAATAAATATAATCAAGTATTTTTAAAAACGATTTTTAATATCTGTATATTTGAATAAAATGTCATCAATGATGATTAAAAAAATCCTGATTTTTTCTAATTAAAGACTGATAATATAAGTTTCAAAAACATTAAAAGAATTAAATTATTTGTTATTTGTCGACAGTTGATAATTATATTTGATTAAACACAGATTTTTTTTTTCAAAAACAATATGTTTTATAACAGAAATGTGTTTTTATGTCAATAATTTTCGAGCCATTCCCAATAAAGGTATATTTTCTGGAATATAAGTATAAAAATATGTACAAAAACATTCAAATATCTAAATGATTGAAGGATATGTTCAACAATTTATTTCTAGTATGAAAAACAATTTATTTCATGAAAATAATTTTTGAAAAAAAATTTGATATAAAATCAATTCTTTATTAAAAATATTGATATCTTTTTAAATGTTGATTTGTATAAATAGTCACAATAGAAAAATCTTGTATTCATTCTTAATTAAAGACACTGACCATGTAAACAATTTCGAAAAGAAATATTAAAAGTATCATTATGTCCACACTTTTCCATAAGTGTACAATAATATTCTTTCATTTGATACACGACTGATTAAAAGATATTTAAGTGCTACTAAAAATCACGTATAATTCACGAATCCATTTTCATTAAGTGCGCCGATACGTTCTGTTAAATGTACCTCATTAAATATCCCGTCTGTAACAATTGTTTACGGACCACTGAGTGACGGAGCAACGGGTTTGAGACGTGCACAGATCTCATTTGATGGAACTGTTTCATCCAAGTAGATTGTACTGAATTATGTATAACTCCTTTGAGTACTAGTACGGACGTATACTTTTCTACACTTCGAAAACGATCTGTTTTTGAAACCAATCAACGGGCCAGAGCCAGTCTATCATGAACGAAAAATAAACTTCGGAATACTAAATTGTTAAGACACATCTTTCTGATGTGGAATTCTAGTAGGGTGTGTAGCGGTTTCATTTCACTTTCGACTTTCATGTTGTTTTATTGAACACATACACGTATCGGTACACAAGCAATAAATTGAATATTTAGTAAAAGATTTTAAAATTCACAGTTTTTTTATAAAATGTAAACATCAAAACATTTATGAAATTTTGAACACGCGTTGAACATCTTCGTTTTTTTTATAAATTAATTATTAAATTATTAAAAAAGTATTGACAATATCTCACAGTATTTACAATGAAGCTATTTTTATATGAATCAAAATAATGTTTTTCTATTCTAAATAGATGTTTGATTTCACAAATTATAAAAAAAATCTTTGTTCAAAAATGTTCCATAAATTCTTATTAATCATTTTTGATTATTGTTTGAGCGCATTTCAATAAAAATTCCTTCATTTTCAGAAAAGTAAGGTACTGAAAAATCTCGGGTCCGCTCATGTAAAATTAGAATTTATGAAAAATAAATAACATTTTTTTAAATATTTGATTTCATCTCTGTCTCAGCTAGAAACATATGCTAAGAGGGTAAAAATCGCAGACATTAGTTTTATTAATAAGATCAGTTTTTGTATATTCTTGTTCTTCTATATAAAATTATATAACAATTTTTAAAATTCGAAAACCTTGTTACTATTCTTCTAGGATTAAATAAAATTTTGACTAATTACTTTTTTATTCAATATAAAACACCCATTTTTTGGGAAACATTTTATTAGGCGTAAAAATTAATTTGATGCATTTAAATTGAATTAATTATAACTCTGTTATAAATTAAAATACTTTCTCGCCGTTTCATAATTTTCAAGTGTCATTCTTATCATTTAAAAACACTATATATCTTGACCAAACAGTTGATATAACCTCATAAAACAGTAGCGAACACGATGGCGTCCGAAAAGTAACATATTAGAAAATGCATACTTTCGCCATTCCAGTTGAATGGCGAATAAATGGTGTTGAAGCTGCGGGAATGATTTGTTCAGCTTTTAGGATAGATATTGGGGCCTATATAATATTTAAAAAAAATACTAAAACAGTCAGAGGTCTGAAAATGTATTATGAATTCATTGACTCAAAGCTGCCATCATTTTTCTGACAAGAGATTTGTCAGTTGCTTGACAGATAGAGAAAACTTATATAAAATAGTGGGGGACAATTTGAGGATTGAAATGTATTCTATTTTTCTGTAAACATTCATTTTCTAGAAACGGGGTAAAGAATTAATTTGTACACCTAATATTATATTACAAAAAAAAAATAATAATGACACCAAATTTTTAAATTAAGCAGTATTTTAAACTCTTAAGTATCTGTTCATGGCTAAGTTATTACACTCTGAAATTGTTATTAATTTAAATTAATTAATAAAAAAATAATTTCATTTTACTGTTAATTTAATGAGATTTAAAAATGATTACTATGAAATTGAAATAAAAACCGAGCATAATTATAACTTTTTTGTATTAAAAACAATTATTTGTAACAAAAAGTCTAAATTTCATAAAAAGAATGTGAATATTTCATACGTTTCGCTGTATAAATCAGCTAGACCGTTGAACAAAAATCTCCCTATCTTATGATCTACCACGTCGGTGTGAACTGAAACCATTAGACCATCGACTAAAACACATTTCCAGAGCGTCAATAATTCGAAAAACGTTTAATACGAACACAGATTTACGTACCGCGTTTAATGAACGAATTCCGGGTACAGAAAAAACAACGCGGTCGCATATATACAAAAGTTCTATTACCGTCGAAATTTATGGACGGTATAATTTCTCTTTTTTTGTCCGGATCGAACAAAAAAAAAGAATGAAACTAAGCGTAAAGACTCATCGATTCGGCCGACAGAATCAAATGTCATAAAAATGATTCAATTGACCAAAAACGGAAATAACGCTGGGGTTCTGGAGGATGCGCGGACATTGGTGCGAAGGGGTTTCGTGGTGTGAGCACGTGGGGGCGATGCACAAGGTCAACAGTTCGAGTGAGCGGAAGTGTGGATGGGGTGCACGGAATAGGCTTGCGCGTTCCAGTTTCATAGACAGCCTTTTGATACATAAACGTTATATATATATATATATATATATATATATATATATATATTCTACAAAACTAAATGAAAATAGAAAAAGATAAAAACTGATACTTGATTTCTCAGATGTCTTCTGTATAGTTGTGTTGGGATTTCATTTCCTGCTGAACATGACTACGAAGCTTAATTTGTAGTAACAGTGATTGTAGGTTAGATAGTTTTTCAATTTAATGCACTCATTGTTAACTGAACGGACACGTGCATTTTATAAAGAACAGAAGTCAGAAACTTTATATATATACATATATATATATATATATATACATATATATATATATATGATTGTATAAAACTGTATTTTTCACAGATTAAAGAAAAACTGTAAAAAGTCTGCTCCGGTCTTAAATTCTTTTATGTATTTTATACAAGCAAGAAGTTACTAAAAATATATTTTTTATATTTATTCTTTCTTTGAGACGAATTTTAATTCTTTAACCTACCTTTCATCTAGATCTCTTTTACGAAACACATACATATTCATTTAACAAATCCTTTTAAACGACTCCGTTTGAAGTTCTTTCATTGAAATTCAGAAATTTTCGTTCGATTATAAATTATGCATCATATATATATATATATATAAATTGTGGCTGATATTTGCGAAGAAAACGATCAGAAAAATTACAAGAATGAAATGAAATACATAAAAGAAATATCCAATTGAAAGAACACACCTACATGAAAATTGTTTATTTTATTTATGAATGGTTTTTCTTGATTTCTAAGAGAAATGATCGAAAATGGAATAAAAGTCATTTTGAAATCGACTTGAAATAATATAATGAGTCGATGAAATACACAGAAAAAATATTTTTTATAAAAATAAAACGGAATTTGAATTTTAGACGATTTTGTACCAATAAAAAAAACGTTTGAGATTGATTTTGAACTAAAAGAGAGATTTAAAGCAATATTAGCGGTTTATATCATTATTTTTCAAATTCATTAATGATAGTACTGAATAATAGAGGATAACAGGGAATATCAGTGTTCTGTAAGTAACAGAAAGAAGGATATTGAATAAATTTGAAAATAAAAACATGCGGTCAGCTGAATTTACTGCACCGGAACGAAATAGTTTTTCTGATTTATTATAAAAAAAAGTATACAATAAATAAATGTTTTACTTAAGTAACGTGAATAAGTTAAATTATTCTTGTAATTAATTTTATAAATTCATTTTTGCAATAAAATGCAAAATGATAAAAAAATATTTTTAAAAAATTATCTACAAACAAAAAATTTTTTTGATTTAAAATGTTTAATAAATCATTAAGCATTTTATCGATCATTTACGATTATTTTCAATATCTGTTTCGATGGTTATGCCATTATTTTCACAGTACCAAGCTAGTGAAAAAATATTTAGTTACAGAGTCAAAACTGTATTGTAAAAAAATATATTTAAGTTATTTTAACAGTATTTATAACAATGATTATTAAACTTTTTTATATCAGAGAGATGTTTATATATTTAATGAATAATGACACATGTCATAGAGCTCAAACGTATGACATATGGATTAGTAGGTCAGATAAAAAGATACGAATATGAAAGAGTTTTAGAATAAATTTGAAATTTAAAAACACATTAGTCATTGACTTCACACAACATGAAAATGTTCATTACTGAAATTATATTATAAGGAAAACAGTTTTCAAATAGTAAAAATGATTTAGCTTTTAGAGGTTTGTTGGAATATTAAACAAATCTAATCCAGACATTGGATTTTAAATTCTCATTAAATGTATTTATTGTTAAATAATTTTAAAAAAATGTACGTTAATAGAGTCTCAATATTGAAAAAAACAATCATAAATAACTAATTCCATTATAGAGAAGAATTTATTTTCATTTTGTTTAAAAAGATTTATTTAAATGAAATTGAACTGACTATAAATATTTTTAAAAATACATTAAACGTTGTAACGGATTCCACCATGAATATTCTTTCAAATTAATTCAAATATGTTGATTTAGTATAAATTAATCGACTCAGTATTAGTATAGTAAAATTAAAACGAAACTAATAACATAACAACACCAATCTCTTTTAAATATTCATAGATGTTTATGCGACTCGGTCGATATTAATAAAAAAAAATCGATTTAATTTATATGATAATCTAAAATAAACAAACCGGAAGTGTGTTCGAATTAAATGTGTTCATTTTATATTCAATCCGTACTCAAACTAAAATATATTTCTGATATAAACAAAATATTTGTCTTCGATGTGTTCGAGTTTTTTTTCCCTCTCCTGTAATATTTTTTCTACATCAAATATATTTTTCATGTCTGTATAATTTTAAAAGATTATTTTATGAAGTCGTTTGGGTAGAACTGATACTTTGTTTTATAAATTAATTTCAGTACGAAAATATTTTAAATATAAATGAATTGAAGATTGGAACGAATTTTGGTAACATTTTATTATTTTGATAATAAATTGAAATAATAACGTCTGTTTGTGTAAGTAATTGGTTTATTTTCTCATTCGGTGGGTGATTTTTTAAAATAAAATTAATTATTGGATGAAATTAAACAATTGATGATAATTAATATTTGTAAATAATTCAGTGAATGTTTTTATTCAAGTGAATTTGATTTATTTACTTTTAATAATAGAAACTTTAAATAAAATCAGAGAATTTATAATCTTCTATAAAACATATTCTGTCTATGGATAATATTTATATAAGTTTGTGTAAATTAGTTATATTTTTAAATGTATTTCCAATAAGATTTTTTAAAAAAAATATTATCGAGTTAATAGGACAGTCTTTTAAGTTTTATCAACGTTAAAAATTTTAATTTATTGTCTGTGATTAACTATTATTCTATAATTATCATTAATTAAGATATTATTATATCTTTCTTTTATTATTTTTAAGCTAAATTGACCTGCATTATTGATAAAAAGAGAATAAATCCATTTTATTAATCCCATTTTAAATTAGAATAATAATTTTTATAACAAACAATTTTAGACTTTTTTACCGAGATAAATCACTAAATTGAGATTTGGTTAGAATTATCAAAATAAATAATATTTTTAAAAATTAAAAGAAATTAAAGTATGCCTCAACTGAACTATTTAAATTTTTAGAATTATCCATTAAAATCAAAAGATTTCATTACTTAAAAAATTATTACATGAAGAGTTTTTAATATAAATATATATATATATATATATATATATATAAGCTTTTTATCCGCTTACTCGAACCGTATAGCACTCTGTTCAATATCGGTTTCCGTTTGTTATAAAACAGAATTTTCGGAGACCGAACCGAATATGCGGATGCTAAAAGTGTAACACGAGGGAAAAAATTTTTTTTTTGATTATACACCGATGATACCACATCAAAAATAAAGCTCTGTGCACGTGTTATCTAAACTGTTACGAAAAACAACTGAAAAAAACAGTTGTAAAAGTTTCATAGGAATTTAATGCGTAAAGTTTAATCGAAAAAATAATCCTTGCGAACGAAAAAGCATATGTATTACGGTTGTTGAACACTGGCTGTAGTCGCAATATAATTGTTTATTTATAAGTGGTCACAATTCGGTTCAATGGCTTGCGGGAAAATGGTTGGCGATTTCTGTAAAATTTCATAATCAAAAAGTTGGACACGAATTATGTAAAAATTAAGTTTTATGTAGATTTTTTTAATATAAAATTTAATTCATTAATTGGATTTGAAGAGATCTGAGTGAAACATAAATCGATACTGGAAAAGACAAAATAATAACTGTTCAGAAAAGACAATTACTATTGAAAAAAATATTAATATTAATTTTAATGACCATAAACTTAGTTATCTTGGTGTTCTTCGTCTTGTTTGGATCTACCAACTGTTTTTCTCCACAGACAACATATATTAAAGACAAAGATCATCAGGAAAACGTAACAAAGGAATCACAAGTATAAAAAAAACATTAATAAGTATAAATATAGAAATATTTGCAATTTAAACATATGGAATACTAGAAAAAATTGATTGTTAATTTTTACAATCGTACAAACCACAAAAAATTCCAGCAAAGTAAGATCAAAAAAAAATCTGATTAAAAATATACAATAATTGATTAATAATCATTTTCATCATTATGTATGCATATTTCAATGCAATTTTGTAATCATCTGAACGATAAGGCATAAAGATTTTTTAGAAAAAAAGTGTCTGTACCTCAATTCTCTAAGAATGATATCATCATCATCGGAATGTGAGTAAATAATAATTATAAACGATCAAAAATCAATTATTGAATATTTTAGATCATAAAAATATTTGTAGAATACAGAAGAATTCGATTATTAATTATTAGATTTTTCGCATCTGTATTCATATTGTCGGAATATAAATGTTATTAAGAAATAAACAATATATAAAAAAGACCTATTCAGAATTGGAAATTAATTTGTTAATAAAATGAGTGAGAATGGAAAGATTTTTCCAACTTACATTTGTTTTGGTTAATCTTAGCATTTTATATGAGTATTACTTAATTTACATTAATACCCCCTTATTTATTGAACGAACATAAGATAAACTCGTTAAATTCACTCGATCATTATTATTTCTTAATCATTTTTACTCATCTACAAAAATATTAAGAATGGGAGTTGGAAATATATATATATATATATATATGTTAAAAAATAATTCCAAAAAGTCAAAGGAAAATATAAATAAAAAATAAAAAGTTTTGCTTCGCAAAAGCCAAAGATTAATAAGAGTTAAAAAAGTTATAGGCAAAAATCATTTATCTAGCTGAAACCCATAAAGATAGAAGCAAAATTTCGTTCGTAATGAAAACTCATACAATAATAAAAAAAACGACTTTAAAAGTAAGAAGAGACTGGCTTTGATAAATAGTCGTAAAGTTGGATGAAAACGATATCAGTAACTTTTGTGACACGAAACAATATCGAAACTCGGATGAAAAATATATAAAAAAAATCAGAATCACACGATATGAATTCATGTACGTGTCTCGGCACCGTTCAAACTTTCAAAAATAGTTTCCGTTTTATTTTACATCGACTATCGTCTCCACCAGACTTTGTTTATCATTTCAAGTTTTGTTCGTCGCACCGTACTTAATTTATTTTTACATTGTGCGAAGAACAGGTAAAGAAAACGAACCGTATCATATTTTCATCCGAACAATTTGTCACTTCGAATTATATATAAATCATTATAACAGAACGCAATTTCAAAGCGCTCCCAAAAAGTAAACGTCCCAGTGTACAAGAATGAAAGAAAACGTACATGGATAAACAAGTGATACAATGATACATAAAAGAAAGTTTATAAAAATTGATACTTTTTATAAGTTGTCTCAACGTGCGGCGTCGAGGCGTGCGTAACCCCAAGTGGGTGTCGTACACCGCAGGGGATCACTACCCACAGTTTTGCTAGAAAAATATACACACACACACAACATGCGCGCGCGCACGGATACACGTAGCACCGTACGTACACGTACAGAGAGACAGAGTTTTTCCAGTGTTGGGGGATGATATTTCACTGTTATTAATGTACGATCGCGTTACGCCACCACTTCCTCCGTCATGTCACAAACATAATTGCAGGCGTGATTGTGCTAATATTTTTTTCGTACATCATTGAAGACGTGCTCGCTTTTCTTTTCGATGCAAGAATCATTAAAATTAATCATTTTTGCTGCAAATACACGATGGATACAGTTATACAACAGGCAAGAGCATCCATTGCGTCAAAAAACGTATTAGCAAATTATTTATCCATCAAGGTATGATTGATGATACAACAAGAATCGTTCGTCGAATGTGTATTATATATCTATATCTATTTAACTATATATATATATATATATATATATATATATATATATATATATATATGTGTGTGTGTGTGTGTGTATGTGATTGTGTGTGTTTCTTTTTCTACTTTTTCCGACGCCCGTTCGTAATATTTTGGTAGATGAGCAAAAAAAGATTAAGAAAGAATGATGATCGAGTGAATTTAAGGAGTTTATCTTATGATACTGCAGTAAATAAGGGGGTATTAATGTAATTTAAGTAATACTCGTACAAAAGGCTAATTCATAGTGACACGAGCAGATTGTAATTTGTCAAAAAGTATTGTTGTCTTTTATCTTTTTATTTTGATGAATTATGTTTCATTAACATAAAAAATGTGAATTAATAGATTTACTTTATAACATCGATCATTTATATAAAATATATATGTTTCTCGTGAATTATTTTTTTTCAATTATTTACTTTCACTGTACAAAAATTTATTATTTATTTAAATTGTTCATTGGGTGTTGTATGATAGGAATGTATGAATTACGTAAGGAAAAAGGTTAAATTTAAAAGAGACTTCGAAGATGTCAGAAAATGCATTACGAATTCATTGACTTAAAACCGCAATCTTTGTTTGACACGAATTCTATCAGTCACCTGACAAAGTTATATAAAAGAATAGAAGATATTTTGATGATTGAAATGTATTCCATTTTCCCGTAAACATTGATTTTCTATAAAAAAATGCATTGAAAAAAGTTAAGGTTAGAATTCAGAAAACAACGACCGCAATTATTATTCTACCAATTTAATAGTTTGGTATTGTTACTAACTTCAATTTTATAAATGATTAAATAACTCTGTTATCAAAATGTCAAATATTTTTAAGCTAGTGAAACGAATTTAACAACTATTTATCCTTTTGATACACAAATATATTACATAATGTTTAAAATATTAATTCATTTATGAAAGTGAAATTCAATGAAAGTTACTTATACAGGAAAATGTATAGAAATGAGTGAAATATTTCAAACTAAAGCAGATATATTCGGTTGAAGTTCGTCTCAGAATTGTCTTCAACAGATTACTACAAGTACATTACTTAAACTTGAAACGAATTTATTTAAATGAACGAGAGATAACTGATCTAAAATTCTATAGATATGACGTATTCCGTTCTAAACTCTCTTTGTAACTGTGTCACTGACGATAATTATATGAGATATCATCTAAACTCGAGATAATTAAACGAGATAGTCTATTAACATTGAACTGAACAGTTCTATTACTATTATTAACCAGCCTATTAATAATGTTGAATATAACAGTATGTATTCATATGTGTAGTAAATATTTGCAAGAAAAGTTCAATTAACGTCTATGAAACTACTCGATTTTTTTATATGATTGAATTAATTCAAATAAAATATTTATACACGTTTTCGAAATTTACTGAGAATTATTAGACATAAACTGATGTATCTATCAAAGTATAATGGATCTTCATAACATTGATTATTAAACTAGTTTAAAATCGTCGAAATTTAATGCTAGTAAAACAGATAACATTTAAGTACTTAATTAGAAAATTATCTTTAACCAGTAATCGAATGTAGAATCGACTGATTTGAATTATTTTAATGATAAGATTGTAACTGAAATGAAAATAAAATCTTTTTAGTCCCATAGTTGATATTTTCAATTAATGATTTTTCTGTATTTTGGATTTCTGAATATCAACGGCATCGAATGTGCATGAGTAACAATCTAAAATAATTATAATGAATTTTTAATAATCAAATTTATGTGTAGTTTGTGGCGTGGAAAAATAATTAATTTGTGAAAATGATATTAATGTTTTCTGGAGAAATGGTCATGTGTTTATAATAAGAGTTTATTAATAAATTGACCAGTTTATAGTTTTATATAAAACACTACTTAGTATTCAATTATGTCCTTAAAAACAAGTTGCTTTGACGAAAAACAAAAATATATTTGGTTTAAGTCAATTACTATTAGGTTGGAGGAAAAATAATTACGGTTATGATCTTCAAATTCATAACAAAAAATTCGATTACTTTTTTTATCGACCTAACATTATAAAATATGTCACTGATACTAGTTTATTTAGAGTAAAAGAACACACTAGAATAATAATTTTAAGCTGAAAATTAATTGATCAGTGTTTAAGTCAAGATATTTTTTTGACAAAATCAGTTCTAACACTGGTTACATTCACAAATGAAATCTTTCTTTATCCAACAAACCACAAAGAAGGTTTATAATCAAAAATGTATAACAGTTTGTTATTTTCGATTGTCTCTTAGCCAGATTTCGATGGCAATATCAGTCTGAAGATAATAGCTTCAGACTGATATTGTAAAAATAAATTTAATGATTGAAAATCTCGTTAAGGCAACAAAGTATTGATAGTGAAGTTCTGATATTGACTGAATTCACTTTCACAAATAAGTTATATTTTCGTTCCCCAAACCACATACACTTTTGTGATCAAAAATGTTTACTAAATCATTTGAGATTAGTTTTAGGTGTTACTTATACGCTCTCTGAGATTTTTCAGTGTCTTGGACCTCTGATGATGAATGAAATGTGTATAATCAAGAATCAAAAATGATTCAGAATGATTAATGAACACTTTTTGTCAGAAAATTGTTTTGTGAAAAGAGAAGTCATATGCGAAGAAAAGCAAACAGTATTCACTCTGAGTCTAACAAGTTACATTTTTATTAAAAAATATCAAACCAGATCGTAACTCTATTAATATCGAAACTTAATCACAAATGAAAAAAATTCCAGCTATTTTCAAACAGTTATTTTTATCCATCGCTCTGATTCTCAACTTTTATTCTTTTTTTTGTACAAAAACTTATAAAAATATCAGAGTTCTATAAATATTTATATAAAAAAATACTAGTTCTTTACAATTCAATTCATTTCTATTTATCTTACATTTTTAAACATTTCACAATAGATTTTTTTTTAAATCCGATACGAATAAAATATATAAATAGATATTTCCAATTAGAAAAAATATAAAGACCGGAATCGATTTATAACAATTTTGATAGGAAACGAAACGTTTTCAATCAAGTAAATTACATTCTTGTCGACTTTTTCCTCGCAACTTAATACAGAAGTCGTATGTATTCCAGTTATTTATGTCACTCAATCGGAAAAAAGGATACGGGAGCAAAAAACACACGAAAAACATCCACTTAAAAATCATGTATCCGCATATAAAAATTACATAACATTCCGTGATATATCGACGATTCGATAATACTGACATCTCGCGAATTGATGAACGAAAAACTGTCAGATATAAAAAACAAGCGTTGAATATAAATAGACAGGCGAACGGAATAAAAAAGTCTATACATATATATATATATATATATATATATATATATATGCGTGAGTGTGTGTGTGTGTGTGGTGGGAGTACGGGGCGCGGGACAGATCATATATTTTCAGATGAGGTAGCATAAAAGTCTCCGACGCTGTATGCTTCTTCCTTTCAGAGCGTCGAAGACAACGACCCAGACATCTGTATTGTGTGATGTTCTGCTATTGTATTCTAGCGGGTACCATTGAAACACCACGTCTTCGTACTACGACGAATTACGTTCTGATACAATGGACTCGACGATTATTTTATTTTTACTCTCAGCTCCTCAATCTCTATTTAATCCATTAAGATGTTCAGGCTGGTCTTGATTATAGAATTACTATACAAAATTAGAGATTTACAACAATAATACTATTTCATTCTCTTTCCATTTATATATATATATATATATATATATATATATATATATAAAGGTATAATTTGAAATAAGAATACTATATTTCTGCGATTAGATTAAAAGTCATTTTTTATTAAAGATTACAGTGAAGTAAAGGCTACGTGCTCTGACTTTTATTTCAAGTATAGAGTAATAACTATTAATATTTTTTTAAAAAAAAATCATTACAAATTCTGCAGACAAAAATATCTGTAGACAATTATCATTCTTGAAACTAATCGTAGAAAAAATGAACTCATTCACAGCACTAAGAGAGTTGCATCATCAGCAAAAGAATTTTCGTTATTAATTTATACATGAATGGAAATAAAATTAAGTAATATAAACTAACTAAAAATAATAATAAAATTAAGTAATATAAACTAAATAAAATTAAGTAATATAAACTTTTTTATTTAATTATGCTAAAAAATAAATCAGTGAATCAAAAACAATTTTCAAATTTTAATTACAATCTGAATTTAATAAAAAAAAACATTTTTCCAAATTATATAAAATCTATTCAAATGTCAATTAAATTCCATTTTCCATTATTTATATTAAAGTAAGATTAAATTACTTTTACACTAAATTTAGGTATGAAAATATATTAAATTAGAAAACCCGAAAAGAGACTTTTCAATTAGTAAAAAGCTTTCGATTAGGTTCAAGTATTTTTTTTCAATTACATTGAACCATAATATTAAAAAATCCTTGTTTATTTAATTGAAAATCTGATAAATTATGGAAGTTCGTTTTATATTTTTCAGTATTACGAAATATTAGCATTTGTTAAGCTGAATTTTAATTTTTTAAAAATATTGAATTATACAATAAAATATTAATTAATTAATACCATATTCGTATTTTTAAAAATATATTATTTTTTAAATTTACTTTCGATTAAAAATAAATAAAATTCATATCGAATACATAATTAATTAAAATATATGTATATATATATATTCTTGTAAAGATAGATCTTATAAAAATACATGACAATAAAAACGTGACTTCGATGTTTAATCTCGATCTAAAAATGAACTTTCTCAATTCGATATAAAAACAATAAAACACTTATAAGTATCGGTTATTGAATTTAATATGAATTTGATTTACACTGTATTTCTGATGAAATTACTTCAAAAAGTCGTAATTGTAATTTGTTCAAGTGTTTAAAAAAAAATATAAGACTTTTATGAGATCAACTGAAGGTTTACTATTCATTAATTTATTTATTCAGAATTAATATGAGCTTTTTATTTTTCGCAGAAATATATTTATATATGTTCAATAAATATGTCTGGAAATAGTCTAGATTTATTTTTGAAAGATTTATTTCAATCTTTTTTTTTATTTTTGAATTGAGGGCTGATTGAAACAATTACTGGTTTAATTAATGAATTAATACTGATGTTCCTCTATGTTAAATATTTTTATTTGTTATTTTTCTTTAAATTTTTATATATAAATAAAATGTAAGCATAAAAATTAAATTCGAAATTAAATACATATAAAAAGTAAATTCCTTATAACATTTTCACAAATGATTTTTTGTAGACCACATTGATACCTTACTTCATACAGACCATAAATTATATTTAATTTGAACAACACTTTTCCATAACAAACTAAATATGATTAAAAATGTTCTCTAAAAAAAGAATTTTTGAAGAAATCACACTGTAGGGATGTTTTTCATATGAAAAACCCACATATTAGAGAGTTGAGAAAACTTCCAATTTCACACAACATTGGTTACGTATTAATGTCATAAGTTTGAAAATTGATTCTTGAAATATATCACTTGTTATTGAAAAAAATAACTACCTCCAAGAGAACCGATTTATAGAATAGTATTTTTTTTTAAAAAAAATCTAATCGATAAAACATCCAGTTTGAAAATTATAAAGCTGAAGTTTGAATAGAGAATTCTTGTTTTTCGAATAGTTTCATAAGAGGAAAAGTTATAAGATATGCAGATAAGTTTCAATAAAAAGAAAAGGAGAACTTGGAAATATTTCTAAGAAATTATAAACACTGTTCGTGAATATTTATTGAGTATCTTTGCACGTTTATTTTTAAAAAAGTAGTTTTAAAAAGTAGTAAAGACTTAAATCAAGAATTTATTAAATTAAAAATAATTGTTCTTGAGTTATTCACGGTTTAAATTTTCTCATTATCTGATAAAATTCGACTCAAATTAATAAAAATATAAAAGTTATAACGGTCTTTTTTTGGTTGTTGAATTGATCTGATAATCTTGGTTCTGGAGAATTCCTTTAGTAGTCTTTTTTACAATCAGTTTTGATTCTCAATAATCTTCAAGTATAAACTTACAGTTTTTAAAACTGTGGCTAAATTATTTTTCAGGAAAGAATTTTCCTTGATATAGATTTTAAAAACAATAGCATTGACATCAAAATATGCAGAAGAATATAAAAAATGATCTATAATGAATTATTTAACATTTTTGATCAGAAAATTTTCTTCAAATAATCTGTTGATTTAGATTTATTTCTGATTTCTTTTTTCTTCATTGTTTCAAGATGGTCTTTAATGTCATTATTTAAACTTATTTTTATTATCAAACAATAAACTATTTTAAAATGAATTAAGACCTGAAATTACTTGTAGAAAATAAATGGTGAAATGATTTGTCAGGACCAAGATCATTCGAATAATATTTTCGTCCAATATAGGTTAAAAATACAAAAAACATTATAAATAGGAACGATGCTATTTTAATACAACTGCTTAAAAATAAAACCTGCAATTGTTTACAAGAAAATGAGACTCAACTTCGAATGAATACTTAATTAAAAGAATAAGTGTTTGATATTTCCTTAAATGTTTTTATAAATGTTAAAAAAATCATGTATTTTCTTAATAGAATTGAATAAATACTGAATTATAACTGAGTAGTAATATAAAAAAATAAATTTCAATTAAATAAACAATATTTTATATAAATTTAAATTTGTTTCAACTTGAAGTCTTTTCAATTACTATTATTCTTCAAAGAATTTATGTAACATTTTTAATACAATTCTGTTTTTCTTTTCAGATATTCGATATTTAAGAATATAATTAATCTGGTAAGTTTTTCTTCAATCTTTATTGTGCCTAATTTTTAATTATAAATTGGTTTGGATTAAAAAAAATATTTTACTTTACTTTAGTCTATTAAAATTAAGCCAATTTTTTAAAATTTACATTTTTCTATCGAATAGTTCTATAAATAACATATAAAGTTCAATTTATACTGCCAATTTTTTTCAAAAAATTAAATGACGATAATAATTAAATTGTTAATTTTTCAATACAAACAAGATATATCTTTAATGTCTACATTGTTTTTCAATCAATGATGAAACTTGTCTAATAGAAGATTAAATCGAAATTTAAAATAAGAATTTATATATAAAAAATTAAATACTTGTCAGGAAAATACATAGAAGTGTATTTGGTATAAATATTTAATCGATTATTTAAAAATAGAAATTATAAATAGAAATCTATGAAATTTGTCTATAAATATACAAACACACGCATATATATATATATATATATATATATATATATATATATATATATATATATATGTATGTATGTATGTTTGTATTTTTATGTATAAAATACACTAAGAAAAAATAACTAATCTTAGAAAGGAACTCAATATACATAAATTCCTTAGTCGGGCGTATAGTATATACACGCAGTGATGCAGAAAAATTTTCGTGATCCTTCTTCCATTCCTTCAACATGTTACATAAGTATCGGAGGTACGGGTTGGATCACTGGCTATTTCAGTGTTCGTTCGGTCTGAAATGGCATCGCGGGGCAAGGACGAACGAAGTAATAAAATGACACCAGTCGGTGTCATCCCATCCGACGACCCTTATCTCACCGCGTTCACTGGGTCAGCCGTTCGAAGCTCGTCGGCTCACGTTATCCCGTCACAAGTAAGCCCTCACGTCCGCTCGCAGCTTGAGCGCTATCTATCATTCGCAGCCGGCACTGTACTCCCGCCATTGCTGCTTCGAGTGAACGATGACGAGTTTGGTTGGAATTTCTCATCGTCGTACTCCATATACACGGGAGTTGTATTAGAACTAATGTGCTGTTCGATTCAGACGGACCATTTTGAATATAGATTAATGGGTTGTTTGCTATAATACCGATTTGATTTTATGCGAATCTAAAGTCGTTAAAGAAAATTAGACAAGTTTTCATGTTATGAATACATCTCAACACCCGAATCCATCCCTTTTCAATACACCGAATTTATTCCGTCCCTCCCCTCCCACAAAAAAAAACAGAACGACACTTTTAAACCTTTCACCATCCCTGAAATGTTCATACGAATAAATATCGATTATATTCATCCACAAAATCAACTGTGGTTATATTCTAACCGGAATCGTTCTTCTTAGTAAAACACACCGTTTTAATTAACACAAAACGTATAAAGCTTTTAATAGAACATCCATTGTAGATACTTTAACAATATTTCACTGTAGATACTTAATAATAATTTAACATGATACATTGTATCGCCATGAAAAATAAACGTTCGTTTTGAATCCGATCTCATATCATAAAGGAGTTCTATGATATTTTGTGAGTGTATAACTATAAGGCTTTCTTCTTGATTAAAGTTTATTTTGTGGTTTCTAGATGATTTATTTAGATCATTTCTCATCTTATAACGCGGGTGTGGGGGAAAAAACGAACAAGAAAACAGACAAAATATTAGATCGGTCATGGTCACGAGTGTGAAGATGAACATACGCTTGAAATGGTGACGAATCCAGCCATAAATTATATATATAAATAGAGAGAGAGAGAGAAAGAAAAATACAATTAGTTGATAATTGAATTTTCATTAGTTTTTAATTAAAATTTTTAACTAAATTATTTTCTCAAATAGAAAAAGCAAATCATCTTAAGAATATTTTTAATTTTTTAAACTTAAATATTTGGAATGAACAAAGTACATATATATATATATATATATATATATATATATATATATATATATATAAATTGAAATCATTCATTAATATAAAAAATGATATTTAGAATAACTTTTTAAATATTTTTTAAAAAAGCCATCACAAAGATTTCAGTAACGATTTTGTGTCTTGAATTTTATTTTCAGAAAATATATGTTTTTACTAGAAAAATATATAAAAGAAATAATAAAAAAAATCATTAATAATCAAATATTGAATGATTTTATATAGAAATAATTTTGTTGTATGAACATTTTTGAACATTTGAAAATTCATCTCTGAAAAGTTTAAAAATTTTAAAGAGCAGGAAATATTCGAAATCTCGTATTTTTATCAAGTCGATAAACAAATATAATATAAAAAAATATGTTTAACAAGAAATTCTTCAGGGTTTTAAAAAAATACTTGTATACTTAAAAATTAAAAAAAGTAAATAACTGAGTTTTCTGTTATTTTAGTATGTCGTAACGATTAATATTTTTAAGTATATTTTTATCATTTTAAGTATTGAAAATAATTCAGGAGATTGTAAATAATAAAACTGTATGAAAATAGATACAAAGATACAGCAATAACGAGTAACATTCATTAATTTTACCAATGAGTAAACCTTCTGGGAACAAACATCTGTTGAAATGCAGTGTTAGTGCTTGCATCCATGGAGACTTTAAACATAATCTAGTATTAAAACCTTAGCACTATAACAGTAGAACTTTGCTTACAAGTAATGTATGTTGTTACGTGGGTAGATGTTAATTACAAAAACAAATTATGACCAAATGTGAAAGCAAGTCGATGGTGTTGTAATACAAGAATATAAACATAAATTAGTTTTATAGCATATATCTTTTTTCTACAAATTATAATTATTTATAAAAATCACAATTATAGGTAGAAATAGTAGAATTGAAATTAAACTACTTTTTGATAAAATTTTCATCATCTTTTCAATCCTTGATTTCATAATCGTTTAATTTTTTTCTGGTTTCAATGAATCAATACCTGTCTTTTCTCTATTTTTTTAATTAATTCTCTGATACTAGCACATATTTGTTCATTGGTCTATTTATGTGTGTTTCTTTTTTAAAAATTTTAATCTGCCCCTAATTAATAACACAAATTCCCTCTTGATTGACACGATACACTTCTGATAGTGTAGCTGTTTGTTTTCACAAATATCTTTTTTCAGTCTACAAACTGCAAACTTTTTCTTTGATCAAAAATCTTCCATGAATACATGGAAAAAGTATTTTTTAAAGAAACGAAATATATAAAATATTTAAAAATATTTTCATTTTTTTACAAATAATTTAAAAATTGAGATGCTCTTTTTTAATTTGAATACAATTTAAAAATATAGTACTTTTTAAGAAACAAATTAGTTACAGAAAATATTCATAGAAAAGATTGCCTGTAAAGAATTATTCCATATATATTTTAATACCTTTCTTTATAGAAATATCACAACTTTTATTATTAAAATATATATATATCAGATATTATAGTTTCATTTTAATAAAAACAAAGTTCGAATAGACAGAAATCCATTTCGAGAAACAACTTATTTCCAATACTTGAAAATTACAAAACCATAAAAGTTAAAAATATCATATTGATGTTTACATGTATTATTCGATCCGAAACTTTCTTCCATTAAAGAAAATAATTTTTAAATTGAAATCTACTTGTTTATTTCTACATGTCACGTGACACATGTTGCTAGTTCTAACAATTTTAACATTCCTTACACACAAAATAGTGGAAACTTATCTGAAAACATGTCGGTGTGCTATAATACCGACAATTTAATGAAGTACTTATGTGAGAACTTGTTTATCGAAAAATATGTTTGTTATTTTCAATCGACCAAAATTTTCCTACCTGATTTTTTTCTGAAGAAATTTGCAGGAAGAGTAATCAGTCAGTTTTGAAAATGTAGGTTTAAATTTCATGTAATGATATTATGATGGGAAATTAAATTTTTGATTGAATTTTTACGAATAGCCAAACAAAAATATAAATTGCATGGAATTGTGTTTCAAATGGATTTATAAACAACAATTTAATACGAAATATAAAGCGTTCTGCTTTATTTACAGCTATGCAAATTATATATATATATATATATATATATATATATATATATATATATATATATATGTAGATATGTGTATGTTGCAAACGTTTTTGTATAAGTATTCATGCCACAATGCTTTCTATGCATATAAGATATACGTAAATGACATTTAAAAGTTACGGCCATTTATCTCTCTTTTCATATTCTGCAGTTGTACTTTTTATCTTGCTGTTTTTTTTTTATGTACAGATCACAAACATAAAAACCAGAAGAGAAAATATGGAATAACCTTATGAAATATAATAAAACGAGTAAAACGTTCATCGTTTATCTGTGTGCAAGAGTGATTATTTGTAGATTTAATGTATGTATGTAAGATTTGTAGCGCAGTAAATTTCGTACGATATGTTTCCATAATGTATCAACATTTTTCATACGATCTTTCCTCGTAATCAATCATTTTGAAAAAATATTCAAACGTGAACGTTTCATATATTCGCTTAATATATTCGATTTTTTTTTTTTTTTGGTTGATTATGCGTGGTGTTACTAACAATAATTCTTTTTAGTTTGGATGATGTTTAGATATAACTATTTTCAATATTTGTTGTTACAGTTAAATACAGTAGAAATTGACATCCTGGTATAACGATTAATATCTAAAATTTAAACTCCAGAAAATATATTTATTAAGATCTTAGACTTAACTGACAAAGCTTCAAATTGTCCATAACAGTTAATTAAAATATAGTTTTTTTTTAATTATCATCTGATCATGCCTGGAACGCTTCACATAGCTTTTTAATTTGATTCAAGTTCAACATTTAAACCCATCTTATCCGAAGAGCTACTAGCAATAATATTATATGAGTATATTTCTCACAGATTTTGTTAGATAAGGTTATTTTATGACAATTATTCTCGATTTTCTAATTTTTAAATTATATAACAAACACATTCTCGTTCACATAACGATAAATAATATTAAATAGAAATAAAACAACACATTTTTATGATTTAACATTATAATACAATGTTTGAAATATGTTGATAAAATATTCTAAACAATACACATTACAGGATTGAGTTCTTCCTTATTTATAAAAAATGATATTAATTGAAGCTAGTAGGACTAGCTTGAATTTGAAACATAATTTTTACAATTCACGTCACAAATCATAAAAGATTATTCCGATCAAAGATGTTCAATAAATTGTCAATTATAATTTTCATTATTCGTTAGATACAGAAAATATCACTTTTCTATATATTGGTCCTCAGAAGATGATGAGATAAAAATCAAAATATTTATAAGTGATAATGAAAAATTATCAGTAAAGATTTACTCTACATTTTTGACCAGAAGAATTTTTTCTTTTATCGAGTGAAAAAGGAATTCATTTATCAAAGTTCATTATTGTTATGTCGAAAATTCCATAAGATGCAAGGTGTATTATAGGAAGTCTCATTTAACTCTGTTTCATTCAATGATAGGATTCCAACAATGTATCCTGAGAGATAAACGAGGCATGCCTGTACATCGTTTTACTTTTTTTAGTTTTCTTTTTTAAATGAAAGCCATTTCAAACAATCTTCTTTCCTACATTATTCATCCTTTCTACGTTATTAAATAAAATTTAAATATTCTACTTGTAATTGTAAAATTTTATACTTGCGATCTCGTTTCTAAAGTATACTATGTATTAATATCTGCAACTAACAGTAAGGATGAAGACCGACAGGATACATTGAATACTCGTTTCATATCTAGAGTTTTTCACTCCCAAAGGACTATAAATATATTTTTTGTGCATATTTTATGTACTTTTTTACTCTCTTTCTCTCTCTATACACACACACACATACACACACATATATATATATACATATATATTGTTTTATTACATTGTTAATATTTAAATTATGTTACAAACTGTTATCTTGTTTTATCTAAGCATTTAAATTCTCTCTTTCTGAGAAAATCTATATTACAAATTATAAATACATATATATATATATATATATATATATATATATATATATATATATATATATATAACGAACATTACCTGCGTGAAGGTAAATAATAATTTCCAGTAGAAAGAGTCGTAACGAAACGACGTTTAACATGGACGACGGTCGTCGTACTCGAGTTGTCCGGATCGTGTTCTCACTATCTCTTTCACGTCATTGTTTACATACACGTAGCACTCGACGCGCTGTTACATTTCAGTTAATAAGTCGGGAGCGTTCATAATCCCGGATGTGCGTTTGTGGAGAAATATTTATTGCACCCGAGCGGCAAGCGTTCAACTCTTTCATTAGAACGCACACCTCGCGAGACATATGGAGTTGTAATTCATTGTTTCGTTTCGTTTAGTCGTTTTGTGTACGCACTACCCGTTTTATATTAGATACTGTTGTTGTGTATGAACACAGATAGAATATATATATATATATATATATATATATATATATATAATTGAGAAACTCCTACATACAGAATAATTTTCGTACTGTTTGTTATAGGTTTTAATATATATTCTAATAATTAAATAAATTTATTATACAGTTATCTTTAAACATTATTAATAATTCAATTGTGTGCTGTTTTTATTATCTCTTCGGATTTTATTACATAATGAGAAGCAGAGTACAACTTTAAATTAAATAAGATTGTAAACTGGATAATTGATATCGATAGATCTGTGTAAACCTTTATTAGAAATATATAAAACCTTTCAATTTTAAAATATTTCTGATACTGTGCTTAAATTCATTTTCACAAATGAATTATTTTTTTACTCCACAAACTGGAAACATTTTTCTAGTCAAAAATGTATATTAAATTATCACAGATCATCTTTGATTCGTTGTTATATGTATTACGATTGTGATGGTATCATTTGTAGAACACCGAGATACAGAAAAATCTTGAAAATAGAAAAACTCACTGACAAAAATAATCTCATTTAACAATGTAAAAATTTTAACCTCATTTGGTATTCTTTTTAGTAGAGCTTGGTCAGCACGGCTTGGAATCTATAAACTTGAGCAGAATTGTCACAATTGACCACTTATTTATTCACTTTTATAGATTATTCTATACTTTAGTGTTTTGAAGATGCTGGAATTTCCATCAAAATGCTCATAAGTAGAAATAAAAATGATCAATAAAATAATTCACTGAACATTTTTGATCAGAATATTTATTTAGTTTGTGGGATGAAAAATAATTAATTCATGAATTCTATTTAGGTTACATTTATGAGAAAAGCAAATAAATTTGGAGCCTTTTTTATAAAAAAAAAACATTTCAGCAGCTTCAGCAAAATTTTTTCAGCTGAAATGCGAAAAGTATATAATGTCTTATATGCTAATTTTCGGACGGTATCGAATTCACTACTGGTTTTTGAGATTATGCCAATTACTTAATCAAGATAGATCGTCTTTTTGAATGTTAAGTTTGACACTTAAAAACTATAAAACGACAAAAAATATTTTAATTTAAAACATACTTATGACTGATTCAATTTGAAGACACCGAATTAATTTTTAAACCTAATAAAAACATTTAATATCGATGTAAGTTAACTGCATCTGACGCAAAATGTATGATACCATAACCATTTCAAATAATATCACGTTGGAAAACAGTAGTTTGCTAGCCAACCACTTAAGCACGAATATGCAGTTTACCACATTTTTAATATTCAACAAGCAAGCTAATGCTAAGAATTCAATATTTATTTTTCATTTTTTTAATACCAGAACAATAGAGACTTGTATTAAGTTTTTATGTTTCTTCTGAGAAAAATTTTACTATAAAAGGGTCCATGAATAGATAATTAAAGTGTACATTAGCATTTATTAACCGTACTTCATAAAACACAAACAAGAATTTACTATTATTTATTGCTTGTTTTAAAGAAACGTGCGATAGTGGGTATTAAAAAATTCAGATATACTTTAGAAAATTTCTAAATATACATACATACATCCAATGTAATTAATAACATGATAGTACGAATTCTTTCTTAAATTTTACAATGTAGATATTTAATATTGATCGAGATATTATTTTGATAATTTGAATGTAACTTGAATGAAAATTTAATTAAATATTTTTTAGATATTTCTAGCTTTCCATCTACACTGTTTTTTTTTAAAAAAAAACAACTCCCTTCTTCACGAAAATAAAATTTATTAAACAATAACATTTATGAATTCTTTATCATTTTAAAATCTATCCACTTTGTTTATTTCCACGAAAAAATAAAACTTCCTAACCTATTTATTATTTATATCTTTAATACTCTTTCCAAAAAATATATACAATAATCTGATTTTGTTTCAGACTTTCATTTATATTCCTTTGTGCAAATAAGCTTACAATACATAATCTTTCCTGCCACAGCTTTTATATCAAATACAGAGCTTATATTGAATAATTCGGTTATAGAAAAGACCTTCTTAGAAACATGACAGGTGTGAAATGTTCATAGAATACTCAAGCAATTCATACAATTATAGGCAGAACTTTGTAAAGGATTTCTGGGATGAAATATATTTGCTATTAAATTAAATTATTTTCTTTGGAGAATAATAGTTTATATTAATTTAGATATGAATTCTGTATTTGACAGTTGATTTCAAGTCTTTTTTGCTTTCAATTCAAGTTTTAATTCTAATGAATAAATTAATTATTAGTTTAGTTGTACAGGGGGTGATTAAAACAATTTTTATTTTTTAATTTTAAAAGCAAGGAAGAATTTAAAACCAGACTCAACTAATCGATTTACTATTATAACTACAACTAATTAATTCTAAATGATTTGTTTTATTTGGGTTAGATATTTTTCATATAAAAGATTAATCAGTATTAAAATGGATAAAAATAATATCAAATTCTTATTAATTTATTTCATTCTCAATGTTTAGTATTTAAAGATATTTTATTTGAAAAAAATATCAAAAAATATTTTTAACTCTGCATTGCATCAATAATCAATACCTTTCTATAAAGAAAAATAAACTTAGAAATAGTAAAAAATGATTATTAAGTATTTCATTTATAAGAACTTGATGTGAGTAAAAATAAGGGTAGTGAATATAAATTGTTAGTTCTTCCAAGAGCACATAAAACGATAAATAAGTTAAAATTATAAAGTTTGCGTTCTTTATAAACTAGAGAATATATAAATACATACACATAAGGTTTTTGTATCATAAATTTCTTACTTCAACACCTGCTGCTAAGTTGAGTTCGAAAGTTTAACCGTGTTACCGAATTTACTCAAAATGTGTTATTTTCTTGTTCGATTTTTTCTCTACTCAGGTTATAAAAAAACTAGAACTACACGAAATTGGATTTTTTTAAGAATATGATCGAAATATACATTCATAAAAATTTACTATGAAAAAATATGAAAAGTGGGATTCAAATTTATGTTTCTGAAAAACGTGTCAAATTTTCAAATATATTTTATGACAGCCGATGGAAAAATTATTATATTAATGAAATTTTAATAAATAGGTTTCATTAGTGACGAGTACCTAAAAACTTATTAAATATGACTTCAAGTGTGTGTCTGTATTAAATTTTTAATTTCGATGTCAACTATCAAATACAACAAAATACCTCTTTGACAACACAGACAAAAGATCTTCATTGAAGGAACCGTGTCATCCGGAAAAACAGTCTGTATATTATTTATACTCGAGCAGGCACGTTTTCCACCTGGTTCTCCTTAATCCTGACGGTTTGATCTTTGTGAACGGTCGTTCACTTATTCACTCAGTCTTAGACGAACGCAAGCGATACACAATCCTCGATCTCACTCGTTCACTTACAAACACTTTTTAGATTTACACGCAGAGAGTAATTCGTTTTCATGTGATCTAGAAAGATCTATCACAGTGTAAATAATCGTATACTAGTTGTACTGAATCCTTTTTTTTTGTTCGTACAGGTATTTTTTTACTAGTCTCATTTATTGGTTTTGTTCTAAACTTATTTTAACCAAGTGTGTGCATTGATCGGATATTTTAAAGAATTCTTTTAAATTAAATTCGGAAAATAATATACAGCGGTTCACAGCTTAAACTGATGTTTTGTTTCAAGAAAGATTTTAAATGTTCATATAATTTAGTTAAAACTTTCTTTCTATTAACATAAAAAAAAACTACGAAATTATTTTGATTCTAAAATCAGCTCACATATCGAATCATTCAGCTGTTTAATTTTATCAAAAAAAAAATGATTATTATTCTATTTTAGAAATCAAAAATGTATTTCTATGATTCGTTGAAAATTCGTTGTATAAGAAGATTTAATTAAAGTGCCATTTTTTCAAACACGAATCAAAAAAATAATAGATTATCTTATTAATTAATAATTTCTTAATTAATTATTAAGAAATTATTAACATTTTTTAATAATTTTCTTGATTGATATTTTTTTATATTAATTAATTCTTAACACATTTTTGTTCTGTACTAAAATAAAATGTCACTTTCAATAGAGTTGTTAATTTTTAATTAAATCCAGAGATCTATTTAAGATTTAAATTGTTTTTCATTCTTCTATCATCTATAAGTAAAAACTATATAAAACTTAATACCATCTTTATAATAAATTCATACAAAAATGTTAGCAGAGATGTAAATAAAACAGGTACGAAATAATTTAACTTACTATCATTTATAACATTTAAAAACAAAATATAGATTTTATAAAAGAAAATGTTTACTCGAAGAGAATACACTTCGGCATCGTTTTGTGTTCTAGTGTTGAAACTTTCATTATGTGAAAATTGAATTATATTTTGTTACAGCGTTACGTTTCTTTTATAATCAAAAAATGTTGTGTTTTTGCACAAAAAAGGAGATTAATATATCAGAACGAATATTGTCAAACGTTGAAATTTGATACTGTTCACTAAATTATCTCACTGTACATGATTACACTTCTTGTATCTCTTCAATCCTCAGGTCCAAGGTGAATGAGTGATGGCATCGACTTTCCCACGGGAATATAGCCTACGGGATGATCCCACGACTGTAACGGATTGCCGGGCGTGACCCGAATCAGTGGTCGTAACACATACACCTCTATGATGCGTATGAAAGGAGTGTATGTACTGATCACACACATACACACTCACAAATATATATATATATATATATATATATATATATATATATATATATATATATATATATATATATATATATATATATATACACATATATATCGAAATATAGATTGATAGGAAAGATATTTTATATCAGCTCGACGAATCCGTCAAATAAAGAAAATAAATGAACCAAAACGTCTGAATATAGAAAATAGAAAATGTATCTTGAATACATTTTAAAATAAAATCGTATGAATTTTTCATCTGTATTACTACATAAAATATTATCTGTTAGAAAGGATCAAATTTGCATACATTTCTATATCACATTTATTATTTTTCATAAAAGAAGTTTTAATGTATAGAAAGGGTTATAGAACGACATTATAAATAAATATTTACATAAAATGAAAACGAAGATAGCAAACTGGGACCATCTTATACATTCGCTGTATTTTTCTGATTTAGTTTTATCAGTAATCATTACAAAATATACTCAATTAAAAAATGTTTTTTAAAGAGTGTTTTTTTAAAATTAAACTTAATTTATAACAGAGATATATAAAATGATGGAAGTTTAGGAAATGATTGTAGAGAAGAGTAGAGAAATTATTGAATAGATTAAAAAAATATTTAGTTTATGAACGAAAGATTTTTTATAAAGAACCAGGGTTGATTTCTGCTTTTTCCTGCCCCACGGGGGAGTGAAGGAGCTTCACTTCCGCTCGAGAACCTCTCTCTCTCTCTCAAATAAGTAACAGACTCTAACAAATTATGCGCATAAGTAATCTGCATAAAATGTAAGTTGTAAAATTTGGAAGGAAAAAATTATAAAAATTAACAACAATATAAAATTTTAAAATGTGTAACAGTTTAAATCTAATTTTAATTCTAAAGCTTCAGTCACTATCATATTTTGAATAAATGTTTTATCAGTTTTACACTAAAATTGTATTCATTCCTTCGTTGTACACCTTGAAAGAGCTATATATATATATATATATATATATATATATATATATATATATATATGTAACTGATGTCAAGCAATCAGAACAAAGACCAGACGATGTCCATGGGACAATAAGAACAAGAATAACATTTTCAAAAACTGATTTCTAATAATAGATAAAAAATCAGAACTTTTTCAATCATCAACATAAGAGTGCACATTTATTTCTACTCTTTATCTATGTTTCCAGTAAAAATTATTAGGAATTCGTAATCATGATTTAAAAGAACGTTTCATTTCTCAAAGTCAACAAGTAATTAAATTTAAATTTATAAACAAATAAAGAATCATTTCAAATCAACTATTTGTAAAATTTAGAAATTAAATTTCATTTTTTATACTTATTTATTGAAAAGACAGGATTAATTAAAGTTCTTATGGAATTGAAATTTTAATTTATAAAAAATGTGTGTTTGCAATAAAATTAATATTTGATTCGAGTTCACAATTTATGTATTCTCTCTAATTTTTTAAAAAAGGAACATAATTATTTTACTCCAGAATGTTTCATTAAAAAGAAATAATAATCAATCGGAAACGAAATATTTTTTTATTCCAATTTTACGTTCATGAATAAATATTTTAATTACCCATAAATATTAATTACAAATCATGAACTGCTGTAATTAATTCCGCATTTAATTTAGTCGACATGGAAATGAGAAAATGAAGAGTTTTTTTTATTTTTTTCTGCAAACTTCATTGAATATAAAACTACTTATTAACACAACATTGAATAAACGATTCGCAAACCAAATCCATTTCTCTATTATAAATAAACAACGAATTGAAAACTCGAAAAAAATATTCCACATTTTTCGCAAATTGTTTCAAACAGTTTCAATCGATCGGTGCTTTTTAACATTTTGCGTTTATTAGTTTTTTTCCTCGTGAAAAATTATCCTTTTGCGGGTTCAAGGTCTCATTGCAACATTGTATGTTTTTTTAAAGCTTTTATTAAATTACATCAATGTTTGCTCCCACTAATGGAATCTCTTGAGTATGAGTGACCGCGCTGAAAAATCGAGAACAAAAAAAAAGGTCGAGTTAATAACGGAAAGCGTACAAGGTAACAATTTTAAGGTTGTGGCGGTGGACGAAAACGTAAGTAACAAACAAATAAAAAATTCAGTAAGACTGAAAATAAAATTCCGAAGAACGCTACCGTAGTTTTTTTGACACATTATTATATGATAAAAACATTTTGACAGAACAGGGAGGGTGTATTTTATGCTGACTGAATTTTATTCTAAAGAAACACTTTGATTTAATGATTCCATTCTGAGAACCGATTTGTATGAATGAAAGCTAAGTACGATTCATGTCAATAAATATAGAAAAATACTTGATTGAATCAGAAATAATCGTAACTTATTTCAACACTCACCAATTTCACAAACTCAATTAGTATTTTATTGAATTAAAAATTGATCTTTAAGAAAATGTAAAATTGCAAATTTATAGTTTTATTATGTATTTTTCAAAGAGTTAATGTATATTCAGTTAATAAATGAATTAGAATAGATATTTGAATTGTAAAATGCAGTTGAGTGTATAAAAATACACGATTTTGTTAAATGTGCTTTAAACAACCAAAGTGTAATTTCATCGAACGAATGCAAAAATCTAGATTCCGATATTCTCACAAACTAGTCGAACGGCATTTGTCCAATAAGTTAGAGTTTTAAGAGAATATTGAAGAAGGCTTACAGGTAACGAGCGATTAATTTAGTTGAAATGCTGTGAAACTGACAAAGATTTAAGGATAACGGGAACTGAATTAAGAATGAGTTTCACGATGGTATAGATAAATGATGGTGTGCCGAAATAGATTAGCTTTGCGGCGACATGAAAGTTTAGCACAGAGACTATGTAATTAACTACACCCCTCTGCCTATAGGGAAGGTAACAAAACATCGGCCAGTCAACTGTGTAATTGGTTACTTCAAGATCGGGTTTTGATTTCAATGTATTGTTTAACAGAACCGAGCGGAACTCCGTATCATATATATATATATATATATATATATATATATATATATATATATATATATATATATATATATATATATATATATTGTGTATATTAAGCAAATTCAGTACGATGAAGCTTTGTGACCGAGTACACAAAACAGGGTGCCGTTCCATTGAGTCGTGGATGGATAAATAGATCATCGGATAGTGGACAGCGTCATGATATTAGAATAATGGATTACTGTTTTAACAAAGATTTTGATTGAATAATTATGCGATTGTCTATAAAAAATAAATCAATTAATAATTAAGACATAAAATAAATAGACAATTGAGATGTTTGAGTGAAGTAGATAAATGTACAAAAATATTAGGTGTAAAAAGTAATTCAGTGCTTTTAAATTGAATCAATCATAATTCTGTTTTAAATTAAAATATTGTCTCGTCGTTTTAGATTTTAAAGTGACAAACTTAATATTTAAAAACACTATATATCTTGACCAAGAAGTTGGCATAACCTCACAAAACACTAATGAACACGATGGCGTTTGAATATATTAGGAATTGCATACTTTTCGCAATTCAGTTGAAAAAAAGGTTAATCTGTCTAAACTGCTAAATAACAACAAATTATTCAACTCTCAAGTGCTTGGATAATTTGTTTAGCTTTACAGGAAGGTGTAGTGATGCATAAGATATTCAAAAAATGATAAAATAGTGGAAGAGATCTCAAGAAAATGCATTATGACCATTAATTTTTTGTCAAGAAAGAATTCGTCAGTTACCTGACAGATAAAGCAAAGTTATACAAAATAATAGATGATATTTTGAGGATTGAAATGTATTTTATTTTTCTATAAACATTCATTTTCTACAAAAAATTCATCTAATTAATTTATAAACAGAGGCAATGAGAACAAAAGTAAGTTACAAAACAATTGTAAAAGCTTGAAAATTGTTCAATTGTTACTGAAAAACACGATTAATTTATTTCTATATTCTTATAATAGTTTTATAGTAATACAAAAATGTTTTCTTGCAAGACAGACCCGAGTTCTCTGTTCGGTTCTAGTTTATTAGATAAGAGCTTTATATTTTCCTCGTGTCGAAATCGTTTCTTTGTATTATGAAGATATATATATATATATATATATATATATATATAATGTGTTTAATGAAATATTCGTCGGTCTGATAAAAGCACGTTATGTTAAAGATAAAACATCCTCATGTCTCTGTGTGTGTATGTGCGTGTGTATAAGCTCGTATCCATATTCCCGTGTGCGTTGTGTGCATGTTTTGTTTGTTGTCATTTATATCTAGGATTTGTTGTAGGATTTGGTTTCATTTCGTAATTGAATTTTAAATGTTTCGTTAGTCGAACGATACGGAATTTCGTTGCACGCGTTGTTGGATTTTAAACAGAAACGTGACTGTTGAAAATATCACCTCTGCGTCTGGCATCCACACACATAACTATATTTGATTGGAAATGACTGCAGGAAATTTGTGCGTTATGATTTTTGTATAATTGTACACGTTTCATCGATCCGTATTTATCAGCTTGTTCGTTTTTCAGTACAAGAATAATTTTGCATATTACGTTCATTTGCATACACGATATTTTATTTTATTTCGTGGATCAAACTGAACAACAAATACATTTTGATAATCTTTTAATGAGTGTTTAACATTTTAAAGCTTATATAAAATTAATGGAAACGCCATAAAATGTATATGAATGATAAATTTCGTTCAGTGCATTAGATTACGTTGCATGAAATTCATGAATTTGTTTTATTTATTTGCACGAGTTATATATAAATTAATTGGTATTTACTTTTAAAACGGGCACGTGTATTAAAAATACCAACAGAGAATTATATTTGAAATTTGTTTCATTTTTTGAATTTGCATAAAAATAAACCTTAAATACATTATTTATTTAAATTGTAACTCTATTCACATTTTCATCTGGATGTTGTTTTGATAAATAAAAAATATCCAGGTTGTGCAATCCAGTTTTATATAAACGGTTCCATCTTATAGTGAACTTCAATGTTACTTTAAAGGAGTTAAAAGTATCTGACTAAAGATGATATAGATTAAAGTCATATTCAGAAAAGAGACTTTAAAAAATTGTTGAGGGATTTTAAAAGAATATTTATGAATCATAAATCCACAGGAAATAAAAATAATAATGCTTTTCTAGTCTCAAGAATTATTTGAGTGGCATAATATCATTAGTTGCATACTGTCTTAATAAAACTTATTTTATAAAAACTAGGGAACTCGCTGTCATCAATACTTCAGAATGACTTGTTCCCCACTCGCTAATACTCGTTCCTCCCCCCCTCTAGAAATTAACAAATTATACACTCAAATAATCCGTGAAAAATGTAAGTTGTTAAATTTTTATTAGAAATTTTTATAAAAATTAACAACGAAATAAAATGTTAAAATTTGTAACAATTTTTTTACTCTAAAGCTTCAGTGAATACAATACTTTGAATAAATTTCTTATCATTTTTACACTGAAATTGTATTCTTTTTTTCGTTGTACACCGTAAAATAGTACACTGATAATATGACTAAATATAATGGCAATCAACTTAAGTAAAACGTAATATTTCTTTATATTTTTTAACATATATTCTTCAAAAACATAGTAAATATAGAAGTAAAAAGAAAATTTAATAATTGACTTAGTTAATAATGAATTTCTACATTAATTATGTAGAAAAGAATATGAAAACCTTTTGAACTACTATTTAATACACTTACCAAGATTGAATGATTTATAAAAGATTACTCGACAATAAAGACTTACCTGAAACAAAGAGAAAAACAAATTAGTTTAGAAATATAAAGGGAAAAAGAAAATACATATATTTTGACTTAAAGACATATTTTATGAACTACTAGTTTCAATCAAAAATATTGTGGAATAAACTCTAATATTTTGATATATTAAACTGTATTCCCATGGAAATGTACCATATTTAAAGCCGGAGAAAAAAATGTTTAGAGCTTTAATAGTGTTTTTAAAATTTATATTAAAATGTATAAAAAGTTTGATTTCGAAATCTTAATTATTTTTGAGAAAATAATTCATTTTCATTATTAATTCATTGCAAAATCAATCATTGTCTTAAATACTGCATATATTTCATATAAAAACGATAGAAAATTATTGCCTACTAATGCATCACATTCAGAATACAGTCATTGTAATATTTAATTTTTCAACTATGCAACTTTACTATTTTAATATTTATAATGATAAATTATAAATAAAAATTATAACAAATTTAAAATTAAAGAAATAATATTGAGATAAGATACAAGAAATTTGTTAGTGCCTGAAAAGAACATCAGTGTCTACATTTTGAAGACGATATTATCAAAAATGTGCATAAAAATATTGAAACATTCAGAAATTAATTGTTAAATTTTAGATTTTTTATATCAAAAAGCGTTTAACGGGTTCATAATGCAGTTGTTGAAAAATTCTAAATATATCTAGAGTCGTAGATTTTCTCAAACAAACAATTGTTGGATATTTTGATACTATTTTAAAAAAGTCAACCATTTATGAAAAGAAACTAAGCCACAGTATCAAAAATTATAACTTTAATTCAAGAAAAATTTAAATAGACTTTTTCAAACATTTTTTTTTCTTTTTCCGGACTGACAATTATTAAAAATTTAATTAATGAAAAATATTTTCTACGGTTAAAAAGTGTTTTACTACAAAATGTAATCTGCTTTCATTACAATTCTAATTCATTATCACAATTTATCTCTCATCAAAATCTCTGTTATCTTATCAAAATATCAAATGGTGGCAAATAAATTCATAAATATAAAAGTGTAAAATACATGGACTTGTGGTTTACTTACAACCCTATATTTAAACATATTTTAATAATATAAATATTAAATAAACTTATATGATGGCTATATATATATTAATAAGAAAATTTAAACTTTTCCAAAATAATTTGACGTTCAACTACGTTTTAAGAATACAAATTGATTCAAACTGAAGTATACACTTTTTTCGACATAGAAATAAAAATCAATTTTATAAAATAAGTTCGTTGAAATATATATTTTTGTTATTTTCCAATAAATAATATAAAAAAATGGTCCCTGATTCTATACTAAAACTTATAATTCCAACAAAAACTTTTGTGCATTTTGTATTACATTCTAAAGTGTTGTAAACTTGAATAATACACATTATATATATATATATATATATATATATATATATATACATATAAAGTTGAAAACTGGTGCAAACATGTAACAATTTGTAAGGGATTAATCATTTTACAAGAACTGTTTAACAAGATCAAAACATGAACATATTACAACAATATGAAACATCTCGAAGTTTACAATTAATCTATGAATTCAGTGAACCGGTCGCGGTATAGAAACCCGAGTGTGAGGGCAAAAGCAAGTTGTCGCGGCTTCAGATATCAGTATGCACATACACACACACATACATACGTACATCAACAACAATAACAGAACAACAGAACAAGAATAGTAACCGACTTAGATACAAGTTACAGTAGATCGTCAGCAAGGTAATTACGCAGAAGTAAAAGCGGGGTCGACTCGGAGGTGGTTTTGGCTAAGAGGCTTAAAAGCTCATGTAATTCAAGGACAGTGTACGAATACTGACGCATCGTTAAGAGGTAGTAGATATATATATATATATATATATATATATATAAGCGAAAGTACAGGCTTGTTTTTTAGATTTGCACACAACTGGATTAATCTTATTTTCATTCATAAAGAATTATATGTTTATTGAGAATAAAGTTGCTCATTGAATAGTTTCTCTGAAATGCGATATAACTTCGAATACAAAAATACTGAGAAATATATTTCATTATTTGTCTTTCCTTTCTTTTTTACTAATAGAATAATTGAATAATACTAAGGATTATTGTTTTATTTCGGAATATGGGTTATCGAAAATTTCTTTCTTTCCCTCCATATATATATATATATATATATATAATATGTTTGTGTGTGTGTTTTGACATCAAGTAATAAAAATTTAATAAAAACAAAAAAACAAATTGATAAGACAATATTCATTTTCAGAATGGATGATTTTATAAATAAGTTATTAACCGAAACAGTCTTTTCTATTTTTCAAAAAATTGATATAATTTAAAAAAAATGATTATTGTAAAATTTTCATTTTTTGGAAAAAATTTTTTTTCAAAACATTTGAAAATAATTTTATGTATGTAAAAACTAATTAATATATAAAGTTATTTAATTTTTAATACTTTAAGTACACAATTAACAATTTATTTTAAAAAAATTAAAAATTTTATTTCTGATACTGTGGATTAAATCACTTTTATAAAGATTTTATACTTTACAAAATCTTCAAATTCGCAAATAATCAATTATTGATCATTTTTAATTAAAAAAAATATTGTGATTTGTGCGACAAGTGAAAAATGTATATATAAAAAAATATTCTATTTAGAAAACATGTTCTTACTTCTTTGTATATTCATACTGCTCGATATTAGTGCTGATTGATTTTGATTACCCGTTAATATTTGAGAGGAAGAGTGTTCACACTACAAAATGTGTCGGTAGAGTAATTTATTTTACAAAAAAATTAAAAAAAAACATTTTTAATTATAAATTTCTCTTTTTTCATTTTTAGTAAAACACATTTTCTTAGAAATATAGGTATTTTTTAGGATATAGTTATCTATTTTAAGTATATATATATATAAAACACAAAATTTAAAAACAGACAATTAACAAAAAACTATGCTACTCTTTAGGAAGTATAATAAAATAGAACAAGTATTTTATACGATTAAGAAAATTTTTTAAACGTTATGTTTAAGAATATTTCCTAACCATTTCATGAATTAGTTCTATCTTTTATCTATAAACGAAAGTAGTAAAATATGTCAAGTAATTTTAAAATCAATTAAAATAATATTCTCTAGAATTTAAATAGTTAATGAACGGCTGGTGCTGAAAAATAGTTAAAGTTTTAGACCTAATAATATATTCTACTAATTAATTACGAAAACAGTTCACGAATTCTGAAGAAAAGACGTTAACAGATTTTTTTTTCTTAATTTAATTTTTTATTTTGACGTGAAACTTTCACCCGAATATCAATTATATCAAACATCAGAAATCCGAACGTGTTTGAAAACAATAAAAATGTCCTGATAAATTCAAAGACTCATGATTCGTGAACTGCTTCGCAGACAGTTATTTTTCGTTATATAATTTGCTAAAATGTATTTTTCCATATATGTATATATATATTATACATACATACATATACACCTACACATCTCTGTATAAATGTCGTTCGAGTCGCTCATCTCGACATCTCATCCCTTGGCACGGCCCTGACAGTAACTGTGGAAACGCGCGAGGGCTAATCTGTGAAGCCCTTCACCCGTCTCACAACGTACGTATAAGAACGAGACTTAACATTGATTGTGACGTCATGTCCACAAGGGAATGGGGGCTTGTTTGGAGGTGTTGGTACGTGTCAGCATGGGGTAACACAGTCTGTTGGTTACGACGTCGGTGTGATGCGAACGCGGTCTCCGAAGAAGTTGTTGTCTTAAGAGGGATAAGTAAAAGTTTCAAGTGTTCTAAGGGTAGTCGGCTCGTGTCGTTATGGTAAATTGAAAAGCTCCACTCGTGGTTTATTATATTAGGGAGATTTTTTAATGGGTCGAGCTATTATGCTATCGTAATTTTTTATGTTATATTTCTTTCGAGTTATTCTCTTCTTTGCAGACCGAATACTTCTTTTTTACTAGTTTCACTTTATTGATATTTATGTAAGTTTTTTTATGTTAAAAATGTGTTCTTTCTTCTACTTAAATTGTTATCTTTATAAAGAAGTTTTGTTGTCGTAATTGAATTTTTTTACTCTGAATGTTGACTTTTATTGAAAAGGTACTTTTTTCAACATATTTTTTATTCTATTTATAATTTCACCGCAATCTTTATAAATACTGGTTAAGACAGCGTATTTAACTAAGATATTCTTTAAATATTCTTTTTAAAATAAATAAATGTTTAATTTTTCTACAAATATTTTTCAGTTTCACAAAACAGTTCTGACAATGTGTCTGAATTCAGTTTCACATATTTTTTTTATTTTACAAAACATAAAACATTTCTGGTCAAAAATATTTAACAAATCATTGTTTCTTATACACAGTTCGATAGAGTATCAGGCATAAATCTATTTTTGTATAATATAATATTCAGATTTTTCTGTACTATCTTGCTTAGAATCAAAAATCAAAATGACTAATTATGAATTATTAAACATTTTCGATTAGAAAAAAAATTAATTGTTTACGGATTGAAAAGAGAACTCCATCTGTGAACATTTTTCAGCTCGTTTTTAAAACTGATACCTGAGTAGAACAGACTGGAACATAGTTTTTAATTAAATAATTATACAAGAAGATTAAACACGGTATCTCTAACAACAATGATTAAATTTTCGTTTAATCAAAACATAAATGATTTATTCGTTAATAACTGTACACTTTACAGTACAATTAAAAACCGTCCTTATTAAATACATTATTAAAATGTTTAATTTCGCTCGTTTATTATCCGAAAATCAGTCGACTTACTATTATGTATTCAATTATTCTACACGAACAGAATTTTCGAAAACAAACAGAGATCTCAGCTGTATTCCCTCTCGATAAATCATTTCTATTATAGCTGACCTAAATTCGCTATAATCTGTATCAAGGACGAAAAAGGAAACAGACCATTTCATAATAATAATAATAATAAACCGGACTTGAATATCACACACAGACACACACACAACTTTCTCCTCAAACAAGGGAAATCAAAATCTATGTGAAAAATCTCTTCCTGTGCCTGTGTATGTCTTTTGTTTTGTCTTACGCACACAAATACACACTCATATATATATATATATATATATATATATATGTATTGGCCGTTGTTGTGTATGTGAATGCGTGTGGTTTTCTTGTTTTCAAACATGTTAACCGATGCGCAAAAAATGTGTCCCATCCGTACGTCATCTGTAATCCGTTTTAGATATTGAACAAGAGCGTTTTTGTCTTCGGAAGATATGTGCACGCGTATATTTCTTTCAACAACAGTTTCATGTTATGTCACTTCATGTGGAAATGGACACCGCGTGATGATTACGATGACCGAATATGATATGTTTGTTATTCAGTCGTGGACAATTTTATCACTGAATAGTAATGCCGGGATTACTATCCGCTGATGAATTTTCATTAATATCTTTTTATATAATCCGTCCAATCCTCTTAAGAATCAACTTTTTTCTTTGAAGATTTATTAGAAATATTTGTATGAGTGACTTTTGAAATTTCGGTTTAATAAATATAATTTTTGGTGTAAAGTTAAATTTCAAAAAACATGGAAATGAATAGTATCTTTTCATATTATGTTATTCAATCTATTGATCCTACTTTAGAAAATCGTTACATTTGAATCAATTTCAGAAGTTTTTTAACTTTACAATCGTTTTACTAGTAAAAAATTAAATTTGTTACAAGACCAGATTAAAATTAAATAATAATGATCAGAAATCCAATTTATTAGTTATTTTGCTACATCTATTTTTCTATTCATTTAGAATATGTCTAGTAAAAAAGAATAATCATCAGTTATGACAAATAAATGTAAATAAATATTAGAATAAAACTAAATAAAATATATAGAATACAAAAATGTCTTCCAATCATCAGCAATTTTCTCTGAATAAAAATATTTCTAAAATAGAAGAATATTTGAACTCATTAGCTAAATTTATAATAAAATCTTTCCCTTTTTATTTAATTTTCATTCTTTTTAAATTCAATAGATAAGTGGTAGTTCGATATACTATCTTCTTCGTTATTGTCAAATTAAACAGACTGAAATTAAAGAAAGAAGTGCAGAAACGTATCCAATTTTATTTAAAACATGAGTAATTTTCAAAACAAAAATCGTAGTTAAATCTTTTATTTTTGTTTGAGTACAGGAAAAACTTTTGCTGTCATTTATTTTAAGTGTCTTTATAAAAATACTTTCAAATATAATTCTACTATATTTAAGAGTCCATACGTTTATATTTTATTTAATTTTTGATTAATAATTACAGATTGTTTTAATAAAATAAAAAATAGTTTCTATCTACATCTTGGCGCTATGGAAATGATAGAATCGCCATTGAAATACGTATCATTAATAATTAAAAATTATATATAATCATATATTGAACATTTCTTATCAGAAAAATTTTATAGCTTAATGTGTGTGTGAAAAATTAAATTAAGTGTCAATATTAAAACTATATTCAGATATACGAGTATATCTGATATTCGTATACTTTATAATCTACATGAAATTTTTTATATGTAAAAAAATTATTGGATTTGAAATAGATAATACTTTTGAGACACAAAGTTGAAATAATAAAGGGTAAAAAATAAATGAAATTTATACAAAAACGTACAAGAATTAAATGCAACAAACTGCCAAGTTTATCTAAAAAATTATTAGACATGAACTTCATTAGGAGTCCGAACAATTCATGGTAGAAACATTTCTGACACTGTACCTAAATACATTTTCACAAATGAATTCTTTTCTCACTCTACGAACCACAAAAATTGTTGCGGTTTGTGTGGTGAGAGAAAAATTCATTTGTAATAGTTATGGTACACAAAGACTCGAGTAATTCACTTAAAATCATCAGGATAATACACCAATGTGGTGACAGGAATACAAAAACAGGATTAATACTTGAGAAAAAAATATATCTAAAATGTGTGTATATGATTTTTAAACTATTTTTTATCAATTCAATACACAATACTAAATTTACATTAAAATATGAGAACATAAATAAAAGCTATGTCAAATTTATGCATGTCTTAATAGAAAGTATCTATAACAAAGTATAGCTTGAAAACTTATTAAAATTTAACATCAAAGAAGTATATTTCGTGAATTTTAAGTAAATACAATGTTGTATGCATTACCTTTAGATTATTTATGAAATATTATCGATTTTATTCGCTAGTTAAAGATACAGCCACGAAAAACAACGACTCGAATATAAAACTTATATCAGAAACTGAATAAAAACCGATCGTATGAAAAATATAAAATCAAACTGATAGAAAATGAGTGCTTCTTTGTTACAGCGTTTCGTTTAGAAACCAATCAGATATTTTCTTAATACAATTCACTGGAACTAAAATAACAATTTGAATTTTATATATATATATATATATATACACAAACATAGGTGAGCATGTATGCATTTCTATGTGAGTGTGTATACACACGTACATCCTGTCGTATGATGAAAGGAAATAGTAGAAATCAACAGAGTAGAAGCAGATCTGTCGATCGAAATTGTGTTTTATGGATATTGGATTCAATATTTTCGCGTTTTTCACAATCATACTTCACGATTCGCGTTCATCAGTCTTTGTTATGTTCGAATATGTCGCATTGGATTGTGCCATTTCTAGCGGAACGCTTTGTATAAAAATTGAACTTTTCATTTCAATCATTTTCATACATACATATATATATATATATAAATGCATGTATGTATGTATTATTGCAATTCTTTTGAATTACAGCGTTTTATTGCCACGATTTTTTTTTAGATCAAGTATCGCATAAAAAGTTCACATTTTGTGATTTATTCACCACACAATTCACAATATCATTGAATTGTTATTATACGTCATTTACATATATATATATATATATATATATATATATATATATATATATATATATATATATATATATATATATATATATAGTGTGTGTGTGTATGTATATGTCTACATTGAACTGTTTGTAATTAAATAACGACATGAAATTTTTACTTGTATTTATTAGCACCATATTATTATATTTAGATAAGGTAGTGATATGTAATTACAAAGAAATGAAAATAATTAAAAATATCTTAAAAATAAATGATATTTTATGTTTTCAGAGATAACTTTCTGATACTGTGTAATACATTTTCGCAAATGAATTGTTTTTCATCTCGCACATAGTAAAGCAATTCTAGACAAACATGTTCAATACATAATAACTAATTATGTTTATTTGGTTGTTGATTATATGAATTTCGATGCCGATTTTATTATCGTTAGAGAGCTAAGATACGATTTTCGGGTTATCATCACTTTGAAAAAGAAGTAGTATTGAGGTTATGTGAAACTTTATTAATGATTAAAACAGTTCCATGACTAAATTAAAGCGAGATACATGAAAACATACATACAAAAAAAATTAGAATTAAATGTGATACAAAAATAAAACCACCCCCGATAAAGATTAATATTAAAAACGTTTTATTATTTATTAAAAAAATGTCTCAATATCCACTTAAATATACATTAAACGGAACAAGTAATTTTTAACCATTATAAAATATTTATATAAAATGAAGATGATATATATATATATATATATAAATACATACATACATACATGTATATACACGTACAAGTTATATATTATAGAGAATATTGTACCCTTTTTATTTATTTACATCTACTTTGTGATTACCGACCTTGTCGGACACAAAATTAGTTTATGAAATGTTAATTGTCAATTTCATGTTTGTTTTTCAGTAAACGAAGGTATTATGCTTTTACAAAAAAAATACTTACTTTATAAATAAAAAATAGGAACTGGTATAGAGAAATGTTTTACATTCTCTCTCTCTTTCTCTGTATAAATATATATATATATATATATATATATATATATATATCGAATACACTCTATTTTAAAAATTGAATAACAAAGAAAATATAATGTGGGATAGAAACAGATATTTTATTCATAATTGCTGTCAAATTAAGAAATATATTTCTATAAATATTAATTAAGTGTTTATTTCCATCACAGAAGTTTTCATAAATTAGTTTGTTTTATTTTATCCTATTCTTCTTTATTACAGGTAGAATTATATTTATCAGTAATGGAAATACAAAACGTTCACACTGGACAAATTTTCTATTAAAATCATTATGCAAACACTCGAAATTGTATTGAATATTATTTTATATAGAAATGTATTACAGAATTTAGTATAACATTTTTTTTTAATTTCTGGGTCAATAGCTGCTTGGAAGTATTTTCTTACCGATAACTTTTCGTACTTCGTACAATGACTGTTTCTTTTCAACATGAAGCCATTGCTTTGGAACGGATTTAAATTTATGAGTCGCTGGGCAAGAGATAAAATATCGAGTTATTTCTTTTATATATAACCGATATCAACTTTTTAAAATTTATTTTCAAGTGAAAATTAATTGAATTTGTTTCCAAATTTTATATATATATATATATATATATATATATATATATATATATCCCATATTAACAGTAGTGTCTGTGATATGAAAGAAGCCGACATCTCGACATAACGAAAAAGAATGAATGGACGTCGCATGGTATCGAAGTGCAGATGAGTCCGTCCGGTTATATAATACATGTATTGAACGAGATTGTGTTGTACGAGATGGGGATGTTGTCTTGTTCGCAAGAACATTTGATCCATGACGGTCGTGATAAAACTGAACAGTTGGTATCAGCAGATCGACTTTTCGAATAGCGAATAAGATAAATGACTGCCGTTGACAGTGGACTTTTCAGTTTGGGAATTGTGTCACTCTGTACAGATTTTACCTTATACGTATAGACGGTGGGCGATATCGTTTCCGAAAGGGGGCGGATGCTTCTCTGACATGGTACAGTCACAAATGAAATTTATGATATATATATATATATATATATATATATATATATATATATATCGAATTGGACAATTTAAAATAGACATGAAACAGAAATACTGAATGAATATAATCGAAAATATATCTTTAGAGAGAGGAAAAAGAAACATAAATTCAAAAATATGTTAAAATTACCTTTACAAATGAATTCTTTTTTGCCCCACAAAATATAAATTGTTTGATGTTGATTTATATAATAGATAAATGTCAGAAAATTTGTTTCTTATCAACTAATTATTATATTCGTATTTAATTATTATTAAAGAAAGAATTATATAAATTAATAATTGTAACTGATTTATATAAGTTTTGAAATGGATAAATATGTGAGATTTGGATTCTATTTTACCTTTCAAAGACAAAATTTCATTATCTCTTAGAACGACAGTAATATGTCAGGCGTTGAATTAATTATTAACAATGAACATTTTCTTCTAAATTATTAAATTGTAAAAGGACTGAGTGAATATTCAATACAGACGTGTGAATATTCAATACAAAAACGAAGAATATATTTTAATTTTTAACATTAGAATTATAACTTTTATATCAAAGATAAAAACTATTTCAATTATAAAGTCATTTAATTTTTTGTAACAGTATCTGTCTTTTACAAGAAATTAAATAGAGATAATACGATATACGATTTAGTTTTGATTTATTTATGTAACATAGAAAAGCTATAAAGATAAATGTTACAAAATAATTTAGGAAATAATGAAGTTAACGAGAAAAATATATTTAAATTGATTAATAAAATTAACAACAAATATTTAAAGGTGCTCTGAAAAAAAATTATTATTTTCCATCTAATGATGTAAACACGAAATAATTATTTTAATCCTAAAGAAAACTATTTTAAAGTAATTAAGTCTATTTTGATAAATAAATTATTTCTTAGCCCACAAATCACAAAAATCTTTTCTAAACGAAAATGCTCAATAAATCATTGATGATAACTTTTCAGTCCAGATTTTCCTGTAGGTTAGTGCTTTGAAAACGAAAAAAACGCTATTGAAATACGATTGAGTAATAATCAAACATTGTCATTAATGTTCCATTGAACATTTTTGAACAGAAATTTTTCTGTGGTTTGTGAAGAGAAAAACGAATTTATTTGTGGATGTGAATTTAGCAAGAATCAGAACTGTATTTAATATCAAGCCTAATTTAACATTTTAATTAATCATTCTTTAGTCTAAGTATATTTTTTGAAAATGTATATATATTTATATGTATATATGTAATTTATTTATTGAAAATAAATAAATTACATGATTGTTTAATTAAATATCATCATTATATATATATATATATATATATATATATATATATATAGATATAGATATAGATATATAGATAGATAGATACTTAGAGAGAGGGAGAGAGAAAGATGTACTTTCTTTCAAAAAATACTAAGAACTTATAGATTCTTTGAGATATCTACATATTTTTTTGAAGTTCAGTTATAGTTTTTATTGTTATGACAAATAAGCTCTTAATTGAGTTTATTTTACTTTGATGTACACTCAATATATTTTTTATATTTTTTTTATAGATTCTAGAAGTTTTATAAAGTACATAAGAGCTTCTTTGTAATTTTAATGGCAAATAAAACGAGCTGAAATGTTTAAAATACATAAAACGCGCAAACAACTCGACAATCCACGCTATTCCAAAACATTTCCAATAGAAGTCAATAGAGAAAACATTAAAACGACGAGGCAAAAAAAAAACACAAACAAAAAAGCACGTCCGTCACTAAATCGAACTAAGAACACTCGAATTGATCTCAATAATTTCTCATTTAGATTGTATCAAGAAGCTCGATCGAACGTTTCGCATCAAAACCGAACAGATATGCGTGGATGTCGTACACCCTGCCACCTTTTCACCGCCATCGTCGGTTCCGTTTCACACTGCCACCCGACTGTCTTAGTTCGTATCCCGATCGTCTATCCATCTGTCGACTGTCTGTCTATCTATCTATTCGTATGTCAATTGACGCGAACGCCAGTTACAAGTGACGCAGCTTTGCCTGATTGAAATTCTTGTTTCTATCAATGCAGAGAGGGGGATCGACGATAAAAGCATTCAAGAAGTTAACATGCATTCAACGTTCTTCGGATAGTTTATGAGCTTATTCTATATAGTTGAGTTTGTTGGATGTCACGCTCAATTATCTGATAACGGACTTTTTTCTCTTGTTCATTAGAACATATTCTTTGAGTAAATAGTTGGTAAACTACTTAAAGAAAATAATAACCGCTTTATAGTTTTACATGTCTCCAATCAACCGTATTTATTTAAACATACATACTCTTTATTAAAAAATGATAGTATTTCACTAACTTAATTAAACGAAAACAATTTATAGACATGTTCACAAACAACTAAAAGATTTGCATATTTCAAAAAACTAAATTTTTAAATCAAAAAATTGTGTATGAAAACAATCATTTTTGAAACTTCCACTACATGCTTTTCATATTTTCTCCAAACAAAACAAGAGAAAAGTGTGTATTGAGAAATAGAAAGTAAAAAAATTGTTCTGATCAACATTTTTTATTTATTGATTTTTTTTTAATGTGTAATTATGGCCCCATATACTCTAAAAACTACATTTGTGATTTAATATGCGGTCAAGGGCTAATTTACACACTTTTAGTAAACAAGTAAAAATTCAAAATCATCTTCTTTTGAAAAATGAGTTAATTTGTCAGTTTTGAAAATCTAGTTTATCAGATTTAATTCTATTTATAACTTTACATTACACGTTTTGAAGAGAAACGAAAGATTCATTTATGAATGTGAATTTAGACACAGTATCAACATATTTAGTAAAGAAATCTTCCTGTTGTTAATAATATATTAATGTGATTTATACTTTAATTATTTTTCTTTAAATATTTATTCTGACTTCAAACAAATTTTCATAAAATAATTTTATTTATTTCTTTAAAAATCTATAAACATTTTTTATACAACAAACAATAATCATTTCTTCAATACTAATTTTTCTTAAGAAGTTAATCATACATTTACTGTCGTCTTATACACATTTTGACAAATTTATCTAATAAGAATATAAAAATTTAATCTACATTTCTAAAGACTACTGTTCCACTACTACGATTTAATTGTTTTTCTTTTCGATTGAAGTACAGAAAACAACTAACTATTAAATATACTAAAGATCTTACTTTATAATGAAAATATATATTTGGTAATAGTTTTTATTTGAAAAAATCAATTTATATATATAGTAGTATTTATACAGAATTTAGTTTCTTGAGTAGTATTTATCTTTTCAAAAATAATTAAGTCTCTTATTGTAAAAGATCTATCAGATAAAATAAACATTTATAGATTTTCTAATTTGAAAAGTTTGTGTATACTTTCAACAAATCATTATTGAAAGAAGGAATGATTTATTTAACAGAAAATGTTGAAATATTTGTATTTACTCTACGATTTAAAAATATAATTTATATTCTATCAGTCATATCTTTTTAAGTCAAATAATTTTTACAGTATAATTAATATTTATTTATTAATTTGTAGAATTTTTAAAATAATTACTTTAAATCTTTTTTTTAATTAAAAAATATCAACTTCAACTTGAAACTAATAACTAATTCATAACAAATTATTTTTTTCTGCTCCCGAAAGAATTTTTGTGATCACAAATGTGCAATAATTAATTCTGGATCAATTTTGGTTGTTAATTATTTGGATTTAAAAGATGCTGCCAATTAAAGTTTTCAGTTACATAAAATTTTTTGGTTATATATATATATTTTTGCATTTTAACTCTTGGAAAATGATATGATTGTATTAAATTGCGTATAAGAAAATCAAAAATAATTAGTAATCAATTATACTCCTACAACATTTCTAATCTGAACTTCTTATTGTTAGTGGAAAAAAATCATTTCTGAAAATTAAATTAGGGAAAATAATAAAAAATATAAAGTAGTATAAAAATCTAATAGTCAACGTACTTGTTTAAAAAAATATAATTATCAGTCAAATAAATGATTTTAAACGATTTTAAAGCGAAATTATCACTAAGATATTGTAATTAACACATTGAACAGTTTCTTTCTGTTCAAAATTGTTTATCAGTTATCAAATAGAAGAATTAACAACTGAAAAATTTTGATTCGAAATTTTTCTACGATTTGTTTGAGAACAGAAAAGTAATTTTTGAAAGAAATATGAAGATTTTTTTCTAAATTTTTATTCCTCTAATTAAGACTAAGATTTTATTGATCAGTGTTTTGAATTCAGAACATAATATAGATTTTTTTATATATTATTACTATGAAGATGATGAAATCAGCATCGAAATTACATATAAATAACAATCAAAAATGATCAATAATGATTTATTGATTTTTTTTATGCTTCGTTGAATGAAAAAGAATTAATTTGTGAGATTGAATTCATAAATTAATCTGATATATTTTCTTTTATTTATTCAAAAAAAATATGAAACGTTATTTTATTTTTTACAGATTTCTTAAGCTTACACTCTCTCATATATTCATTCATTTAAAAATTATATTACCCACTTAAATAAAATCTTATCGGTTACTCTGTTCGTTCACATTCTCCTCCTTTATTATTTAAACACAATTCATGTAATAATTCATCACGCGTATCTTTATTATACATTCTGTCCTACTTTGTACATATTTTTAGTCTGCTTAGCAATTTTATTTCAGCACCTTGGATTTTATTGATGTCTCTTTTCGTTACAACTGAGGTTTCACTGTTGTATTACGGCGTAAATGTAGACATAACTTAATAAAATTTCAGTTTGGTGTCTTTTCTTGTTTCATTTTTAATGCGAATAGTTTCGCGTGCAGCTTGATGTTTTTATAGTATTTTTTTATTACTTCTATTTTTTGTTATACTATTTATAAGTAATTTTACATTTTATGTTTGGAAAAATGTAGTGCTTGAGGTTAGTTTTATGGTTATTATACTTAAGATATAAATAATGCTCTCTAATAAAAACTACGGAGAGATAGAATAGTTTATGTATAACGAAATGAACTCTAGCGCCATATTTTTAATAAAAAGTATAAAGTACAATTTCAGAAAAAGTATACAGAGATTCTGTACGTTTGAGTAACAATTCTATTTTTTTAGTGCAATAAAACGGTTTTATTTAAAATATATTGTGTTTTAAATATAATGATAACTGGTAAAGATTGTTGAGTATTTTTTTAATAAAAATATGTGTCTATTAATAATTTCACTAATTTACTCGCATCTGAGATTGATTTTATCTTAAAAAAAGAATTTCTTTTTCAATTGAATTTTCAGAGTATTTTCATATTTTTAAATAAGTTCTACTGGATCTAAATAAATTAAATGCGATACTGATAGTGGAAAATGTAGCATTTTTTGATAAATTATTGTTAAAAAAGTAAAATATATGATTTTTAATCTTTAAATTTAAAAAGCGAAATTTTTTATAGTTGTCTCATAATTTATGATATACTAAATGAAAATTTGTTATTTAATAAATTATATATTTAGGTCTGATTGCAAAAAATAGACATAAATATCAAATTATTTTATGAAATTGAATCAGAATTTATTTTGTACGATTTTAGAAAGTCCTGGAAAATTTATAAAATTATTTCAAAGTATTTTAAACATATTTTTAAAATAAGTTTCTATTAAATATAAATAAACTCAATTCAATTCTAATATTGTAAAATATAACCTGTTATGACAAACTATTATTAAAAAAATGAAATATAAGATTTTTAATCTTTAAAGCAAGAAATAAAAAAGTAAAATATTATTGTTCTATAAAATGTTGTCAAATTGAAATGTTTTTTTATTATTTAATAAATTATATTTCTGTCTGCACGAAATAGATATAAAAATATAATGATTTTGAGCCAGAATTCATTTTCTTCGATTTTAATAAATTCAGGAAAATATGTAAAATTATTTCAAAATATTTGAAATATTTCTTTTAAATAAAATTCTACTGACTTTAAAAAAAATTTAGTATTCATAATGAACAATTTAATCTATAAATGCCTTCTATATTTCAAATCTTAAAACAGGTCTAATTTTAAATTATCACAAAATTTTGTATTAAATAATATCAGATATTTGGAAGAAATATTGAACTGTTTTAATAGTTTTTCACTTTAAAATATCTTTTAATTTTGAGAAGAAATGAAAGTGTACACGTGTGGCACACACATAGAGAAATACATAAATATATCCAAAATGTGTCAAACTGTAGATACGTGTTTACATGCATACATAAATTGTACGTTTACTAAGAATCCAAGGTATTTCTATGACGAAAAATTTCCCAACGTAACGATTACGAGCGACGACTCACGCACTCAACGAAAACTGGTGGAGTGTGTGTCGTGAAGAGCCATTTGTCCCAATATCTGCATGCATGGCCAGGGACGAGCGAGCCTCATACAATATTGAAATTGTCAGGTGACGCCCCACGTGGGTGGTTCACGTGGATCTTGTCTCGACTAGGCGAGTTTTCATATTCGACCTCGACTGTACTTTTATATATAATCTCATACACATACATCGGACACACTCACACACACATGTGTATAAAAGGACATGTCGAGTGTCCTTAATATCATATGAATTTTTATCATAGGCATATTTTCGACACGTGTCACGTTAACTTTTAACTATATTATTGGTATTTTCTGTTTTTCTCATATTTATTTTTTATTATTTGATATTTTAAGAAATTTATTCATATGTACACACACACAAGTATATAACTTGAGAGATATTTTTCGACAATTATCAATAGTTTAAAGATTAATAATCTTGTTCAATAATTCGATTTCATGCACAAATACAATACAGTCTTCTTTTAAATTCGTTCTTTCAATTATTGTGTATACATTTCAAGAATTTGAATAACGAAACAAATATTATATATTCAATTGATTTGATTTAAAGAGAAATAAAACGAAGAAGTAGAGAGTAAATTTACACAACTGCATGTGCAAATTTTGGAAATTTGTATTAATGAGACGTAAACAAACATATCCATACATTATATATATATATATATATATATATATATATATATATATATATATATATATATATATATATTGGGTCATCCCATTAGTAAGGCGGTGTTTTCATATAGGTGAAAATGGTTGATGCAATAGTTTGAAATTATGGAATAATGTATCAGATGCATATACTGCTCAATTATAAGTAATGTTTTTTTAGTCTTTTCGAGGAAGATTAACAGTGATTTATAAGAGAAAATATTAGTTATCATGGAAGTGTCAATGGGCATATTAGGCATATTTTATTTTGTGAGTTTCATCAGGACAACAATGATACAACTACAGTGAGAAATGTATGGTTTAGATGTTATTAGTCTTATCGTAGAATAAATATGGCTTCAACGACTGGTTCAGGAACTACAGTCTTAAGAGATGAGGAAAATATAGAATGTTCTCAAGAGTTTGATTATGATATCCTGCGAACACTAGTGGAACAAAATCCTAGTTCAATAGTAGAGGAATTAGTCACGAATCTCAAATCAACACATTCAACTATTCATCGGCACTTGAAAATGAGTGGTAAGATTTCTAAACTGGGTCAGTAGGTTCCGTACGAGTTATCGGACGTTAATTTAAGACAACATATCGACATTTGCACTTCTCTTCTATTCCAATTGCAAAATGATACGTTTCTGAATAAATTGTGGTGATGAAAAAATGAAATGTTTATAACAATATTAAACATCACAGATAATAGGTTGACCGAATCGAAACACCATCTTTAAGTGCGAAAGGAGGGCTTCATTAAAAAAAGGTCATGTTGTCGGTTTTGTGTGATGTGGAAAGAATTATCCATTACGTGCATTATCAGAGAATCGAATTATTACAAATGAGTTGCATTGTAAACAACTGGTACGGCTAAAACAATCCATTGATGAAAAATGGCCAACATTAACTAACAGAAAAGCCATACTTTTTCATCGCGACAACGACCTCACACGGCACGTGAAACCCTCCAAAAACTGAGGCAATTTGAATAGGAAGTTATGATTCATCCACCATATTTCCATGACCTAGTATCATCGGATTATCATCTGTTTAAAAGTCTCCAAAATCACAACAATCGAAAATGGGTTAATACAGAGAGTGATGTCCAAAAGGAGCTCGTCTCTTTCTTTTATGCGAAGCCCAAAAACTTTTATTGAAAATTTAAGATTAAGATGAGAAAAAGTAATAAATAATAATGGAAAATATATTTTGGATCAAAATTAAGACGTCAATTTTTTTTCTCTGATTCAAAACTTATTCTAAAAAACCGCTTTAGTTGTGGGATGAACTAATATATATATATATATATATAATAAGAACGTATCATTTATTCGCAATCGTTTGAAACGATTTCGTGATTTTCACGTGAAATAAAATTTATGACAGCTTTTACAAGTAACCGAGTGTACTCGTGAGTTAAAATCCTTCCACTTTAATGCTGTGGTACTTATCATATGACCGTGCTAAGTGCCATAAAGTTCGTGTCCAGCCCGAGAGGACCTCTGTCCGAGATATTATACGACCACGTAACGTGCTTGAAACACTTCGGTCGTAATAGAATTCATGTTTTTTCGAGTGGTGTCGGTTTTTTTTATTCGCAATATGGTTCAGGAATATTTCTGTGTGTATAGCACGAGTCTACATATGTTTTCTTTTTTTTATTCTTATTAGTCCTTTTTACAAGAAATGTTTCTTTATTGTTGAGTTGATGGTTTTTTTAATGGCATCGCGGGCTTGTAAGGAGTTAAAATTATATGATATTTTTGTATGAAATAGTGACTGTTTTTAATGCCTGCATGATTACTATATACTCACTATGTATATGAAATTAAAAAAGTCATATCAATTTTAATCAAAATATATAAAAAAATAGATTATATATAAACACAGAAAATATATCTACAATAATGCAATCATCTTCTAAACAGACATCTTAAATATAATTTATGAATATTGAAACGTTTTAGTAAAAATTACCAAACTGTGCTACATATAAAATTATTCTACCATTAAAAAAGGATAAAAATGAGGTACAAAAATCAAATTAATTATGAAATTGAATCAAAATTAAATGGGCAAAATTATTTCAACGTACTTATTTACAAACATATTTTCAAATAAGTTTCTACTGGCCCTAAATAAATTAAATTCGATACCTATAATGGAAAATGTAGTCTGTTAAAGAAAGTGCAGTTTTTAAAGTTAAAATAAAAAAGTAAAATCTTTTAGTTATCTCAATCTTTATGATGTTAAAAATTAAAATTCTCTTATTTAAGAAATTAAATATAGTTCTGATTGCATGATATAAATATAAAAATCGAACGATTTTATGAAATTGAGTCAGAATCCATTTTATAATTCCAGGAAAATATGTAAAATTACTTCCAAGTATTTCAAACATTTAATTTAAAATAAGTCCCTACAGATTTTTTTTAAAAAATTAATTTGACACTCATAATGAATAATTTAATCTATAAATGTCATTTGTATTTCAAAATATTAAATCAATTCTGATTTCAAATTATCACACATTTTTATATTACATAATAACAGATATTTAAAAGAAATATTTAACTGTTTGAAAAGTGGATCACTTTAAAATATGTTTTAGTTTTGAGAAGAAATGAAAGTGTATACAAGTGACACACACAAATTTAGAAATATATCCAAAATATGTCAAACTGTAAATAAGTGTTTACATGCATGCATAAATTATAAGTTTACTAAGAATCGAAAAAAATGATAAAAATTCATTCAGAATTTCACGGATCTTCTGGTTCAAAGAAGACTGAACACTTTTCCTTAAATATTTTTTTATAATTTATAAAAAAAAACCCTGTCTTAGTCAAACAAATCATTAAAATTCACTCTTTCATAAACAAGTTTTCTAGAGTATACTTTTTTGATTTGTGTTTCATATACAAAAATATAAAAACTCCATAAGTTTTAGAAAGAATTATTGAAATTTTTGTAGTTTATCATTATAACATAATTAAGATAGAATAAACACTAGAATAATTAGGGTACTGGATAAGAAGATTTAATGAAATTCATATAGAAAAGTAGTTTTATGCTGAAATTAGAAATTCATTAAAATTCATTATTAGATCAATGGAAAATTGTTTATATCTATTTCTCTCTATATAATATATATATATATATATATATATATATATGTATATATATATATATATATATATATATATATATATATATATATATATATATATGTATGTTTATTAGTTGGATACGTGCTATGGACGTTTAGATTTCAAAGTTTCTATTTCACTTAATCTTATGTAATTTCATCAAACAAATTAGATAAGAATATTCCATACAGATTCCACCGTATACTTCAAACACAAACATATACACAGTTATGACGAAATTAAATTACGAATAATTATTTAACTTTAATTGAAGGCAGTATACGTACAGGAAATTATCTGTAAACTCCCGAGAAATGTATGAACCAGTTAACGACTCTATAACTGGCTTGATTATGCTCCAGCCCGTACGATTATTAGCGTGCACCGAGCGCAAAAAGGAGCAGCAATGGGGCCTGATACGAGACAGAGTTTGACGAATAATGGCACTGTACGAAATGAAAGAATCTGTCCCACGGCAAACATTGCGGTAAGCGAATACAAAACACATAAGCCAGACGCTGTGGGGAAACGGATATACCGAACTCTGGAAATAGGTACAATGTATGAATAGATAGTGTATGCCTTGGGGCGGACGTGTGTTCACACCAAGTGCTGGAGTCCAGATGATCTCGACACGTAGTCACTGTTGCAAAATATCTTCAGATATGTTCATACATATACACATTATGTGTATATATATATATATATATATACACACATCCGTACAATAATAAAGTTTACAAACTTATCTTAAACTCTACAGGATGTGTTTCCAAAATTAAACAACTCAAAAGAACAAACATTACTCATTAAATATTAATAATTCAATTTATTAAATTTTCATTTTAAATTGAATAAAACAAAACATAAAAATTTAGTTAAAAATAAAAATCTGAATTACAGTGTTTGCTCTGCGATTAAATTCATTTTTACAAATTAATTATTTCCGACATACCACAACACTTTTTCTTATAAAAATATTCAACAATTGCTTAACTTTGATGTCAATTTTTGGACTAAATACACTGGACTGAACATATAACAGGATACTGTTTTCTATCTTCTGGTTTTAAAATTGATGGTATTTCTTAAAATAAGAAAAATATTTTAATAATTTGAAAAAAGCACAAATTGTGAGGTTTAATTTATTCTAAAAGATTTATTAAGTTGATATTTTTGTCCTATTAATAATAATCAAAAGTGTCATCGTCATCGCGTAACGGTTTATTCGTGTTCTGATTGGTTGATGGAGATTGAATGGTGTCTGTTCTGTTTGGTTAACACCAGTCATATGTATGTAGCTCTCTCACATTGTACAACGAAAAAAGGTATATGATTTCAGTGTATAGCTGATAAGAAATTATTATATTCACTGAAGCTTTCGAGTAAAAAAATTGTTACACATTTTAACATTGTATTTTATTGTTTAATTTTTATAAACTTTTCCAATAAAAACTTTACGACACATTTCATGCAGATAATTTGTTACTTTCTGTGAAAAAAATTGCTGGGGGCGAGGCGATTTCAGTGAGTGTCCGGGGTTGGAGCGGGGCTATTTCGGTAAGTTCCCGGAGTTGGGCGAGCGGAGCGATTTTAGTGAGTGCCCGGGGCTGGGGGATAGCAGCGAGCAGATGGTGAAGCCCGTTAGTATTTATTTATAATTGAAAAAAATGTGAATAGTTTTAAATTCATTCCAGAATGTAACTAATTTGAAAACAATACACATTTATAGAAAATTGCTTTATGAAAAGACTTATTTCAATCACTCACTTATTTTAAGACTTATTTACTTCACTCGATTCAAAAAAATAGATTCAAAAATGCTTAAGAAGAATAATTTTATATCTTACTTATCATCTTCGAATATTATTCAAAATATTCCAAATAAATACTTATTTTTAAAAAAAATGTTCTGTATGTCAAACAAAAAAAAGAATAAAAAAATTTTAATTATTTGATAAAAAATATTAACTACAAAGAGTATTTTATTTTTGAAGCAATTAATATGTTAAGACTTTATTTTTATCTAAAAAACGTGAATAATTTTAAATACTTTACCAAATCGACCTAATTTAAAAATAATAGAACTTTATACAAAATTGTTTAATGAAAGAGATATTTTAATTACTCCACTCAATTCTTACAAATAGATACGAAAAAACGTTTAAGTATAATAATTCTATCTCCGACTCGTTTAAATTTATCAGCCTATTGTTTAAAAACAACATTTCAAATAAAAACATTTAAGTTACGACGGCAGAAACTTGGAACATTTAGATATTTTATTATAGCAATAATAATTACCGAAAACTTGAACAATTAATTTTCATAATTACAATTATAACTTGTTGAATAAAAATCCAGAAATGTATTGTTTCTGTTGTATGCATTAAACGATATTTATTTGGTCAACGAAGTTTCTTGCTACTAAATATTAATAAAGTTTGACATACTTGCAAACTATCTGAAACATCCTGTATATATGTATATAAACACCCACACTCTCAAGTTTCTCTTTCTCTCTCTCTCTATATATATACCTATTTATTCGTATGTATGTACAGGAATTTAGAGAAAATAAGGAGAGAGACAGGGAGAGATGTGTAACATATATATATGTGAATAATTCGTACAAGTATTAATACAACTTGTATTTGTGATATCAGACAACCAGTGATGGTAGAGTCTGGAGACTCAGAGTGCCTCGAGTAGAATCGCTTTGAATTCACGGAATTGTGAGCATAATGTAGTCTGGAGTCGAATATGGGTGAATGGAGATACCAGAGAACAAGGAATGAGGTGACAGTATTGTACAGAACAAGTTGCGATATTTTTGAATAGATGAAGAAGAACGTTTACTATGCACAACTACACGACTCGAAATACTGAGAGGTGACGAATCGTCACTGTAACACATCCTACTCACTGTTTATATATATATATATATATATATATATATATATATATATATATATCGTGCAACGGTATAAATCGAAATTTAGTCACGATGAAAAATTTAATTTGTTAGAAAGCACGACGGCTCGACGGATAAATCTAATCGGAGAATTAAAATTGAATAGAGAACGTTTGAAAAATATAATGCGACCTTCGGACTGAATTTAACACTTTGTTTTTCAGAGAAGTTTTTTTATTGCTCCGACTAGCGCGTACAGTTTAGTAAATTTGATTATTTATATTAATGTGCGTCGATTTGTAATATTTTCAGTGCTGATTTTATTTGTTGTGTTTCAGTGCCATGAAACTAAACATCAATTCATTAACTATTGGAATCACAAGCAAACAGGGCAATAAATAAAATTATTTCTATAATATATTAAAAAAATTGTATACTTTTTTACTGATTCGAATACTTTTATCTTTGAATCTTTCACGTAAGGTATTTTTTCAGAATATAGATTATATAAAAACAAGGATAATATTAAGTCAATCTTTGTATATATTAGGCGTATAAATTAATCCGGTGCCTTTTTATATAGAAAATTAATGTTTAAAGAAAAATGTAATACTTTCAAATCGTCAAAAGATCCTTCATTGTTTTGTGTAATTTTTCTCTATCTATCGGGTAACTGACAAATCCCTCGTCAAAAAACGATGGCTGTTTTGATTCAATAAAGTCATAATGCAATTTCGGACCTATTTCACTATTTCAGTACTTTTTGCATGTTCTATGCTTCACAAAATCTTCCACCAAAGCTGAACAAATCGTTCCAGCGGCTTCGATAGCCTTTTTATCAACCGGTATGCGAAAAGTATGCAATGTCAAATATGTTGCTTTTCGAACGTCATCGTGTTCACTACTATTTGTTGAGTTTATGCCAAATGATTCGTTAAGATATATAAAGTCTATTCGATATGTACACTGAACTTACTCTGAACTGACTCTTAAATTTTATGACTTTACTCTGACTTTCTTGCTCTGAACTTGTTTTTATCGAACAACATAGAGTAAGGTTAGAGTAAATCACGCGAATACTGTCAAGTTTGGGTGATTTGTTTATTCGATAGCGATTATCATAGATGAAGGCTCTCGAGTTAGACAAAGATGCTTGCGTTACTCTAACAAAAAGATAGAGTAAGTTCAGAGTGACAAATCCCCTGTTCTGAACTTATTCTAAACTGTTCGAAGAAAATCCCGAATAAGTTCAGAGTACATATCGAACAGAAAAGTGTAAGACTTCTTATTCCGTATAACTTCAGTGTACACATCGAACAGACCTATACTGTTATTAAATCTTAAGATTGGCGTTTCTAAATACTAGAACGATGGGAAAATATTTTATTTTAAAACAGAGTTACGTTTGATTCAATTTAAAGGCATAGAATTATTTTTTTAAATCTAATAAATATTAATAATTTTTGATTGTATCTTGTATGAATTTCTATGAGGAGGCAATCATTCTGTGTGTAATGAAATGCAGAAAAATCTGAAAAATTACAAACTTCTTTCCTTCTACTTCTCTGAAATCTCTAAATGACATTCGAGCTAATGACATTACTTGTTTCGTGCCCAATTATGTACACACCATTTTGTCCCATGACTTTTCATTATCTTTTATATGAATTGAAGAACTTATGGTTCTAAAACTTCTTAGATTATTCCAATACAGTTTAGAAACTGTACATAAATTGATTTTCACAAATAAATATCTCACACATATTACAAACAACATTAAGTGATCAGTAACAATCAAAATAATCAATTATTGAACATTTTGATTCGAAAATATTTTTGGGCGAGTGAAAAATTAATTTATAAGACTTCTCTAGTTCCTTAAAGAGAATTTATTGAAGGTGAATTTATATATCGTATAAGTAATTAAAGTTATTACCAAAAAGTTGAGTAAAATTATATGAGTTAAATTAGGTTTCATTCTAAATATACCAATAATATGTATTCACCTTTATTGTTCTGATTTTAAATTATAAATCGATAATATTTCTAAAATTATTTAATAACATTGATAAATTGAATTGAAGAAGATATGACCGACAATCGATTTTTCAAGAAAAAAAATTATTCCATTCTGTAGTAGTAACATATTTGAAGTACATTTGATATCTTGATCATTAATTTCCAACAAATTTTAAATCAAGCATAAAATACCACAATTCAGAATAAAACTCGATTACAGAAATATATACCTTCGGAGATTTTCAAAACGCTCGTTACATTTTAAAGGGTCTTAAATATCGAATAAACCAGTCACAGTACGAGCAAAGAAAAAAAAATAATGTAATATTTATGAAGATACGTTATCGAGTGAACATATCTCAATCTTGTTCCAATATATAAATGAAAATCCAGTCTGAAGCGGGCGTAGTACCCGTGTCATTTGTAAAATTCAAAGAGCCATTTATTTATCTGGTCGAAATCGATATATGGGAAGTGTACCTGATACAATTTCAGATGTAGTACGGATGTGTCACGGATAAAAAGGGACGGAGATGCAATCTGAAAATCGAATAAATACGTGTGGAAGTTGACGGAGATACGTGGCCGCGTTGTGAAGGGTTACATTTATGACGGCGAGTCGGTTAAAGAGTTTTAACTCGGGATATCATATAGTCGAATACTGAAAGGAATCGAGATCATGGAAATATGATTTTTGAAGAAATAATAATCTAGTGCTTGACGGTATACTTTACACAGTTCTGGTTATTGATTTTTTTGAACAGAGATTGAAATTAATCACCAAACTATTATTCTAATGTTTTAATAAATTAAAATCGTGATCACTTAAATTTATTTAAATAAATAATCCATTTAAAAAGAGAAAACTGAAAAAGATCAAAAATTTTTTTTAAATAGTCTCATAAATTTAATATTTATTTGCTACGTTTTTGTTTATCATTGAATTGAATGTTAAACTATGTACTTAAATTCCCTACAATTCTATTTTTTTATTATTTCAAGATAAAAGAAAATACTCGACATACCTAACACATTTATTTAGATATACAATTATACAATTTAATAGGTCGGAAAACACATTATCATTATTTCAGTTTTGTAAACATTTACATTTATATTATTAGAGTGTTACAAACTTCAATTTTTTTTAGTACAAAAATAATTTTTCATGATAAAAATTCTTTATAAAAACATGGTTCAAAAATAAGAACGTAATGTTTATTCTACGTGAAACATTCATAAATTTTACATAAGCTGACATCACTGACGACTATATGGTACCTTGGTGGCCATATTATTTTCAGTTGTAGCTCGAGGTTAGAAGTGCTTCCGCGTAAAATTTTGTTCTTCCGAGCACTTTCATTTACAGAGAGTAAAGTTTTCAAATCATAAGTGTAGAGACTTCAGGTATATACTGATATTAGATAATCAACTAGTGTACATTAAAACTGAAACATTGCCAAATGGAATAGAGATTTTCGAAAAAAAATCTTGTTCAACTTTTACAGAGAAGTTTTTTTCTTCAGCTTATAAACCATATAAGAATTTTGATCAAGAAATGATTATTGATTATTGTTTATGAGTATTTAGATGGAGATGCCATCATCTTGAAATCACAGACACAGAAAAATATCTCATTTTAAAAAATACTAGAAATAAATAATTTAAATTTAAAAAAATATCAAACTTCAGAACCGAATGTCTAGGAAAGTTATTTTTTAAATAGATTTAACTACTTGATATTACTAGTTATTGATTATAAAGTATCTTTATAAAAAATAATATTAATAAAACATCAAAATTAATAATAAAACTAAAGTCGATGTTACCAAAATACTGACCGAAAAATGCACTTTAAAACGATATTAACCTGAACATGATGAAATGACTCTTTCATTCAAAAAAATAAGGTTGAAATTCAGAAAACTATACCGCAATTATTTTCCTACCAACCTAATAAATAAGTAATTCAAAATTCGATTAATTTCGATTTAAAATTTTCTTTCCTTGAACATATAACCTTGATTAAATATTTTTGGCTAGAAAATTCTTTTGTGGTTTGTGTGGTAAAAGTGAATTTATCCACAATTCCAAATTTGTTTTATTATTTTTTACTTAAAAAGTAAAGTTCTCTATAGAAAAAAATGTGAATAAAAAACCAAGAAATATCAGAAATTACTTTTTAAAAAATAAATTAATTTATATTTAGTAAAAATAGTGGAAAATACATACGAGTTTCCACATTTAAATAATGAAGAAACTTGTTACATTCACTGGATTGAAGCACGGTAAGAACAAACAGTCTTAATAAGATAGGTGGGTCTGTTGATATCGTGTAGAGATTCAAACACTAAGAAATGGTGAATTTGTTCAGTGCAATAATGTTAGTAATCACAAGCTGTTTCCCTTCTGTATTTGACTCCGTGATAATTCGACGCAAAACTCTTCAGCCGATGCCAATGTAAACGTCCCGAAAACCTTGTGTATATATTTTAGAAACGCGATGTTCCGATCATGTTCGGATTAGTTTTCTGAAAGGGAACCGTTCATTGGCGTATTTGCTTATCGAAATGATAATGGTTTCGCGTGTAGCTTGCTCGTGTAATGTGTTCCGTGTTAAATGGAAATCTGTACGTGTATAAAAACAACCCGTCGGTCCCGGTTCGTTTTCAAACTAATGAAGTTATTGTGTTCGATTGGTTAAACAAATGTTAATGGATATTTTTGTTTACTAAAACCGACGCTGAACAAATTTCCAATCGAACAACACCCACATCTGCTAACATGCTCTCTCATAAGCTGTAATTTTGTTAAGGGTTAAATCGACGAATTAAAATGTTATTTTTATTCCAAGTCCGTACAATGGCCCGATGTTTCAACAAGCGATTTCTATTATTTTTTTTAAAGGTTACATGTACGAGTGTTCACGGAAGACTGTTTCTGTTTATTGATTTTTTTTCTCGTATGAAAATATAATCGTCATGTTTGGCAATGACTCGAGGTATGTTTGTAACAATAATATCAACAGAAAAACAACATAACAGTTGTTCACCTATTTTTAATTCTTCGGGACGAATGTGTGATATTTTCGCTTTTGTGTACATGATATAATTAAGATCTATTCAATCTATTCGATTTATATATAAATTCTTTTATCCAAGTACAGTTTTGATACTAAATTCATTGTCGCAAATTAATCATTTTTAACACCATAAACTATGAAATTATTTTGATCAAAAATATTCAATAATCATTAATTGAACGTTTTTGATCAGAAATATATTTTTTTTTATTTGCTAGATGAGGAAAGAATTCACATGTGAAACTTGTTTCATTTTCAATTTCTCTTGAAAATAACTAGTAGGTGTACAAATTAATTAGGTGCCTCTTTTCTACAGACAATGAATGCTCACAGGAAAAAAGAGAATACATTTCAATGCTCACAATATCATCATTTTTTTAGTACAAATTTATTAATCGGGTAACTGACGAATCCCTTGTCGAACAACAAAAAGAGGGTTTGAGTATATTAAGTCATAATGCATTGTCGAATCTCTCTTTCAGCATTTTTTACAAATTTTGTGCGTTTCAAATCTGAAGAAATAATTTTAACGGTTTCAGCAGCATTTGTTCACTTCGAATACGAAAAATATGCAATGCTCAATACGTCGTTTTTCATACACCGTCGTGTTCTACTATTTTGTGAGTTTATGCCATCTAATTGGCCTAAAATATTAAGATTGATATTTAAACATCTTAAGACGACGAGGAAATATTTTAATTTACAACAGAATTATGATTGATTCAATCTAAAGACACGGAATTATTTTTTAAGCTTAATATTTCCAGTTCAGTTTTTATTGGAATTTTTTTGGTAAACAATTTATATGAAAATATAGAACCTTTTATATAACAGAATTCAAAACGTAATCGAAAAATAATATAAAATGAGAAAGTGTGCTCTAGAAGAGAAAAACATCGAAGTGAAACACATGTATATGAAACGATAACCGTAAGAAAAAAATCTTCATAAACAATAACCACAAAAAAGATTACATCGGCGCGAAGAATAGAATGTAACAAATAGTTTTTGTGTTGCATACGCTATAACTCGAGAACGTGATACACTTATAAATATACATTTTCGTGCACGGTGTACTTTTCGTTCACCACATTGCAACGGATCCGGGTTTTGCAGACCTGCAGCTTGTTTTTATCCACACGAAAAGTATTTTTCACGCTTTAGATTTTTTTTCTGATAGAATCATTATTGATTTTTTTAGAAACAAATCTCTACATAATTAGAATTCTTTCTCTTTTTCAAGAATAATCATTTTTGGTACTTTAATTACCTTGATTTTACAATAAATTTAACAAATGTTTGGTTTAGGTTCGTATAGAGATTTTTGTTTATGAAATATGTATAATATCCACCTATTATTCATTTTGAGTGTAAATATCTGAAAAAAATATCATTCGAATAAAGCTTTCGGTTAACAAATAGCTATTTAAGTACATGATCATTCATTGAAAATTCATATCATTATTTACTACTTTTTTATTTACACCGTGTGTTACAAAATGCAAGCGAATCGAATTTAAACGTGCTATCATCGACACGGGAATCAAAAAAAAAACAACAACAATGTGTATATAATTGGGAAAAAAACCCGAATGATTGATTCGTTTACGAACACTTTGTTTGACAGAATGTTGTAGATAGATTGTATAATTCATTTTTATTGTACACTGTAATGAAAAACTAACAGTATCATTAAATTAATTTTATTTATTAATACGATTTACGAATCACGTGGACCATTGTGTAGTAGTTTCGGGGAGGTGTGTTTGTTTTTCAACAATGATTTTTGTGTGTGGAAATTGAAAACGCGTTTGAAAAATTGGTCGAAATCAATTCGTGCAATTGAAACACGACGCTCTTATTCATATTTTTAATTATTTTATATAAACATTAATTTGTGTGTGTGTATTTGGGGGGAGTTCTAAAAGTTCCTGGACTGATTTTCGGATATTTACGAATTTTTATCAATGGATTTAGATTAAATTTTGATAGTAATTTTGATATATTTTTTCTATATCTATTTAAATATCATTTTTCGTTTTATATATTAGGACTGTAACTAAATTCACTCTTATAAATGAAATTGTCAATAAAACTCATTCAAACCCACACCCTCATTTTCACCCTCACCCTCATTCTCACCTCCTTTCAGTCCATAAACTATAAAACTAAAATATGCAATAATTGATTATTGATAATTTTTTATTATTGATTAATTGGATTTAGTTGTCAATGTCAACATTATCAAAAAGTTTATTTGTAATAGCACTCTGAAAATAATTATATAGCTATCGAAATGTGCATAATCAGTAAACAAAAATGATTAATAATTATTTTTTCGATTAAAATATCAAACAATCATGTCCGAAAATAAAGATTACTTTAAAATGGGCCATAATAAAAATATAAATTTAAAATTCTCTGTTTTATCTGTCCATAACTATTTTAAATACATCTTGTATTATTTTTATTTTCCATTTTTAAGAAAAAAAATGCGTTTTAAATAATTTATTTCACATGTATCTCAATCACTCATAAATTATGTTCTTTTATATAAATTAACTTATTCGAAATGATTAATAATTTGTCATCCTAATCAAGCTCTTAAGAAGAAAACAAATAGTAGCTTGTGTTTTTTTACTATAAATGAAAATATATTTTAAATCAATTAACTAGTAAGAAATTATTTTAATTTATTTTCGATTACAAATAAAAATAAAACGTCTTTCTTAGAAGGCAAAATGAAACTTTTCTTAATGACTTTTTAATTGATTGTTTTGTAAATTAAACATGTTGTATAGACGTTACATTATATGGGATTTAATTAACTTTTATTAAGTTTGTATAAAAGTTGCTAATTGTATTTTACTAACAACAATATACAATAAATGGCTTGCATGAAAGCAACTCCATTTTCCAGTAATCAGTTGTCGATCTCGATTCAGCATTAATATAGATATTATTAATTTATAATTTGCATGTTGTACATCTGTTGACGAGTTTGTTTAATTTAGTTGATATTTGAATACAATTATTTATATATATATATATTAATAGATTAAAAAATCACCAATATTTTCTAAATAATATTGTCTTGTAAAATGAACGAGCCCCTTTTAAAATAATATAATGGTAATGAGATTGAAAATGAATTTCAGAATATAGAAAAAAGTTTAGTTGAAGCAGAAACATTAGAAAAGAATTTTACTTTGTATCAATTTCTACTTATAGAAAAATATATTATGATTTCGTATCTAAAACATTTATTTTATTATTTTTATGGAGTAAAAAAGTTTCTTCTTTGTTATTTGAGGAGAGTAAAGTAAAACTTGAGAAATATTAATATTTTTAACAAACAAACTGACAAAAATTTTGTTCTATTGAAATTTAAATATTCCAACTTATTCCAATCGTTCTCTACTACAAAACTTTTATAGTTATTTTACTTTTATTCACTTGACTTTTTATATAATTGATATATAGATAATGTGTTGTTTAAAAGTTATTCATTCTGAAAATTTCCATTCGATTTTTTTTAACTGAAATAAATGTTTCACTTATTGATTCTTCTTTTATTTATTCTTTAATAAAGTACATAAAAAAATCAAGTAAAATAAAATGAACACATCAAGAAATTTCCTTACAATGTCTTTTCAAACAGTCCTTAAGTCGATGCTTGAAGTACCCATGCAAAGAATAAAAAAATACAATTTCTTATAATCGTTCTGATAACAGTCGAAAACGAAAATGAAACATAAAAATTGATGATGGTGTGGCGGCGTACTCGTAAAGAGGATTACAAAATTGTATATAAATATTCATCAGCATTAACAAGTATTTACTTTATTTAATGAATTCATGAATGGAGACGACAGTCTTTTTGCGCCCCCTCACAAAAAAATATACATAACGTAATAACAAGATATTTTGTCCGTGAAACTCATTTTTAAAAGAGCTCTCAAAGTGTTTTTGAGGTGCTTTTATCGTATTAAAACGTTGAATTAATAAATACGAAAATAAAATATATTAAAAATTAATATCAATTTAAGCACCCTTTCAGGGTTTTTTTTTCTTTTCCGTCGTCTACTTTATACTTTTTTAATAACGTTCGAACAACGAGTATTTAAAGATACTTTTGAATGTTCATATGAATTTATTAACTGACATTTTTTAGAAAGTATTTAAGTGTGGATTTATTCTTATTAAGTCTTTCAATAATTTTTTAAAATGTAATTAATTATATATATATATATATATATAACTTCTTTAATTGACTAATTTTATTCATCCTTTTATAATTTAATTAAAACCAACATTTTAAGTAAAAGTTCCATTAATAAAAAAAATAATAAATACAATAACTCTAATTGAAAATTCTTTATACAAAGACATATGTATTAACGTAATTAAATTAAAAAATCGTCAGATATTTATAAATAAAATAGATATATCATTTTTAAAAAAAAATAATATTAAAAATAAGACATATTATGATTAACGATAAATAAAAATTAAAAAATTCTTAATTTTCAAAAAAACTAATTTAAAAAATATATTTTTGTAAAAAGGAAGGGTAAAATTCTACTAAAAAAATCATTCGTGAAAATCAAATGACAAATATTAAATCTCTGCTTATATATTTTTAATTTTTATTTTACAATAACAAAATCTTGTTTCATGAACACGGTGGTATGTAATTGACTTTATATTAACTAAATAATAACTAACTTTCAATGTTAACTATATTTATAAGTTTAATAATCTACAGATTTCTCTAAATTAAATTTTAATTAATATTTGTAGATTTGATTACGTTTTTTTTGTAACAAAATACTGAAATATATTTTTTTATATTTTCAGTGTATAAGAAAATCAATGGATGTCTAATTAGGTTGTTTGCTGGTAAGTATTTCAAATTTAATTAATCATACATACATACACACACACACATATATATATATATATACATATATATATATATATATTTATTTATTTATACATCAGAAAAAAGACTGTTTGTTTAATTAACTCTCTATGAATTCATATTTAAATGAAATCAAAGCTTGTAATATATAAATATTAATAAATATAATTACTGCGACTTAATGTTTGTTATAAAAACATATACATTTTTAATTAAAGAAGTTAATTTAATTATAAAAAGGAATTCTTTATAATCTATTCGTTTTTTATTTATAGCAAATTTTAAAAATATTTTTTTTTAAAATGTACTATAAATTGGATATAAAATGATTAATTATTGAATAATTTGAAGTAAATATTTGACTTTGAAAATTAAATTTGAAAAAAATTTATAACAGATGTTTTCAGGACCTCAAATCCTGATAATCATAACATCTGTACTTGTTGTTCTTCATTTTTGTTTAGTAAGAAAATTAGAATAAAATCTAGTAATTGTGAACCATTTTAGTACTCACTGGTTACTAGTTTTTAATAATTTATAGATATTTCAATTATTGTTTTTGTGAATACGTTTTTTTCTGTAATAAAAAAACAACAAAACCTATTTATGTTTGAAAAAGTAAGTACTTTCAAACCGAAACTATCAACAATTCTATTCAAATCAATTACGATAACAAATTTCTGAGCCATAAATCCTAAAAAAAGAGTCAGTGAGTGAGTGAGGTTAATAAACATTTTTATCCGAGTACAACACCGCGCGCTATTCGAAAAATTCCAATTAATAACCAGAAAATTAATTACACGGAAATAACAGAATTATTATCGTACTGATAGATACGGGCGAATTTATCATTCGGATATTTTTTTTGTAGCCTCTATTCAACCGCATATGAGAATTGAACGAATCATTGTCAGTGTTTCATAACATCAACAGATCCTGTGTTTGCAATAAACGTATGCATTTTGAACGCAGAAGTTTACAAATACAAAATGTAATTGCTCTCATGAATTATTCGAGAATTAATTGTAGTTTTGCTTGATACATTCTATATAATTTTCGAACAAATATACTACCTGCAATATAAGCTCGAAATAGTTTGTTTCACTAACAAAACTTCTACTGAAATGTATATGTTGTTAATTTGGTACGTAAACTAGACAACGATTTTACATTTTAATGCATTTCAGTGGGTGAGTATGAACAATAATAATATTCCATTTTATATTCTTGAAATAAATAGAAATCCTATATTCATACATACATATATTCATACATAAATTTATATATATATATATATATATATATATATATATATATATATATATATATAATTAAGCAGAATAACCGCAAAATAGCCTTGTTAATAACGATCTCATTTTGTATTTTCTAACAATAAATATTCATTGATACACAAAAATTTCAAACTGAATATTTATAAGTCATCTTTCTTTTTGTTTGGATTATTTGTGTAGACTTTAAAATAAAAGACAGAATTAAACTTGTATTTATAGTCTTTATAAAATAAATACACATATGCAGTCATATGTATGTTTTTCATTTATTTTAAAATTTGTGAATTTGTAATATAGTCAATCAGAGATACATAGATTAGGTATCTCAGCTTTTAACTAAAAATCCAATCTAATTTACTCTGTCTGCTTGGGTTTCCTCTTTTCGAGAAAAAATTTATATTTCTGTCAAAAAAAAAACATCAAAGGTAAATTCTTGCAAGTTTTAATGAAAATCATACAAGTAAATTTAGTATTTTTTTGTTGATCTTTTTTATACTAAAAAGAAAACAATAAAATCCTAGATTTGTACGAATATTTAAAAAAAAGAGTTTAGTGGATCCTAATGAATTAAATAAAGAATTTAAAAAAGTAATTACATTTTTTTTCTATCATTTCATGTTCAGTTAGATCATTTAAAAAAATATTTCGATTAATTAAAGTCTTGAATCATTTCAGTATTTATTAAAAAACAACTAAATTAGTTGATATATTTGCATACTTGAAGCTAAGTTTGCGTTTATTTTTTCTACAGTCAGTTTAACATTTGCAAATAAATTTTGTATTTAAAAACTATTTAAAAGAGGACAAATCCAAACAGATTGTAAAGAGATTAACTAAATGAACAAGTTTTTAAGAATTTAAATAAAATAATCGTGAACAATTGATACAAAGGAAGACAATTCAATAAAGTTTACGTATAAAAAAATAAATATAAGATTAGTTAATTAACATATTTAATTTTTCATAACATACCATAGTAAAAAAAAACACTTTTACATTTAAACTCTATCGAAATTAATTTATATAACTCTAATTATAAATTGAAATAAATATGGATGATACTGTTTATGTAAAATTAGTTATTGATAAAAATTCAAAAGTTCATTTTCAACTAAAAAATAATTAAATACGAACAGAAAATAATTCGGAATAGTTTATGTAAAAAAAGGTTTAAATATTTTACTTTTTATACTGCGTAAAACAAATTTTAACAACAATTCATTTCGTACCTACGAACGAAAAGTAAACATTATTCTAAATTTAGTTTGAAAAAATCAATCGCCGCAAACAGTAAAATAATGTCGAACGAAAATGTTTAAAAATTGTTATTTTTATTTCAAAAGACTGTATGTTCATTGTTTTTTTCTGTTTTATAACTAATATAAGTTTTATAATCAATAAAAATGTTATCAAAATCTGAAACTGATGATTCAAAATCAAATCAGATTATCAAATCTTAAAACATAGTTTGAAAAATGTATGTTTCTGTATGATACAAACATTTTATAGGCCAGTTATCTATAAAACTTTGTTTCGTTTATCGTTCTTTTTCTTTGAAACTTTTGAACAACAATCTTTCTATATTTCCAAGCAAAATATTTCACAAACAACTGTTTTTTTTCTTTTTATATAATTTGAGATTCTCTCAAATCTATTTAATAAAATCAAACGATGATTTTAGATGAAATTTATTTTCATTAGCTGATAGATTCTTTTATATTTTTAAAATAAGAAAGTATATTTAGAAAGTATGAAAGTATTTAAGTCAGATTTATAGATTGTGAAAAAAAGTTACCGTGTTAGTCTCAGTTTTTTCTAAAAAATCAAGAAGAAAGCATTTTGATGACCCAGATTATAAGACAACACGCAGTCTTTCCCAAACAAACCGATGAAAAAATGTTAATTTACGTTTCAATAGAAAATAAAATTATAGAAAAATATATTTAAAACTCTTACAGTGGCGATCCATTGTGAACTTCTGAAGATCTGAGTATAAAACAATCATTATTTTTTAATGAAAATTTTTGGAAAAGAAACCTGTTGTTATATTCGAGCTAATATGGTAATTATTTGAAGTAAAATTGAAATAAAGTGTGTTAAAATATTTATTTTTCAAAAAGGATGTGGGTGTTTTACTCAGTTCTTAATTAAAGATTTAATAAATTGTGTTTCGATGAAAGAATAAATGATGATGATTTGTTATTACAAGGAATAATAGTAGATATATCTAAGTGGAGTCGAAAGGAGAACCAACAGAAAGGTAATATTTATTTAGGTCAAAATTGTAAATTTCCCAATTCGTGTGTAGATGTTTCAACGATCATAAAATTTTACTATGAACATTCCAAAATCAATAACGTTTGAATATTGGAATTGTTCCAGATATTTCATTAAAATTCTCATCCTTCTCACGATGCAAACACGAGGAAAAAAACGGTTCATTTTATATATATATATATATAAAGAGGAAAAAACGAGCGGTCGTAGCATGTATTTGTCGTAACTTCTCAGTAAATATCCAACATCTTAAAAAGAAATACCATATTCGATTTAAAAAGACACCCACCGCATTCATACGAGAGTAGAAAAAATATGCACATGCATAAATCATACCCTAATTGAGTAAACCATATATCAATTTTTCGTTTTCTCCGCTCATAATCAATTTATGTTGTAGACCGTGTGTTCTTTTTTCCGCCCGTACATTACACACACACGGTCTCCGTGCCTCGTCTCGTCGACGAACGTGAATCTTGTTTCCACGTTGTATCCACAATTTTCCAACGAGGCCGACATGTTCGCCGCGCTCCGTTCATATATTATTCCATTTTACAAGATAAGCGAACAGGTCTGAAATGGGAAAGCTTTCACTTTTTCATCTGCTGTTTTCGCACGATTTTTCACAGCGTTTGCTTACTTGGCTTTTAGATGAAACAAAAAAAAATACATACATGTGTACATTCGAGAGTGTAGTATTACCATTGTGGGCGAAGTAGTGGATAGTTTTTGGACATGAATAGATTCTAAGTAAAAATAATAGATTACTGAAAAATGGACGAATATTTTGTTTTCAATTAAACAGATTATATTTAGGTAACTTTTTATAAATCCAAATGAAAGAGAAAATGTACAATCTATTCAATATATTTTCCTTTGAATTTTATCCATTGAATCAATATTTATATTACACTATCATGCTTGAGTAACTACAGTAATTTCTGAATTTTTATTTGAAATACACACAATAAAACTATTTACTCATGACTCTTATACTTCCATATATAATCAAATGTACAATTACAAATATAACTAATTTATTCATTTCTTTTTCTAAATAAGCAGGAAAGTGAAAATAGGTTTTTATCTTTTTCTAAAATCATTTTATTACAAGACGACTTTTAAGACAATTATAGGAAAGAATTCAGATTTGTAGAAATAGTGGAGTTATTAATCTGAATTTAGATTTTTAGATGCGTTAATAAATCCATCAGCAATTGAATTACTGATGCAGATGTAAATTTTGAGTGTATATATATATACATACATACATATATATATATATATATATATATATATATATATATATATATATATTAACCGATGGACAACAGAAATTATTAACTGGGAACCAAGACATATACAAAGATCAAGAAAGAGATCAATGATCAGGTGGGATAAGGAAATTAATTTTTTATTGAAAATAAGTGGAAAAGAGAGGCATTGAGTCGTATAGAATGGAAAATCATGGAAGAGGATTTTATCCAGCAGTGGATTGCCAGAGACTGGTGATGATGATTATAAAATATACACACACACACACACACACATGTATATATATATATATATATATAAACCGATGGACAATAGAAATTATTAACCGGGTACTAAGGAATATAAAAAGACCAAGAATGTGATAAATAAACAGATGGGATAAGGAAATTAAATTTTTTATATAAACTCAGTGGAAAAGAGAGGCATTCAGTCTTACAAAATGGAAAATTATTGAAGAGGCTTTTATCTAGCAATGGAATAACAGAGGCTGGTGATGATGATAATATATATATATATACATATATATATATATATATATATATATATATATATATATGCAAACCGATGGGCAACAGAAATTATTAACTGGGAACCAACGAATATAAAAAGACCAATAATGAGATACATGAACAGGTGGGATAAGGAAATTAAATTTTTTATTGACAATCAGTGAAAAAGAAAGGCATTCAGCCCTAAAAATGGAAAATCATGGAAGAGGCTTTTATCCAGCAGTGGATTGACAGAAGCTGGTGATGATGGTTATGTTGACGAATATATATGTATATATATATATGTATGTATGTATGTACAAATCGTAGTATGAGGAAGACTCAGAACACAGGTACAATATGACGGAGTGATTCTAACGTAGTGAACCGAACACGTGTACCGCATTTAATTTAAGAACTTTTTCGTGCAAATGACGTGTATCTGTGTGCCGTATGCTCTGTGCATGCTACTGTTATTGTTGAACGTCGGAACAATTACACTGATGGAGAAAGTTTCGCAAGACGAACTGCTTGTTAAGCTGTGAATATAATTGTATATTTAAGAGAGTGTTCCGCTCGCGAGCAAACTTCGATGTTTTCGAAAAGTTTCGCTTTTTCATTCAGACGCATAACAATGATGTTTTGTCTCGTCATCTTGCTATGAAAACTTAAATAATTATCGTTTTATGATTACGAGACGTATAGAATACACATTATTTTGTATGCGAGAGTAACTTACGCGACTTTTGCATTAAATTTATCGGAGACGTCCCTTTTGTCCCTTTTTTGTTACACTGGTTATATACTCATTCATTCATTTATATAGTTAGATAGATATATAGATATAGATAGATAAACTGAAAAAATTTAAATCAAAGTTTATAAAAAGATACTTGATGATATAACACTTTTCTTGCTGAAGATAATTAAATATTATTTAAAACTGTCTAAAAATAAGAACATAACTTTTGTTTCTTCAATTTATGTATTACAATATTTTCATTATTTATTATAAAAATAAAATTGAATAAAAACACAGTCTTTTATTGCTCTATAACTATTATAAAAATGGTCCCGCCGCTATGTATGCGTTTTTTTTGTTCTCTGATTGGTTGATATCTGTCACGTTGTCTCTGTTCTGATTGGTTGATATAAGTCACATGCTCAGTATTCTGTTTCACGGTGTACAACGAAAGAAAGTATACGATTTCAGTGTAAAACTGATAAGAAATTTATTCAAAATATTGTAGTCACTGAAGATTAGAAAAAAAAATTGTTACACATTTTGTTATGTTAATTTTTATAAACTGTTCCGATAAACATTTTAAGGTTTACATTTTACGAGGATTATTTGTGTGTATAATTTGTTAATTATGTTATTTGTTAGAAGAAGAAGAGGACCAAAGCTCCTCAGGTGGTTGGCAAGGGTAACAAACAGGGAGCGGACCCTCCTAGTGTTTATAAAAATAATTTTAATAAATAGATAAATAATACTAATTAAAAGTGTATTTCACATAAATGATAACTTTTCATATGCACTTCTTTGAATTAAAATTAGTTAAATCTGAAATAGTTGCCCTCAGCGGAGGTGAAACCGATCTCCAAGGAAAAACTAAAAACCTTAATAGGCTTTGTTGTGTTATATTGTTTCAAGAAGAGATAAGTAGTATTTTCATTGAAAAGAAAATAGTCTAATTTTCAATTGAATTAAATTTAAGTCAAATAAAATTAACAACGTCACATGAATTATAAAAATCACAATCAGTTCTGATACTGTGACTACATTTTCTTCATCGCAGAAACCACAAGTTTTATTCTGGTCGATACAAAGCTTTAAAATGAATTTTAGATAAAGAAATCGGGTTAAAGTATTTTAATGTATTAACATAATCTCATTTTAATCAAATATCATTATAATATATTCACCAAAAATATGTATAGAGAGAAAAAATCTTATTTGTGATAAAATGTGATACTATTATTTTTAAAAAAGCAGTTTTCAATTTTTTATAAATATTTTTTGTACTTTTTTCAAATTGTTCATTCTGGTAATATAATTTTATTTGTTAACATTTTATTTAATAATTTATCGATTTTAAATATTTTTTTTAAACGTAAATGAGCATTTAAATCGCATTGCTAGCATATTCATAGATTCTAAGTACAGAAAAGTCTACTACGGTAGAAAAATTATTATTCTGTATTTGTTCTGGAAATAATGGGATTGGTATCGAAATCGCATAAGTGAGAATAAAAAAAGATTGATATTGTTTTGTTGAAAATGTTTGACCTGAAAACTTTCTTATGGTTTGAGGGATGAAAAAAAATTATATGTGAACATTACAAAGATCTGAAAATAAAATAATTTCACTTCGAAAAATTGACATCATAGAAAAAATTCCTTTATAAAAAAATAAACTATAAAGGCCAACATTCTCTCAGTTTGTAAATATTGAGATTAGTTGGGATTAAACATCATTGTCTCAGTTCGTTCTCATACTATGACGCACGAGAAAATGGATCACCGAATGATATATACATAAACGTATATTGATAGAGTAATATCCGATCTTATATACAAACATTCCTTGTTTGAATCCCGATAAATATGGTATCTTCGGTACGCTAGGATGTTTGTCGCAGTTTAAACACAACATTAATTAATACCCCTGTCGGGGTTTGTCCCGGCGTGGCAAGTAAGTCGCTGCTGTTAATTGAGATCGATGATTCCGTGATGGATGTCGACACCCACTTCCGGTTACGACACCGTTTCCGGCGTCTAAAGCGCGCACAGAACAACGCGACGTCAGATTATTATAATAATAAAGATGACCTGTCATTTATAATTAATAGTCGTGGAAATTTATGCAAATAATGACCTTAATGCGAATCCGTCTGACAGGATATTATTAAGCTACGGCGCGAAAATTACATTTTAAAAATAATGAAAGATGATCTGCGGCCGTACTTGTATCCTTATGTCAAACCGGTTATGTTTTATCACGTAATAATGATTGCGTTGAACACTTTACATAAATTTTACATTATTTTTTCACGACGGTGTTTGTTCTACGTCGTGTTTTTATTTTATAAACACACGTGTGTTCTCCTGAACGATTTTTTATGTGACGCAGTCGGTTTAATTAACACTGATTCGATCATTATTTATCATGAAACCCTTTCTTTATAATCAAATCTGAATTATCTATCTCTATTTTTAAAAGTGATTACACTGACGTGAAAATATGTAAGCGGCCTGAAGAATAATCGCTCCATTCCGAAAATGAAAAATTAAAGTCAATAATGGCACGATTCAGTATAAGTAAATAAAATTAAATTTTGCACGCATATTATTTTGTTTATTGGTAAAATATGAAACTTACTGCACTTAAAAATAAACTAAAATTTAATAAATTTATAATTAGAATAAAAATTAATAAAATATTTTCTGAATAAATGGTTTCAAAGTTTTATTTGATTTGCAATAATTTGTTCTGTTTTTTTTTTATTTTTAACTATTTAAATAGTTTTTGAAATATGAAAGTGTTTATAAACGAAATCAGATTTTAATACTTACAGAAAACAAGAGTAGATAAAAGATTTTCTTGAAATATTGTTTTATTTCCAATCAGGTCGAAAAAAATATTAAAGTTTTTTTTAAATATAAAATAAATTATATTTAAAAAGTACATTTTATTTTCAGAATAATGTATACTTTATAATTAAATATTTAAATTAATTAATAATCAAATTTTGGATCTTGAAGCAATAATGTTTAAAAAATTTAAAAAAAAAATACTAAAAATTATAGAAAAATGCAAAAAATAAATATATTTATATGAAAATACTTATATTTTGAATAAGTATCATAAGCAATGTATCCAATTTTGAATATTATGAGGCGCTAATCTTAGTTGTTGACGCCCCTCAAACCGCAAATATCATTATCATCATCGAATCTTATGTAGATTCAGAAAACGTAATCGAAATCTCCTGGATTTATATATTCTTGATACGCTTATTAATTATACATTTTCTAATAAGACACTTTCAAAACTTTATTTTCTTTTAAACCAATAAGTGCAGATTGACTAATCATTACCGAAAAATATTTCTAATTTAAAAATAAATTGTTAAAATGTCAAGAAGAAAGAAGGATTTGTTTTCCTATCGTTTATTTCTTAAATACAAATCTGTTTCTGAATTAAAGTTATAACTTAAAAAGTACATTTTTAATAAAATATAAGTATTAAATTGATTTATGTCGTAACGCAAAAACATATCTTATTTTAACGGAATTAAAATTTCCTTGAAAATTCAATAAAATCAGACCGTATTCCTGAATATTATTATTATACGCCCACAAATGGACTAAAATAAGTCAAAGATAAACGATTACTTTAATAATTTTAATTCGAAAACTTCCAAGTAATACAAAATAAATTAAATTTTAATAAATATTTGTCGTTTGTTTGATTGACAGATTTCTAATTAAACGTCAAACGGTACTCATTCGGGAAATTAAGTAGATTGGTTTTATAACATATATATATATATATATATATATATATATATATATATATATATATATATATGTATATGTATATATATTTACAAAAGTAAATTTAAATGTCAAAAAAAACGAACGATAAACTTGAGCAGATAATGTCGAATACAAAAAAGGACATCACTTACATTCATCGTGATCCTTGGCGGTGACAGTGAGGACCGTATGCTGTATATCTTCATTCTCATCGACTTCTGCCTCGTACAATGCTTTATCGAAATATGGCGGGTTGTCATTCTTATCAGCAATACCGATCCGGATAAATTTCGTCACTGAAAAAAAAATATGATAGAATTAGTTTATTACGAACTGATCATTTTTTGTGTATTGTGTATTGATGGTAAACGCAGATATATTTAGTAAAAAAAAAACGATCTCTTCTATAGAAAATAAGTTAGTGATAACGAACAGATCATGAGAAATAAGTGAAATAAATTAGATTTGACAGAATAAAAAAAAATGTAATTATGTGTTAAATATTGTCTGTACACGATGAAATTGTGTTTGAATAGAGCAAGGACATGATTTACTCTTGTATACTGTGTTGCAGTACATTATGAACATGTTTGTACATCACTAACAGGCAAAGTTTCATATAAATTATGCACTCTGTGGAACATAAATTCACTGCATACAATACAAATTCCAGTGTAAACAGTTGACCTAAAATATTTTATCGTTAAGTATTGTCTGATATATTAACGGATTTAATTAGAAACTTTTTTTGTACTACTACAAAAAGGATTTATCCATTAGTTCGTCTGGGATGAATTGTAAAAATAGTTGTGATTGAACATTGATTGTTTTAAAGTCTACATGGAATGAACGAATTCGAAATTAAAAAAGTACTTTTATTTATTTTTCCATTTATTTCAAACAGTTTTTTTCTACTTTTTAGTTTGAATGAAAAAAATCTGCGAAAATATTTAATTCTTGTATAGAAGATAGTGGAAAAATAATTTAAAACGCTCTAATAACGAATAAACATTTTTCATTCTAAACAAAACCTGTTTCTTTATTCTATGGCTAGTTCGACTTTCATGTTTAGAGAGATCTTGAACTATAGTTCAAGATTTTTCGTAGGAAGAAGAAAATTGAAACTGGTTGTAGAAGAAAAAAACAAGTACGTGTCTTACAGAATTCGTACAGAATAATAAATATTAGGTACACAAGAAAACAAGTGACTAAAAATAAACTATTGTGGTGTAGAAATGTTCAGATTAATTTCATTTAGTTTTTTTTTTATTTGTATTACAATTTTACTGAAGATAAAATTAGAAACTAAAAAAATTTCTATGTTTTACTGACGAATGTATTTTTCAGCGATTGTTCTAATATTTTAAAATGTTGGAATCAATTCTAATATATATAAAATCCATTCTTAAACTGATCAATAATCAATTATAGTCACGATTTTTTACTGGTAAACTATACATTTTTTTAATATAAATGTTCCAAAATTGATTAATGATCATTTTAATTAATGATAATAAAAAAAAATTTGTTGCATACAAGATGATTTTTTCACATATTGAATTAAATAAAGAACAGAACAGACATAAATGAAATAAAAACCAAATAATTTATACAATTTAAGAGAAATAATCATATAATTAAATAAGTACAGGTCGAGATAAATAGTAATATGAAAAAATAAAAGAAAGAAAAACCGATTTTATACAGATAGGTCCAAGAAACAAGTGGATATAAGAAAATACACAAAAATAAAAATATACTATTCAAATATGAGATTTTTCTGTAGGTTTCCATTTTAAAGATTATAGCATCGATTTGAAAAACAAATATTCAAGAATTAAAATGATTTAATGTTCAATTATTGAAAGTTTTTAATTTATAAAAGAGGGAAAAAAGGATTTATTGAATAGAATTTAGTCACAGTGATAAAAATTCAATTATTAATCACAACATTTTAATAAGAAACAATTTATTATAAACAAAAAATCTAGTTCTATATGTATGAAAATATTTAGATATTTATTCAGTTTAAAAACTAGAGAACTGAAATATTAAACAGGAAAATTGTTCAATTTAAACAAAAATTTCACTCATAAATCATTCATAAAAATCGCTTTTAGAAAATTTTTGATATAAAATAAAATAAAACATCTGAATAATTAAACATCTTGAATGTTTGTTTTATAAAAAAGCATACTAAATTATAATCAAATTAATGAGTAATGCATTTTTCAAATAATCAATATTAAGATTAGATTTTTTAAAGAATTAGAAAAAAAATCGATCGTATTAAAAGAAATGCATCCAAACGCATTCAAATAACAAATCTCCACCAACTAGAGAAATCCTCACAGAATGTAATCTAATCGTTCATAAAACAATCATTTAATCAAATCGAGTACATCCACCGATCCTTGATTATCAAAAGAGATAATTGTTACGAAATGTCGTGTCGTTTTTTGCAATTTCTATCACGTTTTCTATACTTGAAACGTGATCTGAATTGTGACATTTTCTTTTTTGAAGACGATCACGAGTAGATGATTGAAACATAAAGGTTTAACTAAATAAAGCGTACATAGTATTTTACGAGAAGTATCGTCACGAAAACATCAACGACAGAAAGAGATTATTGTTAGAATCGAATTGAATTACAACAATGTTGAAAGTGACTGAAATTTATTTTGTGTGAAAAAGAATCAGTGAAAGTATTGTTCTCTAGGAATTCTTTATAGACGAGGTTGTTTATAAAAATTGGATTGTGAAGAAGAATATGGTTTTTTCTTTCAGCTGGTAAAAGTATTCTTAAATATATGTGTTTTGCTATTTTCATTTCAATTGTGTGTATAAATAAGAATAGAAAATTATTAAAAATGTTACACGGATGATATAAAGTCAATTATTATTTTTAAAATAGTAAATAAATAAAATTCCATCATCCTCAGAAATCTAAGATACAGAACAATATTTTTTGAGAAACAAAGATTTTTGTACACCTTAACTCTCTCACAAACATTGAAATATACATAAGCAACAATAAAAAATTATTTACATCAAAAAAAGGATAGGTATTTTTTGATAGAATGTAGGATGTAAGATTTCTGTTATTAGAAAAAAATAAATATCCAGAATTATCAGACTAGCTCTCATTACCAGACTTTACTGAAAAAAAACTTTATCATCTTTGTATAAATAAGATAGATTTAAAAAGTATTATAAATTTAAATCTAAAACAAAGTTTTTGGCAAAATATGAATTCAAATAAAGTATATTCCATATAACCGACTTTCCCCAACTTTGTCCTATTTCTTGAATAGACAATATAGAAAAAAAAGTACACAAACATAAATATCCTTTTATCTTTATTTTCATTTCTCTCGACAAACGAATAAATCATCTCATTGTATTCATTTCTCGCTTTCGTCGAACTTATATGTTTGTTTTCGCTATTACGATTGTCCCGTAATACATTAAACTTTTAATCTGTTTATGAACGATTATTTCTACGAGCAAGTTTCGAGCAACTGCAATTTTTCAAACGTGCGCCGTTCGTTCAACAAATGTTTCTTTAAATATGTACGATCCGTTGGAAATTTCGAACCGAGTGGAATAGTTAATTTCTCGTTCGGTGCGAAAAAACAACACGCCATTGTTCTTTTTCAACTGACAGTATTATTATATACTTTATGGTGATGGAGTTTTAATGTTAATTGTCTTTAAATAACGCTAATTATAAAGTTTATATCTTAGTCTAAGACCCTAGTTTAAGAATTAGACAAGATGTTCATGAACTTATTTATGAACACGGAGAGTTTAAAAAACAACTTGGTGTTTTATTGTAGTGGTATATTGTTATTCGTACAATTTACATATTTGTAAATATTTTTATTTTCGAATCTAAGAGACAAATTTTCTAGAAAGAAATATGTATAAGTGAATGAAAATACACACAGCTTTAAATACAAGACAAGGTGTATATTTTTAAAAATAAAAAATCGCCATTATTTATAATTATTACATACAATTAAATTAAATATAAAAGTCTTTCCAGAGAAACAACTTTTTAATTAAATAAATATTTTAATTTTGTTTCCTCAACAACTCTTTTTCATAAAATTACAATTAATTTTCTTATAGTTGTAAAATAAATATTTTTCAAAAATCAATTCTTTTTTCAGTCCATACACTACAAAAAAAATCTGATATTTTTTTTCCGTACCTCAGTGTTCTGAGAATGATTGAAGAATATATCAACTATAAATCTCTTTTCAATGTGTGATTAAGATAAATTAATATGAAAAATCTAGTTTTTAAATAAGTATTTTTTTTCTGAATTAGACATGTGTTGAATCTTTGGTTGTCTTTCATCAAATTAAAAATAAATGAAGCATTTAATTAATTTTATTCATTGATTATATCGCTGAGTGAGATGGTTTTTTTTTAAAAAAATAGTTTTATGAATTCAATTCGTTCAAAAATCAGAAGTTTTATTTAAATTCAAAAACGATTTCATTTTTTACACCACAAACCATACTGAGCAAAAATAACGAATAATATTATTGATCATTTTTGATTGCTGTTTTTACCAAAAATCCAGCATCTTCAGAGAACTAAGTGCAGAAAAATCTGGTTTTTAGTTATATTTTATGTATAGATTGATGTATAGATTTGTAGATTTTTCTATATCTTAACCCTTTTAGGAAGAGAGAATACATTAACAGGTTTTTGCAGTTCGTGGGAAAATAAAAATATTTTATGAAAACTTGAATGCTGGACATATATTTTTTTATAATTTAAAAATCTAGTCAATTTTCAAATATATGCTGTAAATGAATTCAACCCGTTTTTACAAAAGGGAGTATTGATGAAAACAGTTATGAACTGAAACGAAAGTGCACCATATGTGTATCTGTACACATATACATGATTGTAGTATTGAATGGTGTTGTACAGTTCGAGAGATTTCAATCGTTAGCAATCATCTCGATAATGAACTAAATATTTGACTAGAACACAGAGGCGGCAACTTGCTGCACAGTACAACTCTCTGTACTCGAAATTCTGTGGACATCGAATTCGTCGAATGGTAATTAGTTCATTTCGCCGTTGCAAATATTTCAATGCGGTTTTCATACCGTCATTGTGATATCTACAGCGTTTCGGATCGTTGTGTAAACTCGACGAACGGCTTTTCAGATTATTGCTGCACGCTTGTATTTATTTTAATTAGATCAGTTAAGTAAAATTGGTACAATACGTAATTAATCTACACGATATGCATACAATATCGTGCTGATAGAACGGTGGAATTTACTGAATAAATTCTCTGTTTTTAATACAATACATATTTATAGCTGAAAATGTAGAAGATTCTGTGGTGTATACACAGGCGATTGATTTTTGATTTGGTTTTATTTAAATTATTTTACTATACCAAAAACTAAACTCGTTTTTTTAGTTGAGGAAACAATTACTTCTTTTTATAAAACATAACACAGTTTTCAAGTCTAAGCAAACGTTTAAAATGTGTTGAATTAATTATATATTAATTTTTATAAAAACATCACTTAAAATAAAAATACCTCACCATAAAAACAAACACTTTTTTAAAAATATTAATTGTTTTTTTATACTCGACTTTAATTTTTATTTAAAAATTAGAACTGCGTTTCAATTACTAAATAAAAATTCGATTAGGTTATGAAAATAAATAATATATTTGAAAATTATTTATTTTCTCATTTAACAGTGACAAACGTCCGTTCTTTTACAAAAGACAGTGAAATTTAATTAAACCGACGTCCTTAACTACGATTAATATTATTTATACAAGACTGATAGATGAAATTAAATTTCCTTAATTCGATCATTATCCGTCATACCGTTAAAATTCTACTTCAATCAAAGCTAAATTAATCTCGTCACAAGTACACAGACAAGAGTATAAAACTATTCAATTAGCGAATTCTAATCCACACATTTCACTGATATTTCATCATGGAATTAAATGTATAATTTTAATAGCACTGGAGATATCAATGTTAATCAATTATATATATATATATATATATATATATATATATATATGTGTGTATATGTATATATATATATATATATATATATATATATATATATATATATATATATATATATATATATATATATATATATATATACATAATTAAAGAATAAACTGAATGAAATAGAATTAAAGTCTATCTATTAAATAGTTTCATTAAGTTACTTGTCAAAACAGTGAATGACATAGTTTCACAAATTGCTACAGAGAAATTCTGACGATGAATAATGTGTTGTCTAATTATGACTAGTTTATTACATTACTTTGCTGAATTTAATTACTATGTACTAGTCTAGTTTTAAAACTATTATTGTCTGTTCTAAGCATAGCCATAAATATTCTTTATTACAATGGATTGAAATACTTATATGAGTTTGTCGTATTTGCGAATTTAGCGTGATGAGCTTTTGACTAATAGGTGACGAGCTTGGAAAGGAGTTTAGAACTGTTATTCAAATGAAATTTCAAAGTACAGTATATAAACTACATTAATATAATTGTACAGTATTTCATGAATTAGTATTTAAAATTTTATATATTTTAGAATCGAATATATTTGAATCTATTAGCAATAAGTTGTTTAATTAATAAAATAATATAGTTTTTCATGAATTTTAATGAGTAGAGTTCTAGAAACTAATTTTTTCTATTTTTATTAATTCATATTTTCTGTATAAATATTTTACAATACAGTGAATAGGAGATGAAAAATAAAATAAATAGATTAGAGAACAGTTGAAGAAAAGAGAAAAAAAGTTCGATCAAATATAAACAGTTTTTATCTTTTGGAAAACTTATCAAACGTAAAAAAAGTTTCTATGTAGCAATACAGTTTTGACAACTGTTACTAAATAGATTTTCACAAATGAATTCTTTTCCCGTCCGAAAACCCACAAGAATTGCACCTTTTCGCTTCAAGATAAAAGAATTGCTATCATCAATAATGATTTACTTAAAATTTCTGATCAGTGATTTATTTTATGGATTGTGGAATGAAAAATAATATTCATTTGTAAAATATTTATCACTAATTCTTCGAATTTTCTTCTTATGATATCAATTATTCGTTTTATTTTTATGTTTGTATTTTTTAAAGAGTTGTGATTAATTTGTACATTGTTTAAAAATAAAATATTGAATTGTGTGAACAAATTCACATATTTTTTTAGTAATACAAATGAATATTAACAAATATATAAACACACTTATTTGTCTATACTTTATCTCTTTGTATATCTAGTATCATTATTTGAAATGTTCCTAAAAAGAGTTAAAAAAATGTTAAATAATTGATTATTTAACATTTTTTATTTGAAAAAAATTAAGTGGTTTGCAGAATAAATAAAAATATCATTTAATAAAATAGAAATATTTCCCAATCACTCAACAACTGTCTTTATAATGCTTACAAAATTTACAAAAAGATATGGAAAGTTTTTTTAAAAAAATTACAGTAATTTATAAAATGAATATTAACAAAAAAATGTTTATATTTACTTCATACTTTTTTGCGGATTGTTTTTATAGATTATTTACTTTTTTCCTGAAAACCAAATTCAGCTACAGTACTGAATTATAATTGAAAACAAATCATTAAATTGTTAAAGTTTGAAAAGATCTGTTTGTTAATAAAAAAATTGAATAAATATGAATTATAATAGATTATAAAAAAATAACTTAAAAGTTCTAGATATTTGTTAAAATTGAATACTGAAAATATTGAATCATACATTTTCAATAAATTCGATTTTCTGCATCAGTTTTTTTTACTAGATTGAAAAATAGAATCGTTTTCTTTTAATTATTCGATACAAGTATTTTTAAATCAGGAGTTTTCAATTTTAAAAATAATTGAATTGTATTCAGAATTATTTTTTTTCCTTAAGAATCAATTCATTTATTCCCAACAAAAGTCATAATAGAGCTAAATTCTGTTTCAAAAATGATTTTTTTTCATACTTCACAAAAAATAAAAATATTTTCTTGGATATTCAGCCATTCGCATAGTGCTAAGGTTCAGAAAAATGATTTTTTTTATATCTCAGTGTGTTGAGAATAATAAAATCTTCATCGAAATATAGATAAATAAAAATTAAAAATAATGTTTGATCAGAATTATGTTTCGATTCGTTAAATAAATAGAAATTTGTTAAAGTGAATTTAGTCAGTGTTAAAATACATTGTATTATTATGTATAACAATAATATAAACCTTATAAAAAAATATACAAATTAGTATATTTACGAAAACAAATTCCCGGAAAAGAGAATTGAAAAAACTGACCCGAAAAACGTTAGTTTCAACGGAGCAATTCACATTAAAGTTGCACAGAAAAAATATAAAACTTGTCCTGCATCACATTTTGTGAAATTTATGTGTCCACATTCACAAAAAAAAATACAACCACCCCCGGGATTAATAAAACCGGTATAATTAATTAAAGTGGCATAATTGCAGCCCTGTCTCTTTCTTCTCATCCCACCCGTGTAATTTCCACTAACACGGATATATTATGTTAACTTTCATGTTTTTATTTTATAATTACCGGCACCGTGTTTCGTGCACAGCCGTATAATATTTATATATCTGTTTAAAAATATGTGTACATGTATACGTGTGGATAATACTTGAGATGTTAAAGAAAACAGGAGACGTTTATTCTACGATAATATTTTTTAGGAGTTAAGATAAAGCTGTTTGTCTGATACGCATACTCTTAATCACCGGCTTTTTTTTCTTCATCTTATTTTAGTGTGCAAGGTTTTTCGTATATTAGCTTTTTGTTTGATTAATTTTACAAATAAAAAACGGATTATAAACGTAATAAGATTTTTTTATTACCGTATTATTTTTATTTGAAAATTGATCCAACTGTATTCCTTTTTTGACATGATACACCTGCTAGAAATCTTTTTTCAATTGTATTAGGTGTAAAAAATGAATCAGTAGCTTTAAAATAAATAAATTACAACTGTGTTTAAAATTAAAATATTTTTTCGTCGTTTTAGGATTTTCAAGTTCAAACTTTAACATTTAAAAACAGTTTATATCTCAGCTAAGCAGTAGATATAATCGCACAAAACAGTAGTGCATACAATGGCGTTAGAACAGGAACATATTAGGCATTGTACATTTTTCACATTTCAGTTAAAAAAATGCTGTCGAAGTAGAAATGTTTTTCTTTAAAAAAAGCACCAGATTAATTTGAACACCTAATAAATTCAATCACACATTCAATCTCTATAAAAATTGGCACCGAATTAATTTGTACACTCAATATATTTAATTAAAGTACTGGACTTTCGATTTTCACGATTTAAAAAACTCTTAACAAGACGACACTTTTTCAACTTGTCTGATTATATCTAGTACAGAGAAGACTAGTGTAGATAAAATAAACTTAACTTAAAAACGGAGATAAAATTTCAGATAAATGATGTAAAAGAATCTTACAATTTAGAAAAATGTGAATTTATAATAAAAAATAATCCAAATAGCAATGAAATAGTGATTTTTAATTTTTCTTCCATAAATTAACTATTTTTGTATTCCAAACATTTTCCCTGATCAAAAATGTTTAATAAATCATCATTAATCACTTTTAATGAGTATTTTCATGACAATAAAATCATTTTTAAAGCACCAAGATTGTCAAAATTCTAAATTATGGATTTTTTCAGTAGTAAAGAAAATATAAACAACATAAATTAAATTCGAATCCTAAACTTAAATTAGGAAAAATTTTTTTTCATTTCTGACAAGCTTCTAAATATTATTGATTTTTCGGTAAAAGATTTGAAAGTGAAAAGAACCTGATTTGAATTTCACAAAAGAATTATTTTTGATTCCATAAACTACAAAGAAGTTCTGGTCAAAATTGATCAGTAAATAATTATTGATCATTTTCGATTGTTGTTTATAAGTATTTAGATGGAGATGGAATTATCAGATTAAAGTAAAATCTGTATCTGAGGGTTGAGCGGCGAAAATAGAATTCCTTTGAAGGAATGAATTTAACTATCATCAACTCTGTATTTTGAAACTGTTTTATTTTTCAACATATTTAGCTGAAATACCCTTTAGCAGTTTTACACTTCAAGTCAATCCGTCCATTCGAATTCACATTCTGACTGCTTTTTAATTATGCATCAAGATAATTACACAGGGATGAATCATTACGGTCGAAGGTTCGTGTTATAAATTCAGACAAATAAATGAATCGCAGATACAAACTGTGTTCGAGCGACGTCGTACGAATTTTATAAAATAGAATTAAAGTTACAATTCAGTCGCTAAATAATAACATTAACTCAGTTGGCAAAATAATTAATGACGTAATTTTACAAATTGCCAGCGAGAAGATGCTGACAATGAAAAATATGTAGGTTAATTATAACTGGTTGCTTGTAGTAATTAACGTTTATGCAACACTGTAAGGGTTAATACTGTTATACTGTTGGTCTTTCCGGGCGTGCGTTCCCCGACGCGACAAAAAGGGGAACGCGTATTTCCTGTTGTGCGTCGAAACGCCTCGTAATGTTTGCATTCTTGTTTTATTACGTTGTAGTGAATCGTACCTTGTCATCTGTAGGTATGAATATGTAAGTGTTTTTGTGATAAATTAGACAGGTTTGTCGACAGGTTACGTACGGATGTTGATTTTCGGAGAACCGTTCTCGTGATTTTCGTCACGGGCGACAATGACTTGTGTGAAGGTTTTTCTTATTTTGTTTTGACTAAACGTTCCGTGCAAATATTTTCATTGGAAATAACAAGAACATATTTAAATGTGACTCGAAATTTGTGTTTATGAAATGATTTCAGTTTTCAGTCGTTTAGAAAGACTATACAAGTATTGAAGTAAAAAAGATTTTTGAAGTAAAAAAATAAAAACATCTAACATAGAGTAATCATAAACGTTAAAAATAGAATTGATGTAAAAATTAAATCATGTATAAATTATGTTTTAATTTTAAATGATCTTATTAATAATATTTTCATTAAAATACAAGTAAGGAATAATTATATAAATGAACATGGTAATTATTTGGGCGTATTTAAATTTGAAACATACACACACACATATATATATATATATATATATATAAATGTATGTATGTACATATGTTTATTTCTGTATGTAAATACTAGATAAAATATTCTTGTGTAAATGCAGTGAGATAATAATCACTGACAAATATGAGATATGGAACTGAATATGCAATTCAAATCAAAATGTAGACCGGTGCATCCATTAATATCTGTAAATATTACGTGTGTGAATGTGTGTACATATACACATCATTTGCATATCATATGTTCTGCATTGATCGACAACGTGCATAATGAAGTAATTATCTACTACACGATGACATCCACTTAACAACCATGCAACGTTGCATGCAATGATTCTGTGTAAATATATTAATTATGGTGATCGAGTTTAATTATTTTATAGAAAATGTCGTATTCAAAGCGAGAAAATTGAACTTTCTACATTTGAAAGATACAAAAACGGATTAACAGATGCGAGCAAATATTAAAAATTTTATTTTTCGACTGAAATCCTAAACGATTCTCATTCGAAGTGACTGTTTGGAAAGTATAATAGTTGGCAGTTATTTTTTTATTTGTATCTAAATAAGAGTCGATACTGAAATGTTTATTCGGCGTCTACGTTATTTTCTGATTATTTTCATCGGGTTTATGTTTAAGCAACGTTCATATCAGTGCTAAGAAATAAACATTCTTAATCCAATGTATCTGAATGTCGACGACGATGCGATTACCACGTCTGGTACTCCGACGTGCTGCAGTCTAAAAACGTACCGAACGTTCTAACTACAAATAAACGAAATATTATCCGAACAATATAATCTTATTGGACAAGACTGTGTTTACGTACACTGTACACTTTTTAGATTCGCAATCTATTTTTATCGCGACGATAACAATAACTTTAGAACCTATATATAAGCAACTTAGAATATAACCATAAGCGTCATCCCTTAACGCCTGAAACACACGGTCGAACTAAAGTTGACTCCAGAATTGTTCCGGTACTGGTTCTGGCATTTGACTCCGGCGAGGTTAAACAAGTTAGCAACACTGTGGTCGCAGCTACCCCGCATATACAGTTCAACCCCATCGCACGTTTATTCACTCATCCTACAGATCTCGTACGTCCTGTTGAATGCTAGCTGAGAGAAATGATGTTAGGTATTTTCTCTTTACATATACATATATATATATATATATATATATATATGCGTATGAAAAGAGAAAGCTGTGGTTGTATTTTAAGGGTAGGTAAAGTTTTTGAGGGTTGAATGTTAACGTACACGGCTTTAATGCGCTTTATTTTTTCGACGGATGAAAACTGCTTCTTTTGTGGCGGTCGTTGGATTTTATTTATATTTTTTTCGGGTGTATTTTGTAAACTTTTGCATATTTTCGGTCCGTGTTTCGATATGTGTATGTAGGATGAATTTTTTTTCGGTAAACGTATAAAAAAGTTAAGTCGAAATTTTATACTATCAATTTAAAAATGGAATGATTCGTCTTTGGACAGTATGAACTGTTTGATCACTTTCGAGATTAATACATACACTCTGACTTAGTTCTTGTATATAATAATGAAATACAGATACATGCTCTTAATAATACTATTTCCTAATCTAATTTATAAAAATGCTATATCAATTCTCTTCAGTTCGCCATATAGTTTTATAATACTGACTTATCCACTTATACTAATGAATTTTTCATTCATACCATAAACCATAACTTTTTACTGCTCAAAAATATTCAACAATAAATTATGAAACATTTCTGATTATTACTTACAAGAATTTCTATAAAAATACCAGCATTCTATGAAAGATAAAGATTTTGTACTTTATTTTCAAAAAAAGTGTCTTTCCCTAATTCACTTCAAGTTTTAACTTTGAAAAAATTAAGTATTCACATCAATTAATTTTTAAAAAACAAAGTAAATGCTTTTATTATTTAAATTGTAGAAAATAAAATTTAAATTCAACCGAAATTAACATATCGCAACAAAAACATTTAAATTAAATTGACTGAAATACATAAAATAAACTCCACCTTTATTCTAAACAATAATGCACTTGATTAAACATACACAAGCACTTTAATTCGACTGTAAAATTGAATTAATCCACTTATTTTCACAAAGCAACGACTCGATTCCTTCTAAAATATATCACAAAAATATTGACCATAAAACCTTTTCATATTAATTAAATGATGAAATCCAAACAGAAATGTAATCAAAATAACTGAATAAATAACGTATTTATATAAATCTGAAGTTATTTTAGTATAAATGTATTTTGTGTGAATTAATTTCGATTTTAACGTTGATATATATATATATATATATATATATATATATATATATATATATATATATATATATATATATGCATGAACGAATGAATACCCGCAGGTAAGCTTGAACTTGATTGTTGTGTGAATTATTAATTAACAGACCATTTATTTTGCTGCTCAATTGATTTTTGTATTTTATATGTGTCTTTGAAGATTGAGTCAAGTGGAAGAACTTTATTTGAATAAAAATGTTTTTTTTCATTTAAATTTACTTTACATGTGTACTTTCTGTTTAATTTCTTCCTTATTGAGCCCTTATGTAACGAAGTTCAATAACATGTACATGCGAGTTATGGCTTTGATCTTTTTTTTAAGTGTAAGAAATATAAATGTGATTTAATACTGACAGATTTTTGTATAATTTTTATTAAAAAAATACACGATTTTATTTGTGGTTTATTACAGATTAACAGATTTTATTTTAATTATTAACAGATTTTTATAATCTTTGAAATATATTTCGAGTGAAAACTGTGTTGTGTTCCATCAATAGGATATTGGACGAAAATCTGATTTTTTGTAAAAAATCAGTAGAAAGAATGCCTATTTATTATAGATAGACTTAAATACTACTTGATTTGAAATAAAACAGGTAGAAAGCCTGATGTAAATCTGATTCTTATGATTTCAGGTCAAACATAAAAATATAGATGAATTGTAATTAGTAGTGTGCACTTTCAAGACCTCGTCTTTTATATATATATATATATATATATATATATATATGAGTGGAAATTATTAAATTTAATTTTTCTACCCATGAGATTTTGTCCCAGAGATCAATTAAACATATTTTAGGAAATCCATTTAAACCAGATTTATTTTTAATGAATTAAAATTTCAATATAAAAATATATTTTGTTAATTTTTTTATTTTGATATAGTATTTTATGAAAAGTTGTTCTTCTTCGAAATAAAAATATTTTAATTCAAAATCTGTCAATATAAATCGTTCTAATAATAAGTATAATAATTTAACCCTTAACAGTCGAAAGGCGCCGCTACGGGAACACACACTTATGCTACACAATAGAGAATAAAAAGCTCTCGATCGTTAAAGGTTAATTAAAGACAAATATAAGTTAGGTATTTTATTTCAAAAAAATAATTTAATTTTTTAAAAAAAATAAAGAAATAATTCATTATTCAACTTTAAATATTGTAAATTGTTTTACTCAAAACGTTGTTAAGAAACATACACATTAAAATAAATATTAACGAAAACCAAATAGAAATAAATTATTAAAATGTCAAAAATTATTTTTTAAATTTATAACCCTTTGTTTTTGTAACTATGGTTTCATTGATGTATTTTGATCCAAGTCTTGGTTTCAATAAATCATTCGGGTCTAACTTCTACGATTAGTTATTAGTTATATATTAGTTATATTATATATCACCAGAACAATAAATCAATCGAATTACAGTAATAAAAATCAACACTTGAAAGTTGATTCATGTGACAATAAAGAAAAATATTTTTTAATATCTTGTAGCTTTGAATACTTCTATCGATTTGGTAAAAACTTATATAAATATACATTTTATTTCTTTCTTTAATAAGTTTTCAAATACGACAGATAAATTATGTGAATTAAGAAAAAAATTATTAATAAAACGTTGAGTTTTGATTTACAAAACATGGCATATTGATCTTTTCTAATGAAGATTTGTACACTATAATTCTCAAATATCCCATACGACATGAATCATTCGTATTCTATGTAATAACTAGGACCATATATCCTTTTGATCAAAATCCTAACTCATGTCCGCCAGTATAGAACAAGTCACTGGTATAACCGACTGTGCTACACACAACAATACAAAGGACTCGATTATCCAGATAATATGCGTTTGCTTTGAATACAACGCCATGCTTAAATAATTTACTGGATAATTTTCTTTGATAACCATATCATATCACCTATTAAAATCAGCTTCATATTAAATTTACTTGAACAAAGCAACGACGTTCGAAATTCTTGAATCTTGTTGAACGTGGAAAATGTTAAGCTCGGCACAATTACATATGTACATGCGACATTATATAAATACATACATACATATATAGAAGGTTGTGTATGAATATTGCGTGTATCGAAATCGAGATAGAAAATTAGAAAGATGCTGGGGATAACAATAGGGATACAGAAACGGTAACAGTGCGTGGTCGGTGAGATCAGGTGGAGTAACTGTACCACTTTAATGAGTTCAGTGACTCCGGTAAGCAACAAAGCATCATCTATTTATTTCACGTCGCTGGTTCGTATCCAGCGTTACGCGACGCTTGTTATTACGTTTTGTACGTTTAAAGCTCGTGTCGTATCGAATCTTATACGGAGCTTTTATCGCATATCCCAAGTTTCTCGGATACCGTACGAATTTCCTTAACATTGTGTTATTGGAATCATCTATCAATGTTAAGGTCAAGGAAACTGATCTTTAAACTATCTAGACTGTACGCAGTTGGCGGTCTGTGTGGGCGTTTATGTAATATAACGATCTCGAGTTTGACATGTTATTGAGTTTGACGAAGATTTCATTCATTTATTTTGACTTTTTGACCCTTTTATATATATATATATACATTATACTTTTTAAACATAGATCAATCTATAGTTAATAACATGAAAAATAAAGATACTAAAAGACTGATGATTAATTACATTAATTTGAACTGAAATTTACAGTTGAACACAATAGAGTTCTGAGATTGTGTTTAAATTGTCTTTCAGAAAGGAATTACTTTTTTCTTACTGCAAAAAAATTATAAAACGCATTTGAATGTTGTAAAATAGTTTAATTTTAATTAAAGAATTAATAATTCATCTATGAAATTGAATTGAAACTGTGTTAGAATTGTACTGTGAGATCAGAATGAGTTTTGTAATAGTCTCTCACAAACAATTTATATTTTTTTTCTTGTTATTTATATTGCTGTTATTTTTGAAATTCGAAAATTCAATTAGAGCTGGTAGTATTTTAAAATTCAGTTATTTTATCTTGACAGCCTTCATCCTTTTGGAAGAGATTAGTGTCTGCTGTCCATTACTAGTTTTAATAACCAATCTCATGTTGCTTTTGGAGAATAGTGTAGTGGAGAGCAGAGACTCAGCTGTTTCAGAAGGATAAAAAAAATGTCAGAAAAATATATCAGTGAGATTATAGATATTCATAGAGTTGTAATTCTGTAATTTCGAAGTGAATTATTTTACTTCCAATGAATAAACATTAAATACAATTTCTTCACGCATAATCAAACAAGATTAGAGTTTTATAATATTTTTCAATAATACTGTTTTTGAATTAAGTTTGAGTAAATAAAGTATTTTATTTATTTATACACCTTACTTAAATAAATTTTATAAAATATTTCTTAAAATAAACATTTATTCTTATCTGTATTTCAAAATTATTTAATTTGGTTGAAATATTCAAAGTTTACTAAGTAGACAATACGTTTTTTAAAGTTTTATATATTTGAAAGTACACATTATATATATATATATATATATATATATATATATATACATATATTTGATCACACAAAAAGAAAAGATTAGCCTTTAATTACTTTAATATAATCTTTACATGTACTTATATGCGCAAACATACAAATATACAAGGATGTGTTTAAATAAGTACATAAGTATATACTTGTAAGTATGTTTGTATGTAAATATGGTCCTTTCACAAACCGTAATCACAGTTTGTTAAAACCAAACATTAAAATGACCGCACCGCATGCGTTTAAAGGTTTTGATTCCGTCCTCAACACGTATAATTATCAATACAACGCCGGCAAAAACCATAGTACGTATTACATCTGTTCCTTATAATTATCCCGCAAGCAATTAGCTTAATTGGAATGAAGCACGAAAACACCCAAACAGTACCGAAAATCGAAAAGTTGTCGAGATCTTGTCTAATCGTCGGAACCGAACGAAAGGAGGAGCGAAAAAAATATATTCTTTGAGCAGAACGTTCACGATCACCGGAGGATAGGTCTCTGTCCTCGATCGACGAACCGTGTCCTGTCGAAATATCGTCATTAATTTTTGCAACGGAAATCTGTCGAAAACGGGAACGAAGTTTTTTTTTATAAAATCGAGTACGATATGTCTTTGAATAGTATTTTTTTTACCCGAACTTCACGAGCAGATGGTACTTGTAATTATTATCTTGTGGTATTTTAAATTTTATGGAAGTAATTTTACTCGATTACAAATTTCAGGGTAAATTTTTATTACCGAGACTTGTTTAATTTATTTATTACCGGAATTAGACTATAAAGTGGAGGGTTTAACTTTCATAGGAGGGTTCAACTTTCGTAAATTAATTTTATATATCCAATATATAAATTCAGATATTTTTTTTAATATTAATTAAAAATTTAACACAAATATAAATAATTTCTTAGGCCTTCTATTTACTGAATTAATTAAAACTGGAAAATGGTACAATATGATTTCTATTCTGAAATAGAATAACATTACAAAATACAAAAAAATAAAGTAAAATTATCTCAAAAAAAAATAATTTTCGAAACGATTTTTTCTTATTTCGGACATAGAAATCTTATGAGTTGAATGATAAATCATTGATTATTAAACATCAATATTCAGAAATTAAAAGTCCTAGCAGTACATAAAAAGTTAATATCATAATTATTTTTTTTTATTTACCATTCTTTAAAAATTAATCTATGGATGACATAGTTATCAATAAGAGTAAGGACTAAGAATTTAATTAAAATGTCAAGCTTTTTAGCAAACGTAAATACAACTTTTTTGTTCCATTTTCATATATGATTTGTCGAGAAATTTATTAACTAATGACTTCATCATTTTGAACTCTGAGAAACTATATTTTAACGTCTGTAAAAGCAGAAGAGTATTTTATGTTAATTGACTTTTGAGCTATCTCTTTATATATATATATATATATATATATATATATATATATATATATATATATATATATATATATATGTAAGTAAGAAATATGTAGAGTTTAGAAATTCCTGATATGTTTGAACAAGTTTGACGTTCAAATGTATACCCTCAGTGATATCCAATAGCTCTTTCACGGTTCACACCCGCCGATCGATCCTTGAGAGACTAGTGAATAACCCTTAGCGACGTCTCTCTACGAGACATTTTCCATGTTCCATTCCGCAGAGAACTCTGTTGACACAACCTCAAAGAAAATACATAGTTTGTCGAGCAAGAAATAACCGCGAGGGATTCGTGATTTCACTATGTTGACTGTGACGAATCTACGTGTTGATAATTAGCGAAAGAGATTTTTAATTGAGAAAATTCGTTGATTGCCATTAGTTCAACGATCAAAGTTAATTAGAAAGATTTATAATTTGTTTTTCATTGCGAAACATATATTTAGTACTGTATTATAAAGTAAGAGAATTTACTGAAAATGAAAATAAAAGAAAAATGGCGTGGAATAAAATATAACAGTCGGTTTTTTTTATATTATACACAAGTTAATTCATTTTTCACCATACAAATAACATAAAATATAATATATTACAAAATATACATATATTTTAAATATATATATATTTATTATCAAACTATATTATTCAGAGCCTTAAGTACAAATTTCCGAATTGGAATTAAAATCGACAATTATTCATATTATATAAAAAGTGATTTATATATATATATATATATATATATATATATATATATATAAATGTATAGCTATATATAATATGATTTTATTTTTATATTAAAACTTAAATGAAAAATATGTATGCTTTGTATGTAGCGCAGTTAAACGGTAAATGGAATAATTTCGCAATGCAAACATTAGATTAAGATTATTATTTAAATTGGATATTTGAACTGAGCTGTTATCTCAAACATTTAATTTTTGTAAATATGATAAGGGAACAGCGCATGTACGTGTGTGTGTGTGTGTAGGAGGAAAAGCCGATAAACGACAAGTGTAGTAATCTCGACAAGTCTAAAGCGGTCGGATCTATCAGGATTAGATTTTGTTTTCGTTGGTCTCTGGCACGTACCGTTCCCTGTTCCCTGCACAGACAGGAGCGACCGGTATAATATTGCTTTATCAGCGGGTACGCGACCGACACGCCGTCTGTTCCGTTGGCGATGGCAGTAAAGTCTGTAATCACTTCAAAGAGAAACCGCAACTCTCCCACAGGAGCCCCATAGTGTTCTTCAGAACGTCGCACCACGAACGTACGGACATGTTCTCAGCGCGTGACCTTAATCTATTTCACCTAGTCGATATACGAACGCGCGTTCAGTTCCCACTACGCCTAAACTCGGATATAATCGAGTTTCCCACATAGAAATCACGACGCAAATCCGCAAAATAACTTATTGCGAAACGAGACCAACCGCCGTTTCGATCACTAGACGTGGTGTACCGACTCTATTGACGCTTAACGATGTCATTTAAGTCACTGTAGAATGCATTAACATTGTATGTAAAATATATTTCGGATGCGAAAAATATATTTAAAAGAAAAGTAGAACAAGATGTGATTATTGCTTTTTATTATTCTGTTCAGATTGAGCTGTAAAGATCCAAAACGATAGATTAACATTCATACCTCTTAACATTACATTACATTTTATAATTTTTTTATTATAAACATTAAATATTCTTTATTTAAGAGATGTTTATTACAGAAAATAAAACATTAATAAAAAAAATTATAACAGTTATACCCATGGATACAAACTAGAGGAGTTTAGAAAATATAATTACCTATTTTTTAAACTTAAACAGAAACAATTATAGTAATTTTATAAATAAATTATTTTTTCACTCCACAATACCTAAACATTTTTTTCTGAACCAAAAATGTTTAATAAATTCTTATTAACTTCTATTATATTAATGATTATGCCCATTTAAAGGCCGATGAAACATTACTCAAAACGTCAAAGCTCAGAACAATCTTTAAAAAGATCTTTTTGTATTGTTCGCTTTGAAGATGATGAGATTACCATCGAAATGCACACAAGCAAGACTTATTGAATATTTTTGATCACATTTTGTAGGGTGATAAAAGAACTCAATCGCAAAAACAAACATTTCCTTCAATAAATGCATCTATTGAAATTGCATCGTCAACAATGAAATTACTCATGACTTGAATAAAGATCTGGATAATTTATATATACTCTACAAGTGAAACACAAATGTATCTGTTTCAATTAATTCACAGCCATACTGGCTGTTTGTACACATCAAGTGGACTTAATTTTCATTTACAATTAGTGAACATCTTCTACGAAACGCAATAAAAACCATACCATCATTTCCTAATAGCGATATCTCATTAATTCCGCGAACAGGGTAGATTAGAGCGGGCATCATAACGTCGCTTAACGCCGACGAAATACAAACGCACATATAAACTGACTATAATCCTTGTTGCTTTTCACAACAGACAGCCATTAAACGTTGATTACGGCCATTTAAATCTCACGGTTTGTGTCTCAGATGTATATTTGGGTGTAATTAAGATGGATTCGTCGGGAGAAGTAAGGTTAGACGGCCGCCATTTTGTGTGAGTTTCGAACCTTAGACCATGTATATAAAGGATGTGTTAGAGGAATAAATAATTATTGAGATGAATTCTTTTTCCAATTCGTGAACCTTTTATAGTTAAAGATATTCAGTAAATCATTACTGATCAATTTTGATTATTTTTTATGAGAATTCAGATATCGATTCTATCATCTTCAAAATGTTAAGATACAGAAAAATCTTAATTCTAGATTTTTCTTATACTTAAAAAAAATTTGTATAGTATTTTTAAATGACTGGACGCTGAAATAATTCCATAAACACAAATATTAAGTCGCATTGAAATATTTTCTTACAGTTTCCAATCAAAATATTCAAAACGAAATAAGAAAATTTTAACGGTCACTGGCACCTCTGACGACTAAAAAAAATATGTTTATGACAGAACTTGCATTTTAAAACAAATGTTTGCTTTCAATTCTTAAAATTATGAATGAAAATGTTAATGAAATTCATAAAAAAAAATTAATTACATCTTTTCTAATGGGTTTAATTAATTTGAGATGAAAAATATTGAGAGTGTAATTTAAAACGAGGTTTTATCATTTTAATGATTTTATTACAAAAATATAAAATTAATAATTATTTTAAGAAAAGAAATTAACAATTTTTTTACTATTTCGACTGATTTAACCGGTAACAACACATTAAACCTTATTTTAAGTTATTAGTTAATTCAAATTAATAGATGATCGGTTGGTTAATTGTGATTTATTGGGTGCGTCGATAACAAATGACATTAGCACTCGATCAAATTAATAGAAAAAGCAGTAAAAATATTTAAAAAACTCCATTAACCACAAATATATTTTTTTAAAAAATTCAATAGATGCGTACAGAATTTAACCTCTTGAGAATGTGGATAATGGGTTCAATTCGTGTGCATTAAAGTACACGAAATGTCTTTTCCTGTATTTTACATACTCTAAGGTTCAAACCATTAGAGTCTTCCACCGTCTTGCTAACGGCTCTCGCAGAAAATGTTTTACAGTTTATAGCCCATAAATTCGCGCGTCTCTCCTTGTAATTTTTTTAATGACAAATGCGTTTGCGTTTCGGCAATTCGCCGTTCGCAGTAAATTCCTAGACATGCTGTTTATGTAACAGAAGTTAATGGCGTCGACGGGAATGGTTTTTGGCTTCGCTAACGAATCGCTGATGGGTGATGCGTGCATCTTTATAAACAGTCGCTTTTTTTTGCTCGAAACGAATAAAATTGGACTCGGTTGACACTAATTGGACTAAGAGTGGTGAAAATTAACGGCGCACTAAAACGTTGCTATTACGTTTGATAGCATTTTTTTATTTATATACTAAGTGACAATTATATATATATTTATATATATATATATATATATATACACAGAGAGAGAGAGAAAGATGTACAGAGACAACCATTAAAAATATAACCGTGTACATAAAAGTTAAGGATCTGGAAAAATAAGTTTATATATAAGCCGACGTAAATAAAAGAGATATTTGAAAAAAGGGCTCGAAAACAGTTCACAAACGTCGAACACATAAACACACATACACGCACACATATAGTTCTATAGAACTACGAGCGTACTTTTTTAACTATATGAGAAATATAACAGGTAAAATATAATTGATCAATATATTATGTTGCGGAATAAAACCGCAACGTGAAAATATATCTTGATTTAGATGGAGTTCAGATATCGTATTTCAATTTCGTTCCGAGAATCGTACATAAGAGAAAAATTCATGTATATTTTCCGACATCGTAAAAACGAAAGGAAATTGGAATATAAATAGGAGAATGTGATAATGTTCTCAAAATAATTACGTTTCTTTTCGAATGGAACGTAATATATTTCATGCATACACACACACACACACATGTATATATATATATATATATACATATTTCTACTGATAAATATAAGAGACTTGATATAAAGGTTTTCTTTTCAAAGTCTGAAATAACATATTAACATCTTCTACAATGTATGTATACAAGGATGACTGAAAAATGATATGAGTATAAAAAAAGATGTAATATTATCTTATATTTATTTACTTTGTTTCATTTATCATCTTTCAAATATAAGCTTGATATTATTTTCATTCAGAAAACATTCAATTAAAAAAATCAGTTACAAATGGGTTCTTTTTTATCTCATAAAGCACAAAATTTTTTTTCTAATGAAATTTGTTCACTGAATCATTATTGAGTATTACTAAAGTGCATATTAAACGACTTGTTTTTTATAAACAAATATTTTTGATTTATAAAATAGTCCAAATTATATAAAATGAATCTACATTAAAAAAGATAGAATAATTTTTTTTTAGATATAATTAAATGATATTTCCAAGTGCCAGATTTATTAAATATTGTCTGATCATGTCTAAGAGAACAAAACTTTAATAGTAAGTCACTTTAATTGACATTTTTTCTCTATATCTCACTAATAAAATATTTACGTTTTTATCTTTTATTTTTATACAAAATGTTTTCCGATGTGAATTTAAATGATTGATAAAAATTATAAAGTTTATAAAAGAAAAATAGTATACTTTTCAGAAATTAAAAAGTAACGAGATTGATTATTATATTTACATATTAACCTAATTCTCTATAAAAATTTTTTAAGAAAGAAGTCTTTCTATGGGATGTATTTTAATACATCAGATATTATCAATACGATTAAAATATTTACATAAAATACCTGTATGAAGTGAAAAAAAATACATAGAATCAAATTTGATGAATATAAGGCTTACAGAACAACTTAAATATTTTTGGAGGTCAAAAACTCTTCAACTTGTGACATAATTAAAGTTAATATGAATTTTAAATACTAATCTAGTTTCAGAAATAAATTATTTTTCATTTCACAAACCTCTAAGATTTTCTTCTGATCAAAAATGTTCAATAAATAATTATTGATCATTTTTGAATGTTTGCTAATTAGTATTTAGATATCCATTCAGTCATCATCAAAAATTTAAATTTTTCTATCAGATTTTTTTGTATCTTGGTGTTTTGAGAATGATGGAATCGATATTGAAATGTGCATAAGTAATATTGAATTGACAGTATCAGAATTGGATAAGGATATGACTATTTTATTTTTTATAAATAAAAAGAATTAATCATTCTTGTCATACATTAATTCAATACAGGAGAATGTCTGAATGTTCAAATCATCTAATAATACATTTATATGTTTTAATAATGATATATACATATTGTTATATATATATATATATAGTTATATATATATATATATATATATATATATATATTAGATATTATTTCATCTGTAAATAATAGTTTATTGAAGTGGAAGGGTTTGTATGCATCAATGATTTCAAAAATATTAACTTTAGTAACTAATGACAGAAACGAATATAGCGAAAAGACCGCTGAGCGAAAAAAATCGAAACATTAAATTTACAATAAAAAAAAATGTACTTCTCACAACAATTATGACACTCTAGACTGAAACAAAGCAATTGTCGAGCCAATGTTAAAATACGAGATAATTGAAACGATTTAACATCAGATCTCGAAAGTATCGGAGAAACAATTTACTGTACACAGTTATGAATATTATATAATGCTTCGAGTTCATTCGAAAGTTGTATCTTCTGTGCTCTCTGTGTCGCATTCATTGTATTCAAATGAATCGCGATTAACTTAGACGAATGAAATGACAATGAATTCAGACGAATTTCAATGACATGCACTCACAGTTGACTGTATTTAGAATAATCGTAGATGATTATATAGAAAAGATCGATGATGTATTATTAATTATTTTATTAATCAACATCTGTGTCGTTGAAGAGTTGTACACGTTTTGTTAAAGCTACAAGTAAATTCAATCGAAGTAATGTAAATTCATTCTGAATTTTAATGACTTGTAACAACGGATTCGGAGAATCTTATGTGTCAACAGATATTTACAAGTGTGAAGAGTTGAATCAAGACAGTCTTCTGAAGTAATTATTTACAGTTGATTAAAAATCGATTGTCAAATTATACCAGATATTAAATTTATTTAAATATGTCGACTTTCAGTAACATAATGTATTATATTTATACCAGTTAAAGACTGTTCCGTATTTCGAAGTAAATTAACGTGCTACTAGTAGTTTGTATACAGATTAACACATAAATAATAATTGAACGAAGTTTTAATTGAAAATCAAAACACAATACCTAACAAATATTCTCTAATGTTCATTATTAATATCAAATAATGTCTGGGGGTGCAACACAATATAGTTATATGTATAAAGTGATTAAAAATTATAACTTTTTTTCTCAAAAATATATTTTTATGTCCGAAAATCGAATAAACAAAAAAGTTCATAATGACAATATTTTCTGTCATAATTTTATGTCCTATAATAATGATTATTAAAAGTAAAGGATGCTTACTTCTCTCGAATTTGTTTAAAAAATACATCTATTCACACATTTATAAATACTTAATTTTAATCATAAAATTGAAGAATAAATTTGATGTTACTTGTAAATGTTAGATTATTAAAATTGATTATTGATTTAAAAATATTAAATCAAATATTAGTTCATTAATGGTCACAAATCATTTAGATATTTTTATAAATACTTACTCATGGATACTGGAGAAATATTAAAAAGTAATAAAAATTATGATATTAAAAACATGATCATACGTATACAAAAGCAATGATATAAATGATAAATAACTACAAAGGAAATAATTACATTAGATGCACTCTAGTGAACGCTCGACAAGTCATGGATAAATTCATGCCTTTTTCTATAACTTGGAGTTCTAAAAATGATGAAATCAGTAACGAAATTCGCGTAAATAACAATTATTTATTGTTTATTGACTATTTTAGATCAGAAACCAGTTTATAGCTAGTGAGATGAAAAATAAAGCTTCAATAAGCACTTATAGGTTAAGATATGATTTAATTTATTTCAAAGTAGAAATGTCAACATACTACAACAATAAAATCCTAGAAAACCTAATTGAACTTATTTAAAAATATGTAAAACTTAACTAAAATATAGATAATAAGGTTAAAACTTGTAATTTAATTCTTAAAAGGGTAAATAATTTATTGCACATTATTTATGTATAGAATACAGGGGAAATTAACATCCAGACATTATAAATTTAATTTTTCCTAGAAATTATAGTAGATTAAAATGAGGATTTTTTTGATTGTTGATTTAAAAATGTGTGTTTTTAAAAAATGAAATTTAAAAACATTGTTATAAAAAGGTATCAGAATAGATATAAGTATAGAAAATTAATATTTGTAATTAAACAACAGTAATTAAAAAATAAACAATTCATAATTTATACCCAATCATTAGTTGCGGAGAGAAATAATTTGCTGGTGTAATTATTAAATAATAGAACTGATTACGATTGATTTATAAAAAAAAAACATTTTTTAATTCATGTATGGAACTTCAAAATAAATAAATTATTTTAGTGTAAAAAAAATCGATCAACTAGTAATTCGACATCGCAATTAATTAATAAATTATGAGAAATCGATATGAGACCAACCTGACGCACCGATTTTTATAATTGAATCATCAGACAATTTAAATTCTCTGAACGTAACTAATTGATTTACAATTAAAAACCAATTACTGGAAAACAGCAAATCGTCGAAATTGAATAATTTAAATAAATAAATACACTCACTCGTGGTTTATATAGAGACGGACGACTGAAGGAAAATTATATTTATATTAAATACACACACACAAACCAATATATATATATATATATATATACGTATATGTATGTATGTACACATTTATAACAGAGATACAAATACAGCGTGCGTAACGATAAAAGATGACCAGATTTCCGAAATAAGTCAAAAAGCCATTACGTTCAGGATTGTGTAACAAGACTATATGTATCCTGTTTGTCTCTCGGCTCGGGTTTAATTAAAAAGGATCACAACGTTCGTCCTTGCATGATGCAGAGCAGACCAGAGAGAATATAGGAGAACACGGTTGAAAGGAAAGTTATTCATGTTCAGTGCTGTTCGTTAGCTCACTGTCTTTATATATTCATACATACATAAAACTACTTACACACGTTTATATATATACATATATATATATATATATATATATATATATATATACATATACATATATATATAAAGTCGTTTGCCAAGTTGAGAGAGCTATAAGATTACATTTTTTATTGTTCCCTAGTCTAATAAATAATTACTGTACGATTTGCTGCGATGACGTGATTTCATTTTGTGAAATTTTCCATCTTATTTATAAGCACTGAAGATTCGTTGTATTCATTTTATAATATCCCATTTGATATATTCATTCTGCATTATTAAGAAGCTTAAGTAAGTGTTCTGACATTTTCATGATTTATAAGGTATTGTAAATTTTGTTTTACGATAAAAGAAAGGGTATAAATTATTATTTCTTAATTAAAAACATACAAGAAATATGCTATTAATCTCCAAAAATAGTAGATTATAAATATAATGACTAAGTCGATTTTATTATTCTATTACTGACATTTAAACAACTTGATTACTTAGCACTGATGAATATTTCAGTGAAAAAGATATGCAAGTTCAAAAATTGTAATTGTATACTATAAATTAACAACTGGTTTTATTATTTAAAAATTAAGGTTTGGTGTTCAAAGATTAAATAATATCCTCTGAATAAGAATTCTTTAATTATTATAAATTATTCTTCATCTACACTTAAAAGCTTAACTGAAAACGATAGAAGTCCTAAAATGCATGAATGTAAAAGAATTTGAGGCACAAGTATTTTTATAAAAATTCAATATTCACAAATATTTTTTCAGATTTTCTAATCTAATATTAATACATAATCATTCGCAATATAGCTTTTAATATTCTGATTAAATTCCTTTCCAAATATAATTTTTACAGCCACAAAAACCACAAAAAAACTTTTTAAAAAAATATTTGTTGAAAGTTCTAATATTTCCATTTAGAAAAATAAATATTTTAAGACAGAGTTAATTTTCAAATATATTCTTGTACATCCTTGAAATTTTAAGATATATTAAACTAAGTCTTCATATAAAAAATGTACATAAATTGGAGAAAAGTGATAGTTAATAAATTTCTCTAAATTCGTTGTTTTGAAAAAGTCTAATTACAAGAAATTAATATTTGTATATAACCTGGAATTTTAAATTCTATTTTTAAAATTTATAGATGTTAAATAAATAATAACGATATATGAAATTTAAAAAGATTATAATGACAAATTAAACAATTTGTCATACTTACAAAGATTTACTTAACTAGAAACAAAATCTACTTTAATTATGAAATGTGAGGAATGTCGAGACTATACCATCATAGTATCAAGTTAATAAATGTATCAAACTAGTCTTTATTACTCTACTATTAAATTCAGGTACATTAATGAAATAAACTTAGTCAGAATTTACCTTGAATGCACAATAGCACCTTAGACTAAAGCATATACACCAGTAATGAAACTTCATCTTGTTTATTGTTAAGTTAATTTGCAAGAACTTATTGTTTTTGTATAACTCTCAAGATTCACTAACTCGTTTAAAATTGGTCATTAGTTTCTTTTTTTAAAATTAATAGAACGATTTTACATTCATGTCTTGAACTATTTTACGAGCCGCATAAGTTATATGTTACCAAATATCATTACAGAATCTTTGTACGTTGTTCAAACTACAATCAAACTTTCGATATGTTCTTTTTTAGTGCTTTCATAGTACTAAACGTGATTCTTATTCGACATCCAAGGAATTATATTAGACATTATACGAACGTGAATGTACTCTCATATTTTTACAAACTATTTTTGGAGATTTTTTCTTTATTTCTTAAATTAAAGTTAGTCGTTGAATCTATTTATTGATCGAAGTAATTTTTTTTATTAGAACGTGTTTTGTATTCGAATGATGAAATTGAATTTAAACAGATATTCTTTTTCAGATATTGTACTAAATATAAAATATAAGTTTTCAATAAAATAATGAATAAAAAAGATCTACTGCAAATAAAAATAAATACACAACCTGTATTTCTATCAAATTCAGAATAAACAGAAAAATAAATTTCCATTCATTTATCTTAAATATTTAAAAATATAACTCATTAATTTATATCTGAATAAAAAAAAATATTTTTTCTTTTCCTTTGTAAATATTTTTTTCGGAGAAATGAATAATTAACTAATCAATTTTAAATTACCTCCCAATAAAATTGAAGATACTGGTTTTATTATACGAATGAAAATCAAAATTTTTCCCTTATTAACTAATTTGGACAAAAATGTTTATTTATGATTTTTCATAACCTTCAAATAAATAACTGTTTTAATGATCGAAAAAAATTAATTATTTTTCTGTTTTAGGAAGAAAATAAGCTGTCAATATTTTCACAGGTGAGTAATTTTCAATATCGTTTCAATGTGTTTTTTTATCTCATTTTTCATTGTATTTTTCTGTAAATTTTTATAAATTGCAAACAAAGTCTCTTGATTTCAATTATTTGTTCAGTTTGGTTGTAATTTAATCATAGAATATCTCTTTCTTTTAAACAATGAACATACATTTTCATAAATGAATATGTCAGTCTATCACAAACCACAAAAACAGTTTTTGAACAAAACTTTTTTTTGTAATTGGCGGGGATGTAAAAACTATGAATTAAGCCACAATTTCAAAAACTGTATTGTACATAATTATGTATTAAATATTAAATTAGAAAATACAGCAAACATTTGGGTGAATATTAACATTTTAAAAAAAGATTGCGCCTCGAATAATTTTCCATTCATTTACTTTAAAACCTCATTCTTTCAAAAAAAAAAATTAAATGCAGATTAGGAAGACTTTATAAAAATTAAAGCATTTATTTTTTATTGGATCCATTTATGTCAACTCTATATCAAATATCTTAGGTTGGTAGAAAAATAATTACGGTTTATGATCTTCAAATTCATATACATTTTTCATTTTTTTCATTTTCCTAGCTCTTTTAAGTGGTCCAGAAACGTTGGATGACTAACACCTAACTTTTGTGCAGGGTATAGAATTATTCTGCATGGTTCTAATTCAACTAATGTCTTTATTAAAGATCTCGGTCCCCAGCATGAAATTTTTGGAACCACCATTGCACCATCATTCTTTAACAATACCCACACCAAAAGCATCGTTTAGTTTACGAGCAGTCTCTGCTGCTTTACCATTCGTTTGGAACTTATATAAAAAAATTTCTCTCATTTACTTCTTTTCCATACTTAATTCAATAAGCCATTTTGAAGCAAAATTATTAATAAAACTAAAGGCGATGTTACTAATATTCAGACCGAAAAATGCACTTTAAAATGATATTAACATGAACACAATGAAATAACACTTTCATTGATGAAAATTAAGGTCAGAATTCAGAAAATAAAAACCGTTACTATTTTATTACCAATCTAATATTTATATTTGGTTTTTTTACAAAAAAATTAATATTAAATTACAGAAAGTTGAAAATCTAATTATTTCTGAATTAGCTTTAAAGAATATCTGAGGTTTTAAGTAAACTGTTTATAATTTTTTTAAAAAAAGTAAAAACTAATAAATGAAGACTTTTGAGAGATAAATATATCGAGCTTTTTTAGATATTTCACAAAATATATTTTATCAACTCTGAAAAAATTCATATTTTATCATTCGTTCAAAACTCAAATCAAAGTATTTCGAAACTAAATAAATAACATATAGTTTAAAATGTGATTTTTTTTATTCTGGTAAATCTAATCGTACTGCAGTAGCAAATCGAATGATAAATAATTCAAATATCATATGTACTGTCGGGTTAGTCGAGTGGTTGCAATGCGTTCCGACGCCACTGCCGTAAATAGTAAGTTGTTGAGACGCAAGCGAACGAAAGGAGGAATTATACTACTCTAGAGAGTGTATTGGAACGAGAGAATACACACACACATACATACGTATACAATGTACACCGACAGCAACCCTTTCCTTCCACACGCAAAGCATTAAATGAGGAAGTTAATCCTTTCGCCTTTTATTTACTTTCGCACAATGTTCTTCACAAACACGTTTGGTGAAACACAAGTCCCGTGTGTAGAAGGAGTACGCCGAGAATTTCGTCGTGTCAACTTTGGAGTTAACAGTAAAGTGCGCTTTTGTGGTTGCCACCGAAAAACATTTCTTTACACTATATGGAGTGGATGTGAGTGTGTGTGTACGTTAAAGGATTTTTATTTTATTTTATTTTTTTTTCGTATACGTGTCGAGGATTTATATGTGTATAAGAACCGTTTCGTCGCATCCAAAAATACATAGATACATACATAAATACACACACACATACACACACGTACACACACACATATATATATATGTATGTGTGTGTGTATTCATTCAATAAATATATATATGTATTGGCGTTTTTATCGGTTTGATGTTTGATGAAAAAGCATAAAAAAGTCGCAAAAGTTGAAAAGAAGCTCAGTAGTCAATATTGACAATATATGTAAAGCTATAAATAAATAGTAAGGTAGTAATTTCAAATTGAATATTAAAACAGTTGTAAATATACATAACGTTTCTAGTTACTACTGGTTTTATGTATATCGTCGTTTTTATTATCACTTACATCCCGTCATGACTTATGCAAAATGGAATTGGTCTCTAAAAGATATTGAAAACGAAATTTGTAGAAATAGTACTGACCCGAATATAATTTGTATTTATGAAGAGAAACATGAACTTGTGTTTTACAAACGAATTCTTTTTTCATTCTACAAATCACAAAAAAAATTCTTGTAAAAATATTCAATAAATCATCATCAATCATATTTGATTGTTGCTTATGTGAAATTCCATGAAGATGTATCATGCATCGTCTTTAGAGCGTAGAGGTACAAAACAATATTTTTTTTGTACCTTAACAGACAAATATTCTCTTATATATATATATATATATAATAGACATAAAAAAACAAAATAACATTCAATATATTTTTGTTACATTCAAATTTTCTGTATGCATTTCTAGAACGGAGCTCAGTTCACACTTAATTTGAACAACGTTCGTATATTTTCTCAGAATTAAATTAACATATAATATTACGATTGTTCTGATTTCATATCAAAACTAATAAAATGTAGGAGAGTGTACTATAACAGCACCAATTATTAAAATGAACATCACTGAAATGAGCATTGTTAGAGTCAAATTGAATACAGTTTTAATAACAACGTTCTGTGCTTCAGTACTGTAATTCAAGCTTCAAATTGTTTTATTTTGAATGTTTTTATACATATTTTAGTCATATAAATATGTATGAAAATGTATGAATGGAATTAAATGTTATTAAATTTAATAAGTAGTGTTTATATAAGAATATATATATATATATATATATATATATATATATATATATATATATACATTTACATATATACTCGAACTAAACTCAATTAACAATTATTAAAATATTTTAATTATTATAAATTATACAACATAAAAACAGAGATATAAAAATATAATGCATAGAAAGCAAATAAGAATACGAATTATTTTAAGATATATAGAAAATTAAATTTGTATATTTTGTAAAAAAAATGTTATATATATATATATATTAGAAAATTATTTTCGATACTATATAAAAATGTAGAGATGTAAAATGAAAAAAAAATGTTTTCCTGTTCCTTTTAGTAAGGTAGAAGTGTCACTAATCGAAAAATATAATTTTTCAATACATTAACTTATACTGGTTCTGTTTCTTACAAATAAGATGCTTTTTAAATCTTTCACTCTAATTCTTAATTTCATATAAATATCACTCTCCAGACATTACAAGAATTTTTTCTTGTCAAAATGTTCATTTTGATTAATTTTGTTATCGAATCCATAATATTCAATAGAAGAAAATAAAACCTCTTAAGTTTCATTTCAATCATCTATTTTTAATGTTTTTTTCTTATACTTTTGAATTGTTATTGAATTCTTATTTATCAAACTCGAAATGAACAAAAATCACTTATAGGAACATTTTTATAGAAGAAGTTTTGTTGTTTATGGAGACTTACTTGATAAATGAATTTAACTACACTACCGGTAATTATAATTAATTATTCTTTAAACAGTGGAATCACTTTCGAATAAAGGATAAGACTTGAGATAATATGAAGAGATTTTTTAAACGTTAAATCATGAATAATATTTTAAAATTTATTATTTTCCTTATACATTAATTTATATATAAGAAGAAAATATGAATAGAATACAGAGAGAAGAACACGATGAATATAAAAATAAATTGGAATTACAGGTATAATAAGAAGAGGCTGTAATAGGAATATATGAAACATATTGCAAGAAGAAAAGAAAAAACAAATATTGATATGGTTAATGAACTATCAGAACTATCACGTGCATGTTAATATATTTTTTCTTTATTTTTCATCCATTAATCTGTATAAAAATGTGGGATAATTTATCTATGCATACATTTGAATATATATATATATATAAATATGTATATATATATATATATATGTATGTATATATCAACATTTTTTAACATTAAATGTATGTATTTAATGTGATTGAAGTGGTAAAGCTTTCAACCATTTGACCGATAATGTCATTTATAGATAGGTATCATTGTCGATCCTCTGAAAACGAGAATGCATCAGTGTCTAAATTGTGGTATGTTGGGTTTGATAATAAACACATACACACACATGCATGTGTGTACACACACGTACAGGAATACGTTTATTCGCGCACACGTATTATATAACACATACGGTCGCATAAACAACGCCTATGACCCTGTCCACGTCCATACATATGACGCGAGCTACACAGCCAATTAATGGCCATTGAGCACCCGGTGTGGGTATCACGTATCGGCCGAACGTGACCGGAAATACTGTGAAATGAAGTCAGTATTTGAAGTTCGAATTGCAATACAGGAATTATATATATATATATATATACACACACGTATTCCCACACACACACACACATGTTTTCAAGGGTCAGTTCTTATATAAAAAATTCCGAACACTTAAGAATGGATTTTTAGAAAATCTATGTAGACGAACTATAAATTTAATAAGAGCTTGAAATATAATTCATCATATTTTACAGGTAATTATAAAGTTTAATTACGTTTTAATATGAAGCATCATAATTGATGACAATTTAAATTCTGTAACATTTTATAAAATAAAACATATAATTACAAACAGTTCTGACACTGAGGTTATATTCTCTTCTGCATTTTTAAAATTATGATTAATTATATGTTCTTTAAATCCAACTTATGAAATATGTAACTCAATGTAATACTTAAACTTGAAAAGGATTGTATTTTTGTTCCACATCCAAAAAATAATCAATAATAGTTAATTTTTCAAAAATTATATTTAGAAGTTTAATTATTCTAATATATATATATATATATAAATCAGGCTTTTTAAAATTAAATTATATAATAATAATGTATGTAAATACAAGTGTTTAGGATAAAAATTTGAAGAAAAAAAACATGGATTATAAACTTGTATATAATAAATTAATGAAATCAAATATGTACATAATAAATTAATGAATTATTAAAAAATATATGGCAGCAAGTAAAGAAGAAAAGAAATTTAAGAAGTAAAAACATTGTTATTACAGATAACGGATTTTTATATTATATGAATTTTTGACCTTAACAATTGCGAAGGTAATTTTTAAAAAAATAAATATTGATGAAAATTTCTTGGATGTGAAACAAAAAATTAATTCTTTTCAATATTAAATAGTAGACTGAAAATCTGAAAACGATTATGTTATGTTTACTTATAGTGCAATTAGTGCTGCCATCCACTTGAATCACAGAACAAAAATATCTACTTCTTGACTTGTCCTCACACATTTCAATTTAGATTAAAAATTCCATTACATACTTCCGACTAATATATATATATATATATATATATATATATATATATATATATATAACTAACTCCCAAGAATGTATATATAAAATTTTATGGCTTCTTAGTTCGTATGTGTACAAACTAGTATTTCGTTTACAACATCACGACATTATATAAGAGACAAGACTATGTAATGGGTCACATATTTCATCTGTACTTAAAAGGATTCATGAAACATCTAACATTTGTTTCATTAATGAAGAACAACAATGATATTAAATAAAGTCTCGTATATAGGCGTATATAGTAAAATAGTCTTGATTTTTAGTGTCATAAACAAGAGCCACTGCTGTTGATTTATAAATGTGTTTTATGACACATTTATCGTTCGAAAAACCGTACTGAGGATACTCGAAACAGCATTAAAATTGAATTAGTGTATCTTACGAACATCACACATACACACACATATATATTATATATATATATATATATATATATATATATATATATATATATATATATAAACCAGTAATTGACCTTATTCAAATCTTTATTTACGATTTCATAATTTATATTCCTATTAAAATCAATTTTTTGTCATGTAAATCTAATGAATTTCATATCAAATTTAAATTTAGCAGTTTTTCATTTCCACAAACTAATTTGGAATTTGAAAAATGTTTTTAAATTAATTTGAAATGTAGATATATTTTCTGATTTTGTTTTATTGTTTAACTAGACAAATGGTACTCTTGTGTTTCAATTTTCAATCTGTTTCGAAATTTTGCTCTTAGTGTCATTAGCACAAAATGATACGCTGTATATTTTTAATATTTTAATCTGATTATTAATTTTTATCACCTTATCCAACCGCTTTATTAAAGTATATAAATTATAAAATAAACAAAATTTGCTTTTTTTCTATGTAAAGTTTATAATGAACAATAATTAAACAGGTTAACAAATAAATTAAAGAAGGTAGAACTGACCGTTTTTAAAAACCAAAGTACTATTTTTTAATACAGAAAACAAGAGTATTTGTAGTAAATTAGTCTCAGATATCTGATAAAAGTTACTGAAATATATCTTTTAATTTCACAAATGAATTCTTTTTTCATCTCACAAACCACAAAAATTTTTATGATCAAAAATGTTTAACAAATCATCATTTCTTATGGTTGATTAGGGAAATGTAGACGACCATTATTTTCAGAACATCTAGATAAGGAAAAAGTTCAGTATTGTTTATTAATGGAGAACTATTCAAATAAATGTTCTTTATTTAGAAAATATATTTATGAACAAATATAAAACTGGATTTTTGTCTAAAAAAATATACAATGCATACTTTCATTTAATAAATTTGAAATTTTTCTATTTAAAATTCCAAATGTTAATTCGTAACTTTTGAAATTATTAAAAAATAGTTTTCAGTTTATAAAAAAAACTGAACTTTAAGAATAATTAATAAATATATATTTTTTAGTTTTATCAAAGAACGAATTAAACTTGTTCACTTATAATGAAGGTAATTTACACGTTAATTATTTAAAACAAGCAAATCTGATCCTACGACGTGTCGTATTTACTAAGAAAACGATTATCTCGTGCCCTTTAGCTAAGGAAGTAAGCGTATAACAAATCCTTGATTCTTCAAAGAAATACGGATAAAACACACAACGCTAACGACCAGTTGTAAAACCGTTATATAAAAAGACAAGTCTTGAATTAAACTACTGACTCATTGAGACAAATATTTAAAAATAAAAATCAGATAATTAGAAATATTCGATTTGATGTTCCTGCTTCGTTTATTTTCGATTGATTGCTTCCTCGCCATGAATCTTTTCACAATATAATTAACAAGCAGAAACTAATCAATGAAGGATTTTCTCCCATACTGGGATGATCCTTAAATAATTGAATTTTCTTACCATACATAAACTACTTAAACAGAATTAGATATAAATACAAGATTAGGGTATTATTTTTATGTTTAGCAATTACTTCCATTAGATTTATAATTAATTGAATTTTATTTACATTAACTTGGAATCAGCTCCAAGTTTAATATTTTTATATTGCTTCGCATTATATTAATCGCATTTTACGGTTTCTTCTACAGAGAAACTAGTTTAACTTGAAACTTCACAATTCCACTTAATTTCATCCAACAATCGTTACGACTTCTTTTATAGACTCTTTATGTAATATCGAATTACTTTTAAGCCAAGCACCGTGTGACCATAACGGCCGTAGCTAGAATCTAAGTAGGGTAGTAGGAAAGTTTTGTTTCTATTTAATAGAACGCAAAAATAAATAGTAATAATTATAAGAAAAGAAAAAATACATGTGAATGACCTGGACTGTAAAAATATCTAATTTTGATTGGACAATACGTATAAATATAATAAGAAGAGATAAACTTTTGAAGACAGTAAGATATTTAAAATACCGTGATCTGATATTAGGTTTCACAGGGTTTTTCGTGAAGAACATTTTAAAATAAACCCAAGGACTTGACATGTATCAGCAAGATGGTGCTACAATTGATTTATTAAGGACGAAATTTCCTGGTCGCATGATTTCCAGCAATGGAGAATTCAATTGGTCAGAGAGATCCTACGATTTAACAAAGTTGAACTACTTTTTCGGGGGTTACGTTGAAGGACAGGTGTACACTAATAATCCTAAAAAAAATTCCAAATTAAAAGATGAAATCTGAAGAGTAACTGGTGTGATAGAGACCCAGTGTAGGGATGTTATTGAAAAATTTAACAAAAGAATGGTTACTTTTAAGAAAGCACGTGGCAGTTACTTACACGATATTATTTTTCATTTATTATATAAATGGAATACACTCAACTGTTATTTACAATAAAGAAACTTGAAATTTCAGTGCAAATTCCGTGTTTTATTTCAAATTAAAAAAATGAATCCTTATTGGAAAACGCTGTACAAGAAAACTTTCCTACCTCCCTACATAATCGTGGCCCGCGTTAAAAAAGAAAACACAGAGCAGCGATTCACGCAATCCGTTTAAATCCGATCGTACGATCTGAATGTTTTATCGTCGAACGCGCGACCTTCATGGATTCGTGCCGTCTGCGAAACGGCGTCCCGTTTCAACATCGCAAGCGTCGTCCCACTTGTGCAGCCCGTTACGGCGTAACTCGATGTACGCCGCGACGCCTCCCGGTTAATTAAATCATGTCTCTTAATTTAAAATACTGTCCCGGTTACATAGAGCTGAAAGTGCGCGTACACTAGAGATAGTAATTAACAATGCGTACGTAAAACTTACATGTAGACCGCAAACGGAGCCATGGCGGAGCGAAAGCACGGAATGTACATACTTGTACGTGTCACTCCTTACGAAATATATGTGTAGTTAGTGCTTGTAGTTGACAAAAAATTATATCGTTCAGTCGTACGTTCACAAAAATTACACAGCCATTGGAGTTTGTTCGTGCTGTAACCGCGCCACTGACAGTTCTATCTTATTAGCTGACATTATTTTTTTTTCGCGAGGTACAATTTAATTAAAAGAAACTTAAAAAGTTCACACTGAATGTACTGATTGTGTAGATAGCGTGCGAATGTAACAACTTTTTTAAACAAAAATTTCATACGGTATTTAAAATATGCAAATTGTACGAAGTTCACTGTGTGTTTTTTTAATATCCGTAAAACACTTTTTGCACGATTAAATGTCATTTTTAAAAACATAAAATTAACTCGCGAATTAATTACACTTCTGTGTAAGTAATCGCTCGTTTCCTATAATTAATTATGCGTTAATTGCGAAATCTATCCGTTTTCGACGAAACGCACTACTTTACAAGAATTAATTTTCGTTCCGTCCTTAAAGTAGTTTTATGTACATGCAGTTGATCTTTTACGATCTACTTTCTTATTCTTTGGTTGAAAAATATTTAACTGTTATATATATATATATATATATATATATATATATATATATATATTATATTTATTTGTGTTTGTGTGTGTGAGTTTTATATATATATATGTATGTATTTCCACAAATTAATTCTTTTTTCAATACATAAGACCACAGAAAATTTCTTTCTGATCAAAAAAGCGAAACCCCTAGTTTAATAAAATATTTTTTATATTGTAATATTTTTAGATCAGTGTAATTTTTTTCATGTAATCTAAGAATTTGAAACTAGATTTATGTTTATATACCATTTAAATAAATGACACTATCTAGACGAATACTTATTATCAGAAAAAATATAATAAGTTTTTTTCTTTTCTTGATAGACAATTTTGAGATCAAACCTAATAAGATATTAAAAAATGTCACTGGTATAAAATCGGAACAGATTGATTTCAGTCATCAATATACAATTATACTTCTAAATAATTGAAATTTTACACAGAACTGTTGAAATCAATGGTGCTAAATAGAAAAAAATATTTCAGTTCAGATGGGATTAAATTATAATTTTATTATAAAAGATAATTACGTTTTAGTAAACCCAACATCGGTCGAGAACAATTTCTTTTAAAGACAGAAAACTATGCATCTGTATTAAAATTTTTCTTTACCACTATTTAGTATACCTTCACTTCAAAGTTCATATGGAATTTACATCTTATCATATTTTCAAATGAGATTGTGTCTGTAGTACTTGATGTTTTATAAAGGAGAAGGAAATTACTTCTTCAATCGCATAGTGTCTGTGAATGAGATACGATGGTTCTACTTGAGAAAAAAACGATGTAAAATGCAGTGGAGATATGACTTCACTTACTCAACCAAAAAATAGAAGATTTCAAAAGAGCAAAAACAGCTTATGCTGCTGTTTTATACAAACTTCGAATTTTTAAGCATCAGTAGGAATTTTTACTCATGATATTTCGTCTGATGTCCTTTAAATATTTTTTACACTATTTCAATTAACAAAATTATTGAAATCACAATATAAAAAATCCATATATATATATATATATATATATATATATATATATATTATATATCAATTTCTCATTATCAATTTATATCAATTTATATATTATATATTAATATAAAGAGAGAACGTGAATCAGAATAGAGTAAATATAAAGATACACATACACAAGCTAGATTAGAAAATACCTCCATTCACATTTAGTTGGGAAATCATTTACACTGAAATTTCAACTACAAAACTTCAAACAAAATTCTAATCAAAAATTATTAATAATCATGTATTGAACATTCAGTTTGTAGTGTGTTAAAAAAATTAATTTGTTAAAATGAATTATCCAAATTATCAGAACTGTGTTTCGATTTGTAATGTACTTTAAATTATATTTAATTTTATAAAACTTTCATTAGTTTTAATTTAGTTTCGAACATTTGTGTATTTCTACATAAGATGCTAGGCCTGTTGTAATTCTCAAGTAACAAAACTTGATCAATTATTAATTGTTCATCAAGTATTGTTTTCGTTTCAATATTACAAAATAATTTTCATAAATATATATATTCATTATTGATAATATTTTTATACAGTTTTGATTTGGTTTAATCCTAGAGCCTTATTTGCTCTAATTTTCTTTAAACTGTTTTCAATTTTTTTCTGGAAAATATCAGTATTCAGAAAGGAATTATATATATATATATATACAGTGAGAGAAAGGGGGTGGGAAGAAAGAGAAGAGAGGAGAAAGAAAGATTTTAAACAATATTGTTGGTTCCTATTGTGACGTTCATGCTAAAATACAATTTTTGAGTTATATTTCAAGACTGAAAATTTTATTTTTCAGTATAGAATTCAGAATATCACAGAACCTCTTTTTCATTTTAAATATTATAGTACTTAAATATTATATTAATTAATTAATATAAATTTATTATTATTGATACCAAGTTCAGCGTACAGAATTAAATAATATGACAATTTGACTTCTTCGTTTTTTTAATCTCTATGTCTCTATTTCCTTCTATATATATATATATATATATATATATATATATATATATATATATACAGAGAGAGAGAGGGAGAGAGATTTATGGTAAACTGAATTGTGGGAATAGAAAAAATTATCACTTTTAAAACAAGATTTAAAACTTGTATTTTATCATGAACGTTAAAATAGGATTAAACAATATTTTCTAATCTCTTTTTTCCGTGTCTCCTTATTTCTCTTTCTCCTATTATATATATATATATATACACACACATATATGTATGGATGGATGTGTGTCTACTATCAAATAACTTCGACAACATATCATCAAATAAACAAACTACAAAATTCAATTTAATCCAAATTTAAATCAGTCGTTTTCGAAATAAAAAAAAAATACTAGAGAACCATGAACCGCACTGCACACACAAATATACTCTTGAATAGACTATTGACAAAACTCGAACGTGCGTTGTAATTTGGCCACACAGTGTGTGAACTTCGTATAGTCTATACATGCCATGTACACGTATCAAGTATTTTTAAATACGAAAAAAGCTCGAACAACAACAACACAAAAAAATAAACCCTCATCAGTGATCAATATGTCAGCCAAGAGTTAAAAACAAAACCATCAATCTTCCATCAGCCACCAACAGATACGTCGAAGTATCCCTCGGGATACCGCATAGAGCCTACCCTCATTATCGCGTATTAATAACGAGCGGTAATGACTACAATTACAAAGATAATAATTACAGGTATAAACGCATGCGTAATAAGCCGTGTACGTGGTTCGTTCTCAGGACATTTAAATGATTACATATTTGCATACATATATATATATATATATATATATATATATATATATATATACATATACGCGTACATACATAGATTGAACATTATTATAAGGAAAAAGTTCCTTTCAATAAATTTCTAGATATCAGTCAACATATATTTTTTCCTACACAAGTACTTTGCATATATTTTTATAATCTGTAATTTTTATCACGGCACTGTTCTGACACTTGAGTTTCTTAACTTATAATTTTTTTTATCATCAAATATATTCATTTATTAAAAAGCAAAAAGAATAAAAAATGATTTACAGAATATTATCGATCAGAGAAAATTTTTTGAGAGTTACAAGGAATCAATTAATTAATATTTCATGTTTAGCTGTAGGTAACGTCGTAGATAAACCGTTTGAGCTTAAAATAACTTTACAGTTTCATTACATTATATTCTATTTTATCCTTTATTATCACATAGAACACAAAGTCTTATGTCTACATATCCAGTGTTGTTTAAAATCTTACATATAAATAATATGAAGTATAAATTTTTTTTATTTTAAATTATTTATTTCAATTAAATTCAGAATTATTTAATATTTTTTTCTGTTGTACTTGAAGATAAAAGAAATGTAATTTCTACAGAATGAGTAAATATTTCAGGTATAATTTATTTTCATCGCAATACAGTTCAGATATTGACTGACTTGTGATTAAATTCAGTTTCATAGATGAATTCTTATTTTTATAGAGATTCGATTTAGATTGAGATTTTTCTATGCCTTGATGCTCCAAAGATGATAGTATCGCCATTAAAATGTGCATATAACCAGAAGAATATAACCAGAAACGATCAATAATGATTTATTGAACATTTTAGATCAGAATTTTTGTTAGTCTTGTAAATTAAAAAAAATCATTTCTGAATGAAATTTTCACCATTTACATTAAAGCTTGTTATTGATCAATATATTATAATTATATTTCAAACTTTTATGAAAGTGAATTATATTTATTTTCATTGCTTGTTAAATTAAGACAAAAATGATATACTATTTTTCTATTTTTCCTAACCTTATATATTTCAATGTCATGTAAATAATACCTGGTTTTTATACATTACAGGTCGAACAAGAATACTTGTCGGATCATACATGAGATTGGTGTGTTTGTCCGTATTGATATTGACTTTTTCAACCACGTACTGCAGGAAGAATCACGGATAAGTGGACGAAAGTAATTCGTCTCAAAATTCATGAAATATTCATTAATCGGTTTAATTTATTTGCACGTTTGTTTATATTGGATATTTATTATTAAATATTTTCTGACTATGTGATAAATATAAGTGTATTGTGGACTTGCTATAGTGTGTTGTTTGTTGGTGTCACTTCTGGAATTAATCCGATGCAGTGAAATAAAGGTATGTCTTTATTATTTTATATTTAGCATTTTTCACATATTCAGTATTTCGTTGAATAAATATTTCGATCTTACAGCAATAATTTCAGTTACATATTATACATTATTTAACGGCTATTAAATTTAAATTATATATATATATATATATATCATAAATATCATAGAAAAGTATCATTACTCAAAAAAAATATAAATTATTTAGTGTTTTTATAGAAAAGTATTTTATTTCTTTCAATCCTAAAACATGTAGACAGATTGTTGTTTTTCTTCTAAAAATGTCATTATTTGACTTAAATAACTTTATATGTGATATATATATATATATATATATATATATATGCTTAGTCGTTTCATAAATAACATTACAGTCTTAAATGTACTCAACATAAAATTTCCAAAATACAAATTTGACATTTGTCAATCATTAGTACAATATAAACGAATGAAAATTTTATAAGTAACAACAAACAATCGAATACTGTAGCGACTAACAAAATCGTATCGTAGTAATTTTCACTTGAAAAGGTTGGTATACAAACAAGTATCATTTATAAACGGGTCTAAAACTTGAAACTAGACGGATGTTAATGTAATTTTTCATTAAATTTTTTAATATTGCCTCAAGAATAAACAATAGCATGAGATCATATAATTCAGGCTCGGTTTTTACATCAAACGCAGTTAAAATTGTTAATGAACAAATATGTTGAGATTCACTACAGACAACAGCACAAACTTTCTTGTAAAATGGATATTTGTCGTCTAAGAATGTTTGTATGAGCAGAGTGAAACATTTAATTGAAATATTGACACAATATAATTCTGAATCTAGTTAAATTCAATTTCACAAATGAATTATTTTTTATTCAACAAACTACAAAACAAATTCTGGTCAAAAATGTTCCATAAATCGTTATTAATCAATTTTGATTAATTCGAATTTTAATTTCGATGCCATTATTCAGGTTTCATTTTTAAAACAGTCCTAGAACATGGAATTAGTTGAATAATTCTGTATTGTGATTTTAAACTTTTGAATAACTCAAGTAAACAACTGAAAGAGATTTGGTGAAGATTTCTAGTACGTAGAAATAAAAAATATATTTTTTTAAAAGTGAAGTAATACTTGGAACATCATACTCAATAAATTTGATTTTTAAGGCATCGAAATAACAATGAAAAATGAATAAGTATGATGTATTGAATAGTCTTGACTAGAACAGTTTTCGGTTTGTTGGTTTCAAAAAAAAGTATTAATTTGGTAATGTAAATTTACTGTATTATAAAACTATATCTTTGTCGGAATTTCAATTCAAATAAATTCGATTGGTAATTAAGATTGTTTTAATTAAAAAATATAATTAAGATGAATAATATACGCATCTAATCTATTCAGCTCGTTCAGTTTATTTACACGGCTACAGATGTTCGAGAGTGAATAATATTTTAGGCGTGAATAAATTTGTGACTGGGGACAAAAACAGATCAGGTGGCAGTTGTACTTACAATAATAACGATAATAAAGCAAACGGAGCATTATTACACTTAATGATTAATATCTACATATTTTAGTGCATAATTTGTAGCTAGCGCAAATATTCTTTGACATAAGTCACTATATAGAATTACATTTCAGAGGCAAAAGAGGATATGAGTATGTGTGTGGGTATCTGTATATATATATATATATATAAGTGTGTGTGTGTATAAGGATATATGGAAGAAGTATCTTGGTCGGATTTACATAGCGTCACCATATTCGCAATGCTCCATTCGGAATCAATTAAATTAAGCCACATTTATCTACTGAATAATTTGTAGAGATTTCACTGAATTCTAAGCGTACACATTTCAAGCACACAAATATCCCATACATATATACATCCATACGGATATGTAACTTACACATGTGCAGTGGCGTGCAAGCTTTGCGGAATTATAATGTGCGTATTAAATACATGCAGATGTATTTAATAAATGTAGATATGTATTTATAGATTGAAATGTGGTATAATTTAATTACTTTTTTTAATTAAGATTATATAAGGACCTTATCGATGTTAATATGCATTGTTAAAGTGAATAGTTTAACTATTCATTAGATAATATTTGATTAGTAGTTAGAAGTTTGTGGAGATTTGAACAGAAGTTTGTAATTAGGTCAGATTACAATAAAATGTACTTAACTTTTTGGAATAATGTACTTAGTTCTTATCAGAGGTTGTTAGTTCGAGTTATCTAATTTATAACACACTTACAATAAAGTTAATAACATAGTTGTGAATATAAGAAATCTTTCATGAGAAATAACGAAATTTAAATTATAAAAAATATATTTCTTCAATTATATTTTTCATCTTTCACAAACTACTTGACTAAATTGACCAACCAGACATTTTTTATAGCGAAAAATATTCAATATTATTATAATATTGATCATTTTAAATTTTTTCTTATGTCATTTTGATTGAAATGCTTCCATCTCCAGAGTGAAAAGATATAAAAAAATCCTATTTATTTGTAAAAATGAATTCATCGAGTGTCAGAACTGTACCGTAGAAAAAATAGTTTTTTTTATAAGAATTGTACTTTATTAAATTTCAAAAATATAGTTCTCTAAAAAGCTACATGTATCACAAATATTTCACATAAAAACATTATTATCTATTTATAAATTTTAATAATAAATATGATTTTAAAATAAAACTTCTTTTAAAATAACATTTTGTCCATAAAACAAGAATCTATATAGAGATTTTAATTTATTAATCTTTATTTGTAAAACCACAGAATAAATTTAATATGTTTAAGGCTGGTAGAAAAAATAATTGCTGTTTATGGACTTTAAATTCATACACATTTACAGCTTTATTGATTTTCAAAGCTGTTTTAAGTGGTCCAAAACTGTTGGATGACCAATATATAACTTTTGTGCAAACTCTCGAATTATTGAGCGTGGTTGTTATTCAACTGATTCCTTCAGTTGGTCATTATAAACTGAAGGAAGATACTCACGACCTTCATTTTGAAGGTTCTCGTCCTTAGCATGAAAATTTTTGGAACCACTATTGTACCATACGTTTCTTAACAGTACCCACATCAAAATCATCATTTATTTTACGAGCAGTTCCTTCTGCTTTAGTACTCTTGAACTCGTACAAAAATTGCATTTGTTTGCTTCTTTTCCATCTTTGATTCAGTAGTCCAATTTCAAGTAAAGTTAATAATAAAACTAAAGTCAATGTTACCAAAATACGGACTGAAAAATCCACTTTAAAATGATATTAACATGAACACGATGAAATTACATTGTAATTGAAAAAAAATAAGGTTCAAATTCAGATAACAAGAACCTCAATTATTTTCCTACCAATCTAATATCAAGCAGTAATTAATTTTTGATTTCTATAAATTATTAAAACTTGTCTATAAATACAAATTAATTTCTGTTCCTTTAAATATTATAACTGTTAATCTTTGAAAGATATGAATATATTATCAATTGAAATTAATTATTACCTGGAATTCCTCTACTGAATAACTTTAATATTTTTTTTTGTAACAAAAGTTTATCATTAATCCTATATCGATTAAAAAAAATCGTATATCAAACTTTTAAACGAGTTTTTCAACTAATTTCATTTCATGTCCTATGCTAATAAAGTTTTTAACTGTTATAAAACTTTTTTTATAACCAATACTATTATTTACTTTTAAATAATATGGACGTTTTTTTTTATAAAAAGAACTTTTCCAAAAAATATATTTAAAAGTAAATAAACTATTATTAAAAAACCTTTTGGTCTTTGTGTGAACACGTCATTTGTGTAGATATTTTATATGAATTGTTCGCCATATTGAGTTTGTATGTTTTACAACTTATTTGATTTTCATCATATTTAGATGGATTTTGATCTCAATTCCAAACAAAATAAATACAGATATTTAAAAAAAGTTATAAATTTCAATATTTGAAATAGTTTGGATTTTTTTTGTAAATCAGAATAAATTTTTAATTTTCGGTAAAGGATTTTAAAAGTATATATTTTTTTAAAAGTTAATTATTTAAAACTACATTTTTTCAATAACTGATTACTGATCTGTTAGACAAATATTTGTTCTGAAGGTAAGGGAATTGATATCGAAATTTGTATAAGAAACAGTAAAAATTTATAATATGGAATTAATAAATGTTTTTAGAGATTTTATTATTTGCGGAGGATTAATAAAATTTCTTCATAGAATATATGTGAATTTAGACAAAGTAACAATTGCTAACATTCTGAGAAAGATGGAATCGTTATAAAAATGCATGTAAGATGTATTGAGAAATGATAAATCAATTTTTTGAACATTTTAAATCAAAAAATCATTTAAGAATAACTATGTCTTCAGATTCTATCTTCAAATAGATTTGAGATAATTTACATCTATCTAAATATAACACATATACCGAAAGACAGACATAACTAGATGTAAAAGACAGAAACTCAACTGATCTAAAAAGGCAAAGACCAGTAGGACGACATTCAAACTGGATTATACGCAATAAACAATAAGTTATAATTTTAAAAACTATATTTTACTTCCTGTTACTTATAAATGAGAAATAATACTAAATTATATATTTAAATATCAAATAATTATGAATGTCATTCTATAAAATAGTCATTGTATAAAAAATTACAAATTAAAAAACACAAATATATTTATGAATTTCAAATGACTGGAGTAAAATGTGTTTACACATGGATAAGACGTTAAATATTTGATACTAGTATTATATATATATATATATATATAATAATAATTTCAGAATATATTTTATTTTCAAAGATAAATTGATATTATTTTACAAGAAATATTTCTAGAAGTGAGTCTGAATATTTTTATACATTTATCGAAATGAAAAAATGACTAACTCATCTTTATTAAAAATTTAGCATCTATAATATATATATATATATATATATATATATATATAGAGAGAGAGAGAGAGAGAGAGAGAGAAAGAGAGGTATTAAGAAGGATACGTGTCTATAAATGATAACTTTTTAAAACATATTGTGCCTGCTTTAAAAAATTGCTTTGATTTAAAAACAATGTACAAAAAAAATTTTTTTTGTGATGAAAATATACTTTTTCACGACAAATCTTCAACTATAATCGTTATAGTATTTTTTTTAAAAAAAAGAAATGTTTGAATTAAGACGAAAACAATTCTAAACGACTGAGATCAGCAGCTCGAAATATTAAACGTTCAAAGTTTTATATGAAACTTTTTTCAAATTTTTAATTTCAAATTTATACTGATAAACATTTCCACAACGAGAAAGTAATTAATTCTTAATGAAATTGTGCGTACATTCAGTAACCACAGAATGATTTATTCAAAGAAATCAATAATGTAAAACGATTTCAGTTCTTTTTTAAGACTTACTTTCGAGGTTTTGTGTTTCATTTTTAATAGAGTTTGAACATATGAATTTCATTTTGGAGGATCAATATTTTTATAGAAAGATATATTTAGATAATAAAATGTTATCAATATCATATCGTGGATAAAGGAAAAACTCTGTTCTGACAAAAAAAAATTTTGATAAGATGTTAGTTTTATGGTGTATGAAAATTGTGTGAAAATAAAAAAAATACATTTTATTCATATTAAAATTCCAACAATGTGACTAAATTATTTTTCACAAATGATTTCTTGTTTCAACTATTTCTCCTTCCCTTCTTTATTTCATCTATCTAAAATGATTTCTTCTTTCATCTCACAAATCATAAAAAAGTCTAATCAAAAATATTCGATAAATGAATATTTTTCATTTTTGATTCCACTTATACGCATAGAAAATGATATGCTCATCAAAAATACAGAAAAATCTATAAAAAATATTAGTTTTTAAAGTAATTTGTTATCAAAAAACTATTAATAAAGATTTTTAGAGTATAAAACAAAGAAAAAAATCTTTTTTAAGCTCAAATGGTTCCTTGAATATCTCACAGATTTTATAAATCTGATTTTAAAAAAGATCGAAAAGCAAATAAGAAACAATTAGAAGTGTTATTAACAGTTTATAAAACATATTTTACAATCTGTAGGGTGAAAAACGAATTCATTTGTGAATATCTTTGATAATTGTACGAATGGTTAGAAAACAAAGCGCAGGAAACCGTTCATACACAGACGAATTCAACCCAAAAACTACGAAATACTCAAACTTATTCAAAACTTGATTAATTCAACAATAAGATACTATCGAGCCTGCGACCGACATCATTTATCAATAATTAATAGAAGCACAATATCGTACGCCTCTGTTACCAGCACCTACCAAAGAATCCACACCTAACCACCGCACACAAGGGTAAATCACTCTCGTGAATTACATAGTTGTATGTTGTATATATACACACTAAGAGAGAGACTAACAAGTCAAAACCACATTTAAATCGCGTTCAGAATAACCTATTTTACCTCAAAGTGCGTACATCGCCACAAACAAACATGTATTTTAATACGGGACCCCTTTTCTCACTCGACACACAATTTATCTATACATACATACAAAACACACACACACACACACACACACACACACATATATATATATATATATATATATATATATATATATATATATATATATATGAAAGAGCAGAAATAATTTCAGAAATTCTGGAAGTATTTTAATATAATATTATATTCCGTGCTATATAAATATTTAGTTATATACACTTGTATAGAGATGTATATACATATTTATTTGTGCCTGTGTGCAAGTTTATATAAACCTGTGTATCTTTATATTTAAACTTACAACAAATTTGTGTCGGTTACTGATAAAGATATGTTTTGTATTTACAGCGTTAATTCTGCATGTTTATGGGGTCACTCATGCTTTAATGCTATCCAAAATGTTACATATAAACTAATTTAACTTTATAACAAAGTTTCGGCGTGCAGATAAGTGATAGAATATTTGCCTAGGGATATGTGAATTTACGGATTTAGTCGTGAACAATTCAGTATCATTTCAATTATTGAATTTCTGTATGTTATTTTTTTCGATTGTATCTACGGTTCAGACCACTGCACTAATAAATAACTACATAAAGTTTATAATCCATTAATAAGAATATTAATAATGATATATTTTCATGGAACGATGACAGATCCGGCTCGTCTCTCGCACTGCGCGTTTTCCATATCTAAGTAATTTATTTACGTTTATTTTATTTCCCTTTTTTTCCTACTACGTTTGTTTTATTTCACGTCTGACATGATTAATCGCGACTCTGAAAGTTTTAATTTGATTTCTGTCTTATTCTAATGTCTCGCTTTATTTGTTTTTTTTTTTGGGAAAAATTTACGGTAATTTCTTAAATCTTTCTCTCTCTGTATATATATATATATATATATATATATATATATATATACATAAATACAATTATATTTGAAACAAAAATATAAAGTCTATAAAATAATATAAAATCATAAATAGTCTATAAAATAATAATAGTTTATTGTCTATAATATAATAAAAAATCAAAATTATTTTGTATTCTTATCATAAAAATCTAGAATCATAAAAAGTTATACGAAGAATATTAATTTATTTATCTCAGTTTCCATAAAATAACACATTTAAAAATTACCAAAACTCTTAAAAACTTGATTCAAAATAAATAAACTAAAAAAACAAATAAACTACACAAGAAATAAACAGAGTTTCAAAAAATATACAAGATTTATTCAAATAGTCATCTCTGAACGCTCCAAAATGGTAAAATAAATGTTTCTTTTTTAAAAAAATAGTGAAATTGTTTATATAGAAAGATTGATTTTTTCTAAAATGGCTGTATAAAATCCTCGAAATATTTGATGAAGTTGGCAAAAAAATTCTTTGTTAACATATTTTAGGTTATTTATTATATGGTCAGTATAATCGACTTGGATATAAATATCATTTTCAGGTAGTTTCGAGTTTAATCTAATATTAAATTGAAGTTCAAACTTAGAATTTAATCGGATATTGGTTTCGAGTTTAATATCAGATTAGACTTCAAGTTAACTGTAGATTATGTATCGCGCAGAAACTAATCGTACAGATCATAAAAGAGTGTTTTATAAAAGATGAGGAAAAATGATATACAAATAAAAGAATTCCTATACATATTATTTAATTAGATTGAGTTTGAGGAATATTATGAAAATGACAATCAGTATTTAAATAGTAAATAAAATAAGATTTCAAATAGAGGGACTAAGGATAATAATATAAAATTTTGATTTAATTACGAAGAAATATAACAACCGATAAAATAAAGAATATAATAATTTACACATAGGAACCATGTATATATGTAAGAAGAATAGTTTTTTTTCAAATCAAATCTAATTTAAAAACAATGGATATATTTGAAACAAAGATATAAAATCTGAAACAATATGAAATCAAAATGCTTTAAGCACTTTGTATACAACTACATAGAATTATAGAGAAAAGTTTTACAAAGAACATTTATTTTGTGCATTACAAATGAAAACAATGTATGTCGATATTTATAAAATATAAAAAAAAATTACCTGTAAAATAATATTTCATCATTTGAAAGAAAATATTGTTGAAAAATATACTACAAAAATATTTGTATATTTTTTCCAAAGTTGTTAAAAATATTCAGTTTGTTAACGGTTTTATATATATATATATATATAAAATAAATTATACAGTAGAATTGATATAAAACTGAGTTCATTGAGTCTAGTAGTCTTTCACTTTAAAATTTAATACAAATTCGAATCATTCACGTTTCAATTTAAAAACAACTTGAGAAAAGATATAATAAAGATTTCTCAGATATGCCTAGGTAAAAAAAATGTTAATAATGTAAAAAATTTTTTTATAAAAATATAACATTAATTATGCTTTTTCAGTCGAAACTATTGTGTTTTAAAATTATAATATCAAAGATGGTTTCTTAATAGAAAATTCGATAACACAGCTATGCAGCTCTCATTTAAATGTCAAATTGTTAATTTGTAATAATTAATTCAGATCAAATGGAAATATAAAATTAAAATGGTCATGTTTTGAATACATAACAAAAGCATTTTGGTACTGTGAACAAAATCATCTCCACAAAGAAATGATTTTTTCCATGTAACAAATCTGAAAGTGTTTTTCCGATCAAAAACTTCAATAGATAATTATTAATCTTCATGTCTATACCTTTTGGTTGTGAAAATAATTGAATTGTCATCGAAATATACATAAATAACCATCAAAAATAATAATAATTTATTAAACATTTTTTATCATAAAAGTTTTGTGCGTTGTGGGGTGAAAAAGTAATCATTCATGAAAACAGAATGTTTTTTTTGAAACGTTCAGATATCATTTACATGTATGTGTAAATATGCATTTACATAAATGAAAAATGTTTTCAATTAATTTCACTCCGAACGACACTCACTTTCTGCATACAATATCTTAATCGCACATTTTATTAATAAACAAACGACAAAACAGCACACAAACCATTGATTAATTATTTATCGAGCCTGTAACAAGTTCCAACCGTGTAAATCTGTTCGAACGTCTACCACTTCGCAATAAACTCGCACGTCCGTTTTAATTCTCGATTTATCTGTAATAAAGCTTCGCTATCTGTATATAATTTTATATACCCACCTGTTCTTTATATAAACGAGATAAAAGACTTTGGCGTACGAATACGGAACGTAATTAAGAATTCATAAATAACCGAGAAGAAAATTTATCTGTAGCACGTTAATTTCAAAGGCATGCTCGCAAAATATTAACAGTTCCACCGCAGCGGTGGATCGCCTTGAGCGGACGTCGACAGCCGTTTGTAATTGGTTTAAACTATTTGTGTTTCTTATTTAAATCCGGATATATCGTCGTACTTTATACTTTAAGCACCGTTTGAATATTAAAGACAACGCTTAAGACATTCTTTCTTCATGTTTTCATTCTAATTATACTTATGAAAAAGTACTGTATGAAACATTTAAATTTATATATCAGTCAATGAAATATTTCGAATATTAAATTTATTAAATGGAATAGAAACAAAAAAAAATTAAATTTCCAATTAGCCTTACTTCTTTTATAGATCCATAATTATTTTCAGCCTTTAATATTGAAACTTTTTGATTATCATACAACTCACAGAAAGCTTTTGTAATTATAAAACAAGTATCTGTATACAATAATTTATAAACGTCTGTCTATCTGTCAAATTTTGTGAAAGATTTCGAAACAAGCTACAGAATTTATTTGAAATTTGACACGATTACACGGAAAAGCACGTGGTAATAAATTTATATAAAACAGAAATAATTAAGAATTTCAGCTTTCTGATAGATAAAATAATGAATTTAATGGAAATAAATGGGATATTGCTTTGAAATAATATGAAAAATGTACATGTTTATTATGTTTTTATTTAATCTATATGAATTAATTTGATGATAATTACTTTATTATTTTTTTAAAAACCTGATTTGAATGTTCAGCTGAGTCTTTTTCTAAACTGACTAATATTGATAAATAATTTCAGAATAAATACTTAAAAAATGATAATAAATATATAAAATTATGGATAAAAGACACATTCAATATTCTATTTAATTTTAATTATTTTTTTGAATATAGTTTTGACATTATAACTGAATTCATTTTTACAAAAGAATTTTTCACTAGTATCATAAATTAGAAAAAATCTTCTGATCAAAAAATGTTCAATAATTCAGATTAGCAGTCTAACATGATGGAACTATCACCGAAAAATACATAAGCAACAATCTAACAATTTATAATCAATTATTGAACATTTTTAATCATAAATCTTTTTTATGATTTGTCAGATGAGTGGAAAATTTATTGTTTTATGATAGTTTAGTATCAAAAAGGTTATTATATATTTCTATAAATAATAATTGTCCCTCCTCTGGGATTCGTGTTGTGATTGGCGAATAAAGTTTAATATTAAGTCAAATTTGTTCAGATTGGTTAATGAGAATCGTCTGCATTTAATCAACCATTCACATTTATTAAGTAACTTGTCTCAATAGTGACAGCGACCAATAACAAGTGGGGGTCTCTCATGGAGGGTTGGTGAGGAAAGCGAGTAGGGGGCGGATCTCTGATTTTGAAAATTAAATCTTAATTTTTTATCTTTAATGAAAACACTGAAAATAAAAATCGATAAACATTTAAATTATCAATTAATCTAGATATATAGATAAGAAAATCTATTCAATAGTTTGGAAAAAGTATTGTTCTCCAATTTATTTTTTTGGGTAAACATTTCACAATTATATTTAATATATTTGTTACCTTTGTTAAATAACAGTTGTAATTTTTCTGATTATTGATTCGATTTGTAAAAATTACTGACATAAAATATACTTTTTTCCTTAAATTGTTTATGAATAAACGAACAAGTACACTAATTTAATAATCATAAAATTATTTCTATAAAAAGATTTTAGTGAAGGTTTTTTAAAATTCTCATCAATTACACGGATATTTTTATACTCAGTCAGTGTTTCGTGTTGTATTTTTAGAAAAGATGGATTTTTCATTTGTGCTGAGATTTAAAATGCTGAATTCGATTTTTTTCTCCTGACATAATTTGTTTCAAAAATAAATCACCCTTACTCTGATATTGCAGATTTTAAATACTGATGCGAGTGCGTGCTTGTTTCGTTCATTAATTTTGTTACCACCCATCTGACACGAATTTTGAACGGATTTCTGGTCACCGCGAATCATTTTATGCACAGAACGATGAATAATATTCACTACAACCACAATTTCATCAATTGTCATTTTCATATTTGTATCTGCACATCAATTCGTCCGATTTGGTAATCAATACTCGGTACCAGTGCAGAATTTTCGATTCATTGATGATTATTCGAAGATTTGTAAATAATTTGATATCGTGATAGAAATTTTTTCTGTTTAATAAGATTTTATACAGCTTTTCATTTTTTTTCAAGAGTACTAAAATTTTGTTTGACCAATATTATATGAGATAATGCAGTAGTAATATTTTCAAACAACATATATGATATATTAGGTGTACAAACTAATTCAGTGGATTTTTTATAGAAAATAAATGTTTATAGAAAAATGGAATACATTTCAGTCTTCAAAATGTTTCCCATTCTTTATGTAATGTTTTATTCCATCTGACAGTTAACTAAAAGATCCCTTGTCGAAAAAAAGATAGCAAAATTCACTCAATGAATTCGAATGCAATTTCGGATTTGTCCACTGTGTAATAATCAGATTAATCAATAATTACTGAAGGTTTTGATTAGAAAACAATTTAAGTGGATTTTTTAGAATCAAAATTAGATAGAGTATCATATATATATATATATATATATATATATATATATATATATATATATTAAAAATACACATTTTTCTAATTGTTAACATTTATAGATTCTACTAATTTCCATTTTTATTAATAAAAAATACTATAAAAATGAATTCTTGATGTTATAGATTAAAATCAGCTATTATTGTTATAATAAAATATATTTAATAAATATATTCGAGGTTATTCTTGAAATTCTGCAATATAAAGGTGTATATTTTTTGGTTACAATAAAGTATGATACTGAAGAATTTCAAGCACGAAAACAGTAATGAAAATAATCAACAATTATTGAAAAGTTGGTCAGAAAAGAGAAATTCAGTGGTTTAGTAGAGAGAGAAAGTTAATTTTTTTTTTTAAAAAATATAGTACCAAAAAAGTATTATATTTAAAACTATACATTTTTTTAATAGTTAAAACTTATAAATTCCAAAAGTTTTTATTCTTATTCAAACAAATTATTAATATATTCAAAGAGATTTTTAATAGAACACGATTTATTGAAGCTGTGGTATAAAATCAAACATTATTTTATATCAAAATAATATTTCATCGGTATATTCATGGATTTTCTTAAAATTATCCAAGCTGAATATTTTTATTTTTTGATTAGAAATATACAACACATTTTATTTGTATCATTTGGGAGTTCATTTATATCAATTTACTAGAAGCAACATCTCTCACGAATACATTATTAAAATATGAATAATTGGTTAAATTTAATCAAATAATTTTATCAATTAATTTATGATGCATATATATATATATATATATATATTATGGACCAACTAATTCATATTACATTTTATATATAATTGGTACTAATAAGTAGCATTAGTTTTCATACATATAAATTGTGCAATAATTTAATTTATTTACAATTAATAGTTCATTTTACATTTAACAGGTAAAACATGATGTACAATTATCAAACGGAATACTAATTAATACTTAATGACGTTCAATGTATATTCACATGATAGAAATAGTTTTGAAAGCGTAGTATAATTAAAAGAATAAAAATGGATACATTTAGACTAATTTCATGGAATTATAAATTCAAATAACTGTAATTTACCTTTGTTCTCTAACATCATTTATAATGATGTATCATTGATTTCTGTGAGGTATGAATTATTTAATTAATATAAATATATTATTATATATATATATTAAAAAAATGAATATAAATAATGTGTGCAAAAAGCAGCATTTTAAGCATTTTGTACTGTTCCATATTTCATTTTTTGTAAATATTCATCTTCTATAAAAAAGGCACCGAATTTATTTGTACATCTAATAGATAAATTATTAGTAATAACAGTCATGTATAATTATTTAAAGATGGTAGACGTGTCAGAATAATTATAGAGGATAAAAACAAGAGTAGTTCAAGAGGAAGAAATCATATTTTTATAAATATAATTATAACTTTGTTTTAAAGCGCTTCTTATTCACAAATACAATGACGTTCAAGAAGCAGCATATTAGGCGTTGCATACTTTTAGCATTCCAGTTGAAAAAACATTCTGCTGAAACCGGGAAAATGATTTTTTCAGTTTTGAAGGAAAGTTTTGGAAGATTGATACATAAAAAATGCAAAAAATGCTCTAATAATGAAAAAGGTTTGAAAATGCATTACAATTTCATCTACTTAAATCCACCATCTTTTTTTGACAGGAGATTCGTTATTTATTCGACAGATAATGTATGGTGAAACTAAATAATGGACAATGTTTTGAGCATTGTATTGCGTTTTTCAGTAAATAATAATTTTCTTTTAAAAAAAGCACCGAACTAATTTGTACACCTAGTATGTTAGTAGACAAATTTACTATTTAAGTATTTTTAAAATTGAACGTTTATTTTTTAACAATTAAAAAAATGATCTCATTCAAATTGATTATGGAAATGAAAATATTTCTATTGATATTTTCAGTGTTATTTTCATTGTTCATCAAAAATATAAATAAACATAAGCAAATTAACGGTTTGTTTAAATACTTTACTGATGTTTATCGAATATTTGTATATATTTGTACCGGGATAATTATGGGTGTGAGATTGAAACAAATATGTTTTATCTGTCATAATCAAAAACATATTTATACATACACACACATTTTATATATATATATATATATATATATAATCAATTTAAATAAGCCTGTGAGAGATTTTCGGAAAATACATAATGTAGCAAATTATTTCAGAGTTATATTTACAGAGATTGTATCATGTCAAATCGTATTTTTCGAATTTCTGCCGCAGTATTTCAATTTGTATTAATAGCGTAATTCCACTGCTATTATTATTTACTTTGGGTGTCACAAAACTGCGCGTTATTAAAACATTGTGTATTAATTTTTTTTCGACAAACTACAGACATATTGACCTTTTATATTTTAACAGAAATTTGAAATGAGTGACACAGAGAATCGATTTGTTGATGTATAAATAGAAAGAGTAATTAAAGAGGTCATGAAAATTAAACACTTGTATTCTTTTGGATTTATATTTTCGCTCACAGAACAAAGAGTGTGGCTTTATTATTTTTGATTTTTTTTAGCAAATTTGAGGTTTCTGTATTGTATTTTCAATCTCGTTCCTTAGATAAATATAGTAATGTATTTAACCACCACAATATTTATAAGATGAACGTGAATTTTATAAGTTAGATATTTATTTAATTTTTTAAGCGAATAAAAAATCGAGGAACTTGAAATTATGAATATCTCTTTTTTGAATTATTAATAACAAAGTCATAATACTGAAAAGAATTTAAATAAGGAAATATGATTAACAAATTATTTTATTGGTTTTCTTAAAATTTTTAATTCATTGATTTTAATGTGTTTTTCTGCATTTTTCCATAAATTCAAACATATTCTAATAAAAATTTAAAGGTTTTTTTTTACAAAGTCGATATTTTAAAACTATAAAAATATAGTTTTGATTTTTAAAATTATAGTTTCGATACTAGTTAAATTAATTCCGAAAAATAACTCAATCTTCAGAAACCATCTAAAATGTTTAATAATTATTTATTAATAATTTTAAACATTCTATGCGGATTTAAGTGACAATTCTACTATTTTTTCGGCAGAGATATATTTATGTTCATTTTTATTAGATTCCAAGCAAGAAAGCTTTTAGAGAAAATGGAATATTGATTTATCAATATTTGTATTGTGACTTAGTATTATAATAAAGATTGTAATAATTTAAGCTATAACCGTTAAATATCTGTTTTTCTTTCTATCTGAAATCATGCTGTATATTGATTCAATATTATATACTTGAAAATTCAAAAAAATACTGCCTCGTTCTTATTAGAGATGTGAGATTGAAACTTGGGTGATTTACAGAGCGTGTCTTGAGATTCAAAAATGTATACTTATACTTAAACATAGGATCAACCATTCATTAGCTGTAAAGCTTTAATTTTGACTATATGAAACCATAACGATAATGTGAATATTTATGATTTCACTACTTGGTCATATTTCATGATTAAAAAAACTTGTAAGCAAATTATTACAATTTTTTTCATTTTTTTAAATACTTATATTACCATTTCATAAAATAAAAACATAAATTTAAAAACGTAGTTTGATGAAGACCAGATTGATTTTTAATCGATTTTATTTAGACACTATATCTAAATTTATTTTCACAAATAACATTTTCACTCGATTCAAAAACTATAAAAATTAGTAGTATTGAAACATTGATTACTGACTTTCTTTCTTTATTATTTATGCACATTTATATGAGATAATATCATTATTAAGATAAAGAAAAAACTTTCTTACAAGGTACAGAAAATTTTATAGATTTTTTCCTATGTAATCCTCTGAAGATGATGGATCTTTATAAAATGGATACAAGTAACGGTAAAAAATGATTAATGATCAATTATTTAACATATTTTAACCAAAAAAAAACTGTTTTATTGAGTGAATGAAACATTTATTTGTAAAAATGATATATTATTATATTTGTATGAAAAGAACATTTACAAAAACTTCTGTGTTAGAATGCTTTTTTGAATCTTTGGATTATATTATCAAATATATAACCTTATAATTGTTTAAATTTTATTATTTTTTATAAAAATATTTTATTGTTTATACATAAAAGAGACAGACATTTAAATAATAGAGATTTAGTAATTGAAATTCGCCCAAAAAGTCTCTGCACAAACACAATACATACAACAGAGGGTATTATATGTGGGATATCTGTGTATAATCGTCAGGAAGGGCACCCTCTACCACTTTACACCGTTTCTGCTATCAGTGCAAACAATATTCTCAATTCATTATCCATCCCTATGCTTTTATTTCCTGTACTATAGACATAACTTGTGAAGGTTACGTTTCGTACGATATCCGCTATTTTGAAAACGTACTATGCAAACGCATTTTAGTTGATGACAGAAATTGATAAAACCCAATTGTTCGTTTCGGAAAACGTTTCGCCTCGCACGTTTATTTTGTTTACTTGTTGGTCGGACGTATTATTTTTTTTTATTTACATCGATGTTAGGTTATATAAATACGTATGGGGTCGAATAAGAGATATTGTTGATTTTCGACGGACTGCGATTGAAATGATAATATTTAACGGAACCGTTCGCAAGGAAAATAATTAAAGTGTTTTGATGGTAGAACAATGTTATTTTTTATACACGCGCCGATGATAAAAATAAATTGGAAATTTGTTCAATATTTTTCTATTCCAATAAGGTACTAGAATATTTTTTTTATTATCCCTTTTTTAATTAGACACAAAGATAACAAATTTTCAGTAAAAATATAATTTGAGATTATTGAAAAGAATGATGTTTAATATTGGAAATCTAATTAAAATTTGATAAAAAAATCAAATTGGATTTCTAGTGAACTACAAATGAAATTCAGAACTGTTATAATACATTTGTATAAAAGACTTCCATTAAAATTTCCAAGAACACAAATTGTATTTATAAAGACTTACACACTTCTAAAGTTAATAATTACAAAATATTATACACAACACAATTTACTTTGATCAAAGTATTTCTTAATATAAATAATATGATTATTTTATCGTAAATTTCTACAAATTAATAAAATTTCGATTATAATAATTGTTAAATGTACAAGTAAAACAATTATCTAATAATGTCGATTAAGTACTTTTTGATATAACTTTTACACTTTACTAAATTTATTTATATTTAATTAAATTGAAGATGAAAGAAGTATTAACAGAAAACTGTTTATTTCAAAATAATTAGGTTTTTATTTAATTAATTCGTTACCTTTTTTCAAATAAATTAATAAGTGAAATTTTATTAAATTATTAATATATATATTATGATTTTATTGAATTATACTTTTATGAAGGAAACCTTAATAATTTATATACATTTTTAAAATAATGTTTAATGATAAAAGTATACTTCTTATGAAAAAGTAGCAAACGTATATTAAATATTTTGAAATTTGAATAGAAATATGGAAACATTTATATATTTTAACACCATTTTTATGATTTTCACATTTACTACGTACAAGATACTAATATAAAATTGAATAAGACACAAAATAAGATTAAATATAACATACTAAATGTAAAATTGAATTAGACGATTGTAAAAAACAGAAAAGTAAATTTTTAATCTTTCTTAAAAGCTATCTTCTCTGGAATAAACTGCATTCGTTTTTCTCTCAATAAAAACTCTTAAGAATAAGTTGTCCTGTTGATCTTCAACTTCTTAAATCGTCTGTCTATTCTTTACTACTAGTTTCAGGATAAGTGACTATTTGTTATCTACTAAGGATGTCACTCATACCGAAAATAGTAGAAAAGAACAGTCAGTTGATTCAAAAGGATGAATACCAGAAGAATAACGAATCAACTGAGATCAAAAGTATAAAAATTGTCAAATATAAGCTTTGAGAATAGATAGAGGAAAATTATCAAAAATTTAATTGTTTTTTTTTCTATTAAAATCTGTTCAATCTGATTTCTTGTTCTAAGTGAGTGTACTCAGATATGTACTATTACTTGATTTATACAAGAATAAAGCCTGATTTTCTCACAGCATAGAATTAAACGTTAAAGAATTACTTTGGTCAATAGTTATATGAATGTAGCTAAAATTATTTCTGTTCAGGCAATTTTCATTCTCCCACAAATTACATAACCTATTTATAATCAAAAAATTGTTGATTATTAATTATTAAATTCTTGATAATTTGTATTAAAATGGTGGATTCATCGTTTCCAGATAATGAATAGAGTTATGAAGATGTAGTAGTCGTCATAAAAGTAGATATAAGCAAAAATAGAAATGGAGAATGATTAATTATTGAATATTTTTGATCAGAAAGTTTTTGGACAGTTTGTCAATGGTCGATTCTCCGTTATCTCCTTCTTGTATAATGGGAGTATTGATAAGAAATATTTTAGCTATGAAATCAGATTTATACATTTTTATATATTTGAGAAAGATTACTGTTATAATTCATTATTAAATTACATTTTAAATGATCACAAACTACAAAAATGTACGAATTTGAATTATATCCGATTACTAATTTATAAACTCAAGATTTTATTTTTAAAAAAACGTTTTTTTGGAATAATTAGTGAAATTTGTCTCTTATATTTTTCCTCCTCTCTCTCTCTCTATAGAGAGAGAGAGAGAGAGAGAGAAGAGTATTATTAATTTCAAATATCTGAGTTATTCAAAAATACCCAAACCATAATGCAATAAATTGACACGAATATGATTAAGAAAAAAGGAGATGACGGCCCTGCGAATATCCTCATTTGCCCGTTCTATTCGTGCCTGGAGCAACGGGTTCAAGTGTGCATTGAAGCCGAAGGGGTTTGTTCCAGAGATAAATTGTTGTATATAAAACTCGTTAACGCGATAGGAAGCTGAAGATATTGTCGTAACATACGAGTATTTAAGTCATAACGTTGTTATTTGATGAAGGTTTTATTAAAGTGATCGCCATAGGGGGCGTTTTGTAAATTGTTCTCTATTAGAATTTTACTGCCAGAAACGATTTCACTTTATTAGACATCGACTTTGCGTTTTAAGATATCGTTTTAAATAACGGAGGCACATAGAGGAATATCGCTTTACCTATTTTATATATATATATATATATATATATATATATATATATATATATATATATAAATAATTTAAAATACGTTTTATTCGTTAAACATCAAAGACAAGTTTAACAGTTTGGTACAAAGAAAATGTTCTTAACGATGGAAAAAACCAGCATCTATAAATAAATTACACGTTGAAAAGATCTTTGTAAAATTATACTGTGTTAGATAGATATTTCAAAGAAAAAAATGTATTGCGGAAAGGAAAATTATATTGTCTACTGATTAATATTTTGAACAAAATTATTTTTTTAGAAAAGAAACATTGAGCGATTCAATATATAAGAAAATGAAATGACGCTCAGTGCTTGAGTCAAATTATTCAGATTTCGTAGAGATTGATTTTTGTAAAATATCTGAAATGGTAATTAACAGTAAAATCTGTCTGAGCAGTCGTTGCTGATGTGGACTAAGATTTTAATTAAAAATATAGGGAGAAGAGTACGGACTAAGTTTTTAATAATGGAATAAATTAAATGCGAGGAAAATAAAATTATGAAATCAATTAAAACGTATTTTTTACTTACAAGAAATGCTTTCTTTGCATTAAATGAGATTTGAAAATAAATGCACTGAAATTATAATCATAGAATGTAAATAATATATATATATATAGAGAGAGAGAGAGAGAGGAAGAGAGAGAGATCAGAAATTCTATCTGATTTATCTTCAACAGATATATTTTTATTACTATTTAAAAAGTATTTCAGTGGCTATTTGTTTTTATGAAAAATTTAAATTATCGAAATAAATATTTATTTATAGTTTTGAAATGTAATTCATACAACATTTAACAAGTTAATATCGAATCAAAAAGAATTAAATATTTTGTTCTTCATCACAGGATTTTTTCAGAAGCAAATTGTCAATAATCATCAATTTCTCGTTTATTAATTCTTAGAAAGAAATAATTCTAGAATAGTAAACATCAATTAATTCTAATGTCTTGCACAATTTAACATAAAATGAAATCTCAATAATAATATATTGAATTGTGGTTTAATATTTGAAAATCTGATTTGTAAAAAGATTTTTTGTAATTACTACTCCTCAGAAGATGGATTTGTTAGCAAAATGCAAATAAGTGACAATTGAAATAAGAAATAAGTAACTATTGATCATTTTTTTACATAAAAAATGATTTGAAAATTGTTAAAATATTTATTTATAAAAATAAAAATGGATATTTGTAAAAAACATTTATTTAATTATCAAGAAATGTTTTCAGACTATTTTGTCAATTTTTATAAAACTGCGGTATGATATCTTTAGAGAAAATTTAAACATAATTCAAGAAAATAAACTAGTAAGAAACTGTTACGAAATTAAATATAATACGAATAATAAAATAAGTTCTATAAGAAATTTGAAATTGTTGAAAGAAGGTGTACTCAAAAAGAAGTGTATTTCTTAATACGAATGAAAATGTTTATACGAAAGCGTGTGCATGTTTAAAGTAGTAATTTTTGTTACTTTATATGTACACGAATGTATACATTTTTATATAAAAGATCAAATATGATCAAATGTCAAATACGCATTTAAATATCAATTTCAAACGAATTCCGAAACGAAACGAGAACGAAAAAAGGAAACGCCGCCAACAAATCAACAAACAAAATACCGTAAATACGTTCCTCCACGGTCGACGCAATTCTAAGCATTCTATTATAAGGATTATAATACGAACGTCAAATATCTCTCTTTTTAAATTTTTTCATCCGAAACATGACGATATATCATGCGAAGATCGGAGTGGTGCGGCGGATGAACGGACGGACGGATAGATGGAAGAGGGTATAAAAAAAATGAATAAATTTCTTGAGCAGCAATTTGTTCCACGGTCGCTTCGCCACATTTGTTCCTTATTTATTCTGCGGTTTCTGTTCGACCGTGAACTCGATGCTCTTTGTTTCGTTTATTTCGTTCCATACGCGCACCGATTTTTACCTCAACAGTTATAAAACTTATCAAATCGTGAAAGTACGTTCGGGTGTAGAGGGAAAAAATGTACGTACAGAACCGTAACTAAATTCTTACAATATTGCAGAAATAATTCATAATGTCACTATCAATCATCACTGACAATGAATCATTTTGGAAACGGCGTCAAAGATAACTAACGCACTGACGTTATACAAAATGGACGTGTTTTGCAAAGATCTCAACGTTTACTACACGTATAATTTATTTTATTGATCGATCATCTAATTTCTAAAGAACTGACAGAGGGAAACAGTTAATAATAACGAGAAGTACTTCACTATACGCAATGCTGACATGGAGGAAATTCAAACCAAATATATATAATTATATTTATTAATTTTTTTTAAAATAAATTTTCGAATTCATATTTATAAAGCTTTATTAAATATTAAAAAATCAACATTTTTGAAAAACACGTTTTATTTTTTTTATAAAAGAATTATTTAATAAAATTAATGTAAATGGAAAAAATTACAAGTAAACAAAAATTATATCGTTCTAAATAAGTATGTAAATACAATTCTGAATCTTTTAATCATTTATTTACTCAATTAATTAAAACTCGAAAATGGCACGAAGTAATTTTTCTTTTGAATTACTCATTATTTAATATCAGTTTATGTTTATGGGACTTGAAAGTCTCAAGGGTACAAAACTGTTAAAATGAAAATATTATAATATCTAATATTTTTATTACATCTTAGGAAAATACGAACATTTTATTTTATTTTAAAGATATTTCATACAGAAAGTTTTAGAGATATCCATCTGGTTTAATTTTCTTCACACTGTTTTCTGTGAAACCATAGGGTTCCACACAACCTTTTCAGGAGTTCTGCGAGTCAAAATCAAAATTAGAATGAATTTTCCAAGAAAAAATCCGAAAAGTTAAAAATTCAAAATAGCTAATTTATAATAATTTCTTTTATTTCTATAAATACTTATTATTATGTGGTAAAATTGTGTTTATGAGCACAAATTACAAGCTTGCTCAATCACATGCAAATAATAAAATTTGGTCATATAAGATAACTGATTTTAAAGCTTGTGGTGAACGCCTCTTGAGTTTTCTGGGGATGGCAGGGGTTCCGCAAAAATAATGTATAACCTTAACGGTTCCGTGAGTCGACAAAGTTTGAAGACCACTGATCTATTATATGATATTTGTACAAATTGAGGGTACAATAGATGCATTAATAAAAAGTTTCACCGGTTTTAAATATAAACATAGTTAAGAGATATTTAAGTATGTATCTTATCATAATTCCAAATGACAAGAAATTAAGCAGTTTTGTTAATATTTTTATACTTATAAATTAATCAAGTAGGATAAATTAAATCTACTTTTTTATTTCTCATCCTGTTTAGGTTTATTAATTAACATTAATTTTTATCGACCTTACTTTATCAACTCAAAATTTATCAATGTCTGCAACACACGATGGAACACGAATTTTCTCGAAATTATTCCGAAAATAGCTGAAAACAAGATCATGACTTCTCTCAAAATGTCTTGTTTCTTTAAAAAGATTTTTATAATAAAATTATGTCTTAAAAATGAAAAAGAAATAATCAAATAATTATTTATAGAATAACAATTAGTCAATAGAATTTCTATTCATTCCACTTATTATTAAAATAATAATTCAAAACTATTTTAAAAATTATCTTATAATTATAGGATATACATAAAACAAAATTCCAAAAAAAATTTAAATTTCTATATAGAATACTATAAATTTATGTAGGTAGATAAATATATTCTTTCATCACGAATTAATAAAATTATTGTTATAATTAAGAAAAAAACTGACCTGTAATCAAAAATATATTTCGAGATTCGATGAATCATTGAAAGTTTACTTGAAGATTAAGATTGATCGCAGCCACTCACCTGTAACAAAGAAAAATCAATTAATAATTAATACACTCAATTATATATGTATATATATATATATATATATATATATATATATATATATAAATACAATAAAATGAAAAGAAAATATTTGCAAACTACAAGTAATTACTAATTACCACAATATAAACTCTTTTTTTCTTCACAACAGTATTAAAATCTGTTCTTCATTCCAAAGTTTAATTAATTTCTTTAACTCTTTCAGTCCTATTGGTTGAGTATTCAACCAGATGTTGTGTTTTAGAGAATTTCATTTTCTTGTATATAAATTTCGCAATTGTAGGATAACAAGTGTGCATGAGTTGTTGCACAAGTTTAAAAATAAACTGTTTCGTTACTTTTTAATTAGTTTTTAACTTTGTTTACTATACTGGACTACATGTTATTGTACATCATTTGATTTTACTACTCATAAGACAAAAATCGAGATTTCTACTCATTATGTCGAAACTTTATTAAAATTGTTTTATTTTTATTTGGAACATAAATAGAGTACAATTTATTTATTATTATTATTTAATTATAAGAAATGTAAGAATTATTTGAATGTTAAAGTAGAAACTAATTATATATATATATATATATATATATATATATATATATTAACTTTAAATATTAACCATGTAATAAATTTCTTTCTCAAAATAAATTCAATAATTTACACACTGAAAAGTGAATATAAAGCTTAGAGAGTTGAAGCTTGAGAGTTTCGTATTCAGTATTTTTATGTACTGAAAAATTAATATAATTTCAGTATTGTCATGTTGAAAAATCGAGTTTTCTTTCTTTTCCTTTTAAAAACAAATTTCAACTTCCTTGTAAAAATCCAATTATATCCATCTTATGTTTTGTCCTAATCTCATTTACATATTTACATATTTCATTTCATATATTTTCGTTCGAGCAATAATTTCAAGTATCATATTGTCAACACACTTTTTACTCTGAAGACATAACGTCTTTGTCTCATATTATTTTCATAAAAAAACGTCCCGTAATTCAACAACGTCGAGTGATACATTACATTTGGTACAGAGTTACACTTTTTATTGTAGTGACGACGACACGTTGAAACATCCAGATACAATCTCTTAAATTTCAAACAAAAAGCGGCCCATAAATAAATAACCCCAAACACTTGCTGGAACGTTTGTCGCACGTTAACATTATCGTGTACGAAACTTTAATCTTTGCCCGTTTTAAATGAAATTATTTATCATTGGAGGCGAACGTGTTCCACGTCGTACACACTACACGTATAGGTGTTAAAACAATAAACAAGGTATGCGTTCATTGCAAAGAATTATCCCTTATATCATTACACAAAGAGAAAGGTGCGCATAACAGAAACAATGCCTACACAGTCGAGCACTGTTTACATATTGTAATTTAACGTTAACTGCGTGAAATTTGTAATATTTATAGCGTACGATGCGGCCCTTAATGTCCCCAGAAATCATTTTTATAGCGTTGAATACCCTTCACTGCATATTGTGTTCACTAGACACACAAACACGCCGACGTAGTGTCTTTCTGGCGTCGCTGTGTGCGTGTTTCAGAGCTGGTAACAGATTCCGAACGGTGTTCTGTCACATCCACCATTTTTATGTCACTCCCGGCGAGTTATTTTATAAGATGGCCTTAATATTATCAACTTGAGTACTGAAACGACATATCCGCTTGATTTAAGGTGACAGCGTTAACAAAAAACAAACAGCGCCTGTACAAATATATAACAGGCATCGGAAACGGTTTATTTCTGACAGGATATATCCCGCGGGATGTCGAATATAGTTGCGATTCAATACGCGTTTTAGTAATTCGCACACATTAATTTTATTTATGTGAAAATAAAATCTTCTAGAGTGATAAGTCTAAAGGAAACGAGCGTCGACATAGAAATTGATTTTTAAATATCATCCATAATGTTATTTTTTTACTTTTTATCAAACTGAAAATTAGATAAAGTTTCACAAATGAATTATTCTTTTATTCTACAAGCTACAAACATTTTTTTTAATTAGAAATGTTAAATAAAAGATTATTGATCATTTATATTATTATCTTTGCGCATTTCAATAATAATTTTACTATTTTCAGAGCAATAAGACACAAAAAAAATCTTTTCAAAATATTTTTGGTGACCAATAAGACTTGCAATTTTTTTTCTTTCTATGTTTCATTCTATTTTCCTCTTAATTTGGACGGGCTATGTACTAGTTGTTTATAATACGAGCTGTAAATATTGGGTCGCTCGTAAGTAATGCAATTTTTTAAAATAAATTTGAAACAGTGAAAAAAAATTGACATTTTAATTTTGATGTAAAATATGTTATTTGCAACTTTTTCCAATTTTATTTTCAATTTTCAATACCCTGAGATAACACTCTTTGAAATTTGCATTTAAGAAAGAGTCGAACTCACTTCGGACATCATTCTCTAAGCCATTTTCCATTGATGTGATTTTTGAGGCTTTAAAACAGATGATAATCCGATTGTGTTACGTCAAGGAATATGGTTGATGAGTCAAATTAACTTTCATATTTACTTTTATAAATGAATCTTTCTTTGTCGTCATAAATCACAACTTTATTAGTTTAATTATTTCAACCATTTTTGATTGTTACTTATACAATCATCTTCAGAACGCTCAAGTGTAGAAGTATATTAAGATTTTCTGTATTTTGACGATTTAAAGATGATAAAATTGTCAATTAAATACACATAAACAATAATAAAAAATGATTTATTAAACATTTTTGAATAAAAAATGTTTTGTGGTTAATGAGGTGAAAACAGAATTCATCTGTGAAACAAAAAAAAATATTTTTATAAACAGATTCATAATCAATACAATGTACGATTATAAACAAATTTAAATTGAGAAAAATAGTGACATTAGAATTTAGTAAACAATATTGTATTTTATTTCATGTATGTATGTGTATATATATATATATATATGAAAAATAAATAAAATTCGGTTCAATCTAATCCTTAAAGATAAAAAAAATTCATAATTCCAGATATCAAGTCGCAATCACTGCAAATAGAACAATAAATTCAATAAACATTACAATAATATATTTAAAAGTTTACAAAAACATATTTATACTATCCAATATCAACAAACTAAGAAAAAAGTAAAACAGAAAATATAAAAAGTGATTATTGGAGAATATACATAACACTGATATTTATAAAAACATAAAAGTAATTTGTTTCCTTTTGACAACCACGAACAGTGTAATCGACTGAACAAAAATGTAATTAGTTTAAGCAATCTTTTTTTTAAATGTCAGCAGGTGAAACAGACTCCTATCAAAAAATATTCGTTCTTTCATTAATTATTCGCCCATTTAGTCGCATATTGTTTCTCATTCATATGCTTAAACAGATTAGAGTTAAATAAACAAATAATTGTTATTAAAAACTCTTTATTGATTATATAATTTACAGCTATCCTCGTGTTCTACATAAATTATTTGTACATTTAACGTGCATATATATATATATATATATATACAGACGTATGTTTTCAATAATCACCAAACTTACATAACTGTTCATTGAATTGAATTGTTAAATGGCTCATAAATTATTGTTATATATTGTTTATTCATTGAAAAAAAATTATATAAAAGCGTATTATAGTTAGTAAACACAATGGAAATAATGTTAAATTCATTTATAATTAGGTTTGAACAAATGTAAATTAAATATAGATTTGAATATATTGCAAAATTATTATAAATCCATTCCCAGATCGAAATAAAAAATATTTTACATGGAATTTTCGAGCAAATCGATTCAGATTATTTTTAAATATTGCTTCAAATGATACCATAAACCAATTTGTCAAATATAAAATTATTTTTCACAGAATCTCTTTATGCAAAAAATAAATGGAGGATGGTTTTATTTATAAATGATGTCCTAATAGGATTTCTATCTTATAATTTCTTTTCAAAAAAAATTTAATTTCTATACAAGTATAAAATATCAATAGGATGTTGTGAATTAATTGTTGAATTATCAAAAAATGAGATTCGAAACGTTTTCTTGGAAATTGTATATCGAATGCTTTGATGCGGTCTGAAAAACGCGTTTATTTTTTTTGTCCAAGAATTCGTTTCATATCAATGAAAAATTGTTTGATCGAAGCTTATGTCTTTTTAGTATATTATTATCATGTAATATCATGTTGCTTCTTATTGAAAATGTCCTTGTGTTACATATATTTCAGCTAAACAGTCGGAAGTATTCAAGAAATAATTAAAAAATGCATTTATAGTTTGGTTTTCAGATAAAAAAAACCTGTTAAAATAAATAAAGAAGTGATTTAAAGAGCCATAAAATTTATTAAAAAAATATATTAGTTATAAACACTATGAGTTATTCATTATATGCTATTTTTAATTATTTTAAATGACCTTACAATATCGAATAAAAAATATATGAATAAATAAATATTTTAGAACAATGTCTACTATAATTAACAATCATTCTTAATTACAGTATGAAATAATGTAATCTAAAAAACTACAAACATAAAAGATATCAAAGTGAGTAAGAAATCCCAAAATCAAAATAAATTCAAAATCAAACACTTACATATTTATTCTCCTCAGTTTATTTTTTATAAATACAATACACATCTTATTGAGAATCGAGTTCAAACACCGTCTCTATTAACTGAATAAGTCGAACGAAGTTATAATTTGTGTTTCCAATTTGGCAGCACGACAAGTACTTGACCCACCATTTAGTGTTCAACGTTGAATACATAAGCGCTTCATATATGTCTTATAAATTAATATCAACGTTTTAGTAACGGATTAAATTGCTAATGCAAACTGCAGTTATATTGTTCGACTGAATATGTTTCTCGAACGACTATTAGTTTTGATTCTAAATGACTGTGTGATTGTTACGATGGTAATAACACAATCGTTTCTAATACGCTTTAAACGCTGAACATTTGACTTCTTACTGTATGCATAATTCATTGCATGTCGTCGAATCGGTGTCATTTTTAAGTCGACTGTAAGTGATTTTATGTAATTAAAATGGATTTTTAGAGATGTATTTATTATTATATCGTTTCTGTTCATTCCATGCACACTGAATAGAAAATAAATTGATATTTTTTTTTCGTAACAGCATTTATATTAAATGATTTTTTCGAATGAGCGGTTTTGAATAAAACGATAAGTACTTAAAATGAATTTAATTACAAATTTCGCCTTCACCAAGACTATATTTTTTTCGTCAGAGTATGAAATTTTAATGGATGCTTTTAAAATCAATATTTTACAATAATCCTCTTTTATACAGATTTTAATGATAATAAGCTCACTGATTAAATTTTAAAGATAATAAAACCGCATCACAATAAACGATTTTAATCGTACAGTCCATTTAATACTCAATAAAAAAAACTTCGTTAAATATATACAGTTTTAATATGAAATTTAGAACAACGAGATTTCATTTCCAGACATTGCACGTAATATTCAGTGAAGTTTCGCTCGATCGAAGACATAATTTCCGATAAATTTAGGGTCAGCCGAGTGTATTCTCGCCGCGAGAGTTCATGATTATGCACTGTACTACATAGATCAATTCATTGAAGATTGCTGTCTTGATTCGTATTGAACAATGACTTCAGATGACATTGACAAATGAGTATAGCCATGAATACTATTCTGTACCGTCGCGGTGTTACAAATGTTACAAAAACTATACAACGTCCTGCTTGGAATTAGTATTGAAATATTTTATTCATACGATTCAATACTATACAGCGGAATGATAATTTTTAACCTGTTTTTTTAAAAAACATACCAACTGTATCTATTGATTCAGTGTAATAATAATGAGAGAAATCTAAATTTTAATGATTTTGTGTTCAATAAAAAGTTATAATGACTTTAAAATAGGTAATATTTTATAATATTCATCTAAGACTGAGATTGTTAAACTCAATTGTCTGAAACTATTTAATAAAACAGGTAAAAATTATTCGCAAATTTTGACAGAAAAACGCATTCCTGTAATAAAAAGAACAGAAAAATATTTTCTTGAACTTCACTGTCTCTTCTTTTGTATTTTCTCAATTTCACTTCTTGTACTTTTTTCTATTTTTAAAAATGAATGAAAGAAACTCAATGACATTATAATTACCTAAAATAATTTGAAAATAAGATTTAATCAAGTAACAGGTAAATACTTGCAGAATTACTTGAAAAATATGCAGAAACATTCAAACAAATGTGTATTATTTAATAAACATCACTATAAAGTGGACAGATTGTAATAACTGTTTATAAAACGAAAAGTTAAATGTTTGAGATCAGACGTTTTGTTTTATTTACACTCAGATTTTTTTATATTGTGGTTTGAATTTGATTAAAAAGTTTCGTTTTTTCTTCATGATAACTAGGTTAGGAACTTGTGTCATTCCCAAGAAGTTGAGTTGTATTCTTTTAGATTGTTGTTTTCAACTCTATATTTTTAAATTAAATTTGGGCTGTAATCAAAATTGTTGTTAAATTGAGTTACTGAATTCAATTTAATATTGTTCAATTAACTCTAAGATTTATCAGAAAAAACTACAAGTAAATAAATACATACATTAATATTATTTTTCAAATGAAAATTTAGAAATTTTAAACGATTTTTATATTTTCATTGAAATTGAAATATTATTTCCATACATTTAAGAATTAAAAACGTGATATTTATATGTATTACATAAATAACTACTTAAGTATAGAAATTTATGTAGAATATACCTATTTATATATATATATATATATATATATATATATATATATATATAATTGCAGCAACAATGAGATTCTATTAAAACTGTCACGATTTAAGCTAGTTAAGTGGATCGTTCATGAACGTTTACAACGGTTCCATAACCCGTGAACGATGTACTGTTTAAATCAAATCATACTTAGACCGTCTTATAAAAGACTCTCTACCTGAGTACTGATCGCACGCCAGTGGCAAATAAAAACTTACGACAGTAATTACAACGTAATGACTTGTCGTTGCACAAGTAAAACGTAGAGATGTATTAAATGCCACTCTGTGACAGAAATTTGAAATGAATGTATGTGTGAGTGTGTGCGTTGAGTCGACATGGGTTCTGGAGTCAAGAACTCGTTTGCGGTGAACTTTGCTACGTGTCGAATAGTTTCAGGAACTAAGTAATTATGTTATGGCATTCTATAAGACAGGATGAAGAGGTAAGATGGAATCACAAATAAAAAAATACACATACAACTACTTTACACCCACTCACATACACACACACACGTATATATATATATATATATATATATATATATATATATATATATATATATATATATATATATATATATATGACTGGGGTTGTATATTTTTCTTTGTTGACATGTTATTATACACTTGTTTTCTTGTTAGCGTTCTGACACAAATTAGATTAAAAGAAATAACTATTAATGAGTTCGACATCAAGTTTTCTCATACTTGAATGTATTTTCTCATTTAATTAAATTACCTTTCTGTTTTCTCTTTATATGAAATTACAACGAAAACACTTCTGATAGTTTCAGAAGTATTCAATCTATTTTTATTTCATCAAAAAAGATTATTTTCGAAATTATGGATAATAATATTCGCATATGGTCGATAAAACTTCATTTTTTTCTAAATTAAATACTTAAGTTTGTTATTTTATTAGAAAACTTATAAGAAAGTTTAATTTATAAATTACTATAATATTATAAAATATACTTCTTGAAAATCAATCAATATCTTTTTAATTTCAAATACTTTTAAATTAATAAAAGACAATTATAATACAATTCTGGAACATGTTATTGATTTTTAAAATGTAATTTATCTCTCATTTCATATAATCAATTTTTTCTAATCAAAAATGTTCAATAAATGATTATTGTTCATTTCGATTATTACTTAAGACCATTTCAATAGAAATATTTTCATTTTTAGAGAGCTAAGACACAGAAAATATTGATCTATAAATGAAAAATTAGATTATACTGTGCTTTAATACTTTAAGGATGATTACATTTTCATAGAAATGTGTATAAAGAACAATCAAAAATGATTAATAATTACTTCTTGTATATTTTTGGTATATGTGAAAAGAGAAAAGTTAACCTGTGAAAGTAAAAATGATTGATGCATAAATAATTATTCATCTGCATTAATATAATTGCAGAAAAATAACTTATTAAATCTATAGTAATATTTCGTGATTTTTTAAGAAAAATAATTGTTCTAAAATTTTTAATTAATGATCACTTAATGTTTTAAAACCCAAATAATCGTTGTCGGAGACATGTGCGTAGAAAGACAAAATATTTATAAAAACTAATAGAATATACGATAAAATAATTAAAATTTAACAGTTACTGTTTTATCTTCTCACAGGTTTATTATTCAGAATAATTTTTTTATAATTGTTGAAAGCAATACTATTTTTGAATTCCTGTTTTGTACAACTAGTGTTGACAACTATAACCAAATGATAGATTTTCTTATTTCAGACTGTTCTCTCAAACTCTCCAAAACCCAAATTAGATTCTCAAAAACTATTTAATGATGACTCAATCAAATGCCTAATAATCATGGAACCAATTGTAGACAATGAAAAAAATAAGACAGCGGGTTCAAAGACCTTAATATAATGACACTTATAGTCTTTGATAATAAATTAAATCGATTTGTTTTTAAAAATTAACTTTATTTGAAACAATAAAGTATTAAATTTTTTTTCAAAGATTAAAATAGACAATCAATTACTCATTAAAAGGTAAATTGTGTATCTAAGTGATTTTTCTTTAGTATTTTAATTATAAATATTTTTATTTAAAATTTACACAATATTTTCATGAAATTTACACACAAAACCAAATATATTTCAATCGATCAATATAAGTGTATATATATATATATACATATATATATATATATATATATATATATATATATATGATTTATGTTCAAACAGAGTCAGGTTAGTCATATCATGAATATTTCTCATACGTACAGTTTATTATCTTGATATATAAGATTATTTCCAGCGCGTTTACCCAACAATCTAACCATGTAATCGCGACAAACAGAATCATGGAACCCGCGCCCACTGCGCTGTAAGATAAATCTGAACAATGGCATCATACGTGGTGAATTTTTTACGCGAAATTAAAAATTCAAGTCGACAAACATCTACATTTCGTGCTCATTCTGTTCACGATGTTGTGCTCTGAAAACGTTGTAGCGACATTGGGGCACCGGCTCTATGTATATCAGTTTATTCACGCAACAAGAACTCCATCACATGTAATATATATATATATATATATATATATATATATATGTCACGAATTCGGTTTCGGATATAATGTTTTATTCTACGGTCTAAGACCATTCCAGTTATTCATTAAACCTAATGTCTGCTGTGTAACATGAGTTCAAATAGTGGATTTAACTTTTGGTCAGCAAAATGCACGGATATAAATAAAGACATATATATATATATATATATATATATATATATATATATATATATATATATATACTTAAACTATACAAATCCTGACATTTAAACAAGATAAATGTTTCTGGATTGAATAATTATATGAAAACAGTAAGTCCCATCAATAGTGAAAAAATAAAATGAACTAAACATCTATAAATTAGTTTTATATAAAAAAAATATTCTCTATACCCTAACGAAACTCTATTCTTATCAAAATATTCAATAATTGATTCTTGGCTATTTAGAAAGTTGCTTATATTCATTTATATGGTAATCCAGTCATCCCAGAGCATTAAAGTAGAGAAGCTGTTTTTTTCTAATTTCAGAATCAAATAATTGAACATGTTTTAAAATCGATAATCGCGTTAATAAAATATTTTTTAATTAAAATAATAATTTATTTTTTAAAAAATAGGATTAAAAAATTTAAAATAGAAAAAAGTACATTTTTTTCTTAAAATAATAATTTAGAAATTGATTTTTTAATATTTAGATAGTTTATATGGATTTTGATAGCAATTCAATCATCTTCAGAGTTCTAGGATGCAGAAAAGGCTTCTTATTTTCATAATTAAGCTGATAATAAATTTTAAAATATATAATTGCCATAAAGAATTATTTATAAACAAATATATTAATTTGTTCAAAAAATAAATAAGTTATAAAATTGAAAGAATAGAAAGTTCATCTCTTCTGCTCTCTCTCTCTCTTTACACACACACACAATACATATATATATATATATATATATATATATATATGTATATTCAACATACAAAATTCTAATGTTTAAATAAAATAAATCTTTCTCCATTGAACAATTAAAATAATTCCAAACAAACCTCATCGATGTTGTACAAATGAAATGAAAAAAACTTTAAAAAAATTTAGAAATTATCAGAAATTTATTTTAGAAATGAATTTTGTATTGTTTAGAACTAACAAGACTTTCTTCCAATAAAAATATTCATTTATTGATTCTTCGTTCTTTAGAGACCTGCTTCTATGCTTTTTGTTGGTAACTCAATCACTATGGTGAGGAAATATTTAATTTTCAGAATACAAGAATTTTATATGTTTTAAAATCTATCATCGTTATGAATACAATAATTTGTTATAAAAGAAAGATACAAAAATTTTAAAAAACATAAAAATCCTCTAAATATTTTTTTATCGAAATGTGCAGTAATTTATTCTCGATTATTTAGATAGAGGAATGTATATATTCAGATACAGTTTCATTATCCTAAGAGAGTTATGGCACAGACAAGTTATCTTATTTATAGAATCAAACAATTAAGTCAGTTTTAAACTCTATAATTGTGATAAAGCACTATTGGTTAACGAATAGATTTATTTATTTAAAATAGGTTAAAAAGTGAAAAAAAGGATGAAACTTTAATATGTTATACCGCATATTTTGTGTATGTATAACATAAATATACATATACAAAATTATATACCAATTAAGTTATAAAATAGTCATAAGTATAATACAGTGAATCAGACGTGCAACCATCTTTTAAATATGTACAGTAGTTAGTACTTATCTATGTAGTATTGTTGGAAAGTACAGACAGCATAACTGCATTTTACAGTTTTAAAGTTTAATAAAAGCTCCTCAGTGAAATGTAACTTGGTTAAGTATTAATTGTGTTTATGCTCGTTGTTTAAAACTACCCATTACAAATTTGTACAAAGTACAAATGAGTATAGCTCGAGAACATTTCAAACACAAATAACTTATTTGAGATAATGATGACTGACAGGAATTATTTATCAAACAAATAAAAGTTTGTTCATTACTTTAATGAAACAAAAAAGGAACATGATTGTGATACTGTCTGAATAATGACTGTTTATCTTGTTATATAGAAATAAATATATTTTTGATTGAAAATATAAGATGATTTTGACTTTTTCGTAAAAAATTGCAAACATTCAATGATTAAAAAATTATGATAATTGATTTTTAATAATTTCAGTCGTAGTTGTGTGCATTTTGATAGCACCATTAATATCATTAAACTATGAAATAGAAAAAAATCTTAACGTGTAACGACAGCATCTATATATATATATATATATATATATATATATATATATATATATAATTGATAATAAAAATAATCAAATATTGAACCTTTTTGAATTATAAATATTATAAAATGAAAATAAATTTAGATAAAGTGTCAAAAAGTATAATTGTACGAAAGTAGAATTTTTCATATTCTAATATTTAAAAATCAAACAAACCTCCAATATAACCAGATAAAAATATACAAAGATCTTTTATATTCAAAATTTAGTACTAATTTTTGTATTCTCTTTAACATGGTAATTTATTTTTCAAATATTTTTTATAGTTAGGACAATCAGGAGAAACAGTAGAATGTTTAAAAAGCTTCTACATATTTCACAAACGAATTTATCACTCCCTAAACATTAACATTTTTTTTTGATAAAAATAGTATGTACTTTATTGATTCTTAAATATTAGAATATTTTTGAAGGTTTTTTAATTGAATTCTGACAATCATTCCATCACCTTCAGGGCGCTTAGTTACAAAATATATTTTATTATTCATTTCCTTAAAAAAACATTAAAAATATTCTCCTGTACCTCAAAACACGGACGATGATAGCATTTCTATCCGTCTAATAATCAATAAAAATTATCAACAATCAATTATTGAATATTTTTGACCAAGAATTTTTTTTGAGATTTTTCTAGGAGAATACATTCAATGAAATTAAATTTAGTCAGTGCCAAAAACTATTTTACACTATAAAAAAGTGAAAGTATTGAAAAAAAAGAATTGAAAATATGAAATTATTTGAAAAGATTTATTCTGCTATAAAGTTCTAAATTTTAAAAAATTTATTCATAAAATTTTACATATTTTTTAATAATAAAAATGTTAGCTCTGCGTATTTTTCTATTAATTTAAAAAAAGGAGAGAAAGAAATATGTTATAAGAAATAATGGATTGCGATGAATAATATTAGAAACAGAATATCAAAAGCTAATTCATTAGAAAACGTCAACAGCTCAGTTTGTTTATTATTCATCTACGATATTTATTAATAACATCCTAAGCTAATGTACACTTCAAAAAACATTTATTATACTGTTTTTGTTAAATAAAAAAACAATTCAAACAAAAATTAAAATGGAGAGTATTGAAAAATGTTAATTAAATCACACATTTTTCAATTAAAAGATAAAAAAAGCACAAAATTAAAATTGTGCATGCTTTTCTATCTATTTAATAATTAAAATCAGAAAAGATGGAAAAAGATAACGAATTCAATTATATCATTTTTTCAACTTTTACTATTCTTTTTATGTGTTGAGTTGAGAATATTTCAATTCATTCTATCTAAAATTAAACGTAAAATTAATAAATTTCCAAGAAAAATATAACAAGGACGTTTATTACATTAGATAGTTTTATGTATTCGTATTAATTAAAATGTTCTGCGGATAAGTTAATTAAAATTAAAACTGACACTTATAAAAATATAAAATTCCTCTTGGTTGACAACGAATAATTTTATGATATAGTTTTTGTACAACAGATAAAAAACATTAAACTTATTACTCGGAATGAAATTCTAAAACTTGGTACTATTTTTTTAAAGCATAATAAGACTTTAATTGATGAGAACGGGATTCGCAGAAAGTGTGAAACTAACATTTCGAAAATCCGGTTTAAACTGTTGTTCGGCTAACCGACGAATAAAGTTTTAGCGGGTATGTCGTTGTCACACTGGATACGTTGACGAGTTATTTATGAAAGTAAATACTGGAAAATAAACATCAAGAGAGACAAGTTAATATACAGTTGTATAGATTCGAAACGGAGAAACCAATTTAGTGACTTGATGAACGAAACGTGAGAAATTTTCTCTTGACAATTAATTGAACCGATTTGAATTTTAGGAAAATATCTTTTACTTTAGTTCATTCTTAGTTTATTATTTATCTTTCTCTCTCTCTCTCTCTCTCTATATATATAAATATAAATATAATATAAAATAATATTGAATAAATTCAGTCTACAAATTTCCAAATATTAAAAAATAATGAATAGAAATTGAAATGAATAGAAAACAATTAATTTATTTCCTGGATTTAATATACCAAAAAAGTCAACTGAATAAGAGATAAAAATGTTGCAATGGTTGATTTTATTTAATAATCATAATTAATTCAGTACATTTTTTTTATAGAAAACGAATGTGTATGGAAGAATAAATTATATTCCAATTCTCAAAATATTCTTCATAGTTTTGTATAAATTGTAAGGTTGCCATTTCAAAATCCTAAAATGATAAAGAAATATTTTAAGTTAGAACAGAGTTAGAATTGATTGATTTTAAAGAATTAGTTTTTACATTTAATAAATATTTCTGATAGACACTTTATAACAAATATATTTCATTCTCTTGATAAATAGTTAGAATATCAATTTGCAATAACTATATTCAACTAATGACATATTTTCTGATAGCTGGTTATAAACAAAAAAATAATCAAAAAGCTATTAGAGAATAACTCAAAAACTAAAACTGATCTTGAGAAATAAATATACAAGTGATTCGCTAGGACGACCCATACAATATTAAATATTTGATTATAATTCAGGTTTCAATTTTTATTATAGTTCTGTATATATTAATTTGACTAAAAACTTTACTACTAATTTGAATAAGGATTTAAATTTCAGTCAAGAATATAAATTCCAAAAACTTCATAGAATTTTATATATTAACGACTAATAAATAATGACTGTACTAAAAATTCAAAATATTCTTTTTAAATCCAGCTAACGACTTTACCTGTAAAATCTTTCTTTTATACTGACTGACTTTAGAGTGATTTAATTTTTTACTAAAAGAATTTTCCCTTGGAAATACTTTTGACACTAATTTCATTTTAAAACATATATATATATATATACACACACACATATATATATATATATATATATATATATATATGTAATTATGTCAGTATATCAAAAATAAAAGAACTTTAAGTAAAAGTTCTCCAACAGTGTGAAAAATTGTGTTTTCATTGAATGGCAGCCACCTTTGCTACAGCAATATATTACAGTTACATTTTTTCATATATAATGTGTATATGTACATTTTAGTATATATTATATATATATATATATATAGAGTAGTGCGTACAAAAACTTTACAATGTCATGAAAAGAAATTTATAGTTCTATAAAATGAATGTATGCTCCACACATTTCTTTACAAATATTTTGATTTTATAAGGTAGTAAAAAAAGTGTTTTAAGAAACAAGTAAACACTTTCAAACTGTTTCTTTATATTGTTCGCTTTTTTTCTTTTTCTTTATTTGTATGAAATATGAGTGTCAGGAAAAATATTAAATTTCGATTTTGCCAGAGATTGAATTTTTATATACTACATGTTTTTATTTTAGAGAATAATACACAGTTAAACATTTATTCACAAACTTGTATATATATATATATATATATATATATATATATATATATATATATTATAGTACAAATTACTTCTGTGCTTTTTTTTATAGAAAATTAATGTTTATGGAAAATAGAATACATTTCAATCCTCAAAAAACCCCACATTATTTCATATCACTTTGTTCGATCTGTAACTGACGAATCCATTATCGAAAAAAAGATTATTAATAATAAAAATTAATACAATACATCAATTTCAATAATTAGAAAAATTTGTATTTTTTAAAAAATTTGTATTTTGTTAAGATCGGTACTTAAAAAATTTAGAAGAAAAAGACGAAATATTTTAATTTAAAACAGAGTTACAATTGATTCAATATATAAGGGCAAATAATTATTTTTTACATCTAATATTTAAACAAAATTTTAAAATGATTTATTACTCAATTTAATACAGATTTATTTAACAAAATTTATTTAATAGATCTTATTAAGGAAAATGCTGCAATTTTATCTTTTTTACTTTCATAATTAACATGTTTTATTCTTTTTTTCTTTCCAAAATATACTTATATCATTTTTCATTTCAAATATTTATTCTTCTTGTTTCATTATTATTTAATCTACTATATTTTTATCTTCTTTTTTTATATTCATGAATATACCAACATATACAGTGATTTAAAAAGTTATCAATTTCAAATCCTAAAACGACAAGAAAATATTTTTACTTAAAACAGTTATGATTGATTCAATTTAAAAGCAATTAATTGATTTTTACACCTAATATATTTCTAGTTTATAAATAATTTAAATCTATCAAAAATAATATTTAATTAGTATTAATTTCAACGTTATTATCCATGAAACTTATTATTTTCATCTTGATAAATTTATTTCTTAAAAAAAAAACACATTTAAACAGTCTATCGTATCAAGAACTCTTCCTGTTTATTAAGTAAATCATGTACTTTTCTCATTAGCCATAAATAATAACACAAAGATAACAGATTGACATCATAAATTATATAAATACATTAAATTCAATTAAAACGATATAATTACATATATATATATATATATATATATATATATATATAAGATCTGTTTTCCGTAACGCGTCTTATCTCTTCTTAAAAACCAACTTCAACCCTTTCCTCAGAATTTATCGTGCCGTTTAAAAGATAAATACGCGAGATCCCGCGTCTCTGCTCTATTATTTCACTCCAGTATCCGCATACAAGCTCTTAAATGAAATTATTTTGCGTTGGTAATTCAACGCCTACAATTTTAATCCATTTACTGCATTTACTTTTTTAAGTACAGCTTCCGTTAGATGATTTATTGTCTGCTAATGTGTAGGTATCTCATGAAATTCGATGATAAAATCAGTTTTATGATTTATTTTCTATAGACGTATTTTATGTAGATATTTTTATAGAGATTAAAAGTAAAAAGTTTATGTTTGAAAGTATGTTAATAAAATTGAGTAGAGTTCTTGAGAAAGACATTATTATTTTTTAAATAGAAATGATACTATTTTTTTTTTAGAAAAATGTTATCGTTGATGGATATGTCTTTTGTAAAAGAATATTGAGCATGTTGCAGATAGTTAACAAGTGTTTTCATTGAAATATAAACTGGATAGTTTGTAAAAATTTATAAAATCAAGCGTTTAAGTATTAAAGATAAAGGTAATAAATGTTTAGTTCGTTCTTAAGTGTTCAATTAAGAGCTATAAAAGTAACTAAACAGTTGAAAACTTACAAAAAAGATGAACGTGATTATTAATAAAATTGAAACTGGTAGACGGAGCGTTAAATCGATTCCTGACATGTAAAGCATTAACTTTTTGTTTAACCACGTAAAGTTGTGAAGAAAAAGCGTAAAACCAATACCTTTTTAATCCAATACCCACCTGGAGGTAACGCGCTGCATTCACGGCAGACTGTTTGACCTCTGGCAAACGTTTAACACAACAATTAAGTTTGATTCTTCTTCATATACCCCAAATACAAAACATTCGAGTCACGTGCTTCGGATGTCTCTACTCGACTTTCTCGGTCGATAATTATGTACCCTACGGACACTTGCGGATTTTAAATGTTTGAATTTTCAACGTACAACGTCGCTTTAATGCGACGTCACTGTTACATGTTTGGAGGTTGTTTGGTGTTTGTTGATTTCTTTTCCGTTCTTCAGCTTTCTTTTTAAGAAGACAGCGAACGTTTCGTATAATCGACGAAGTTCATTTTAACAACTTTCGATTTATTTTATAACTTGTAGTGTTGTTTCCCCTCTATATTCTTCTACAAGAGAGAAGAGCAATAATTGACGTTGACTGAATGTATTTTCTTTTTAATTTTTTTTGTTCGTTGAAAATAATGAACAAGACTTGTAATCTGTAACGAGTATACCTTTTTAATTCTGTTTGTTTTTATGAAATCAAATATTTAATCTCTTATTTAATATAACAATTATTAAAGAAAGAACGAGATGTTAAGGAACGACTTACAGTACAGATATGCCAACGATAATTCATGAGAGTTAGATAGACAGAAGATGTTTTTAAAAACCCTTTTGAACTGAATTTCATAAATTATTATTAATAATTTCAAAAAATCTGTACAAGTGATAACTGAAATATTATATCCATATAAGATTCGATTTTGGATATAATAGAGTGTTACAGAAATTGCTTCATCTTCAGCTTACCACATAATTACAGTTTTGTAACAAGTGAAAAATTCAAAATAAGTCCAAGTGAGTTTTCAAATTTAAGTTATATAAAATTATACATATCTATCTATCTATATTATATATATATATATAGATATATATATATATATATGTATATATATATGTATTTATATATATATATATATATATATATATATACAAAAATAGAGAGAGATTGTTCTTTTGGAGAAGTCAGCTTAAATATTTGTGATAGTCAAAATTGTTCAAAGCTTCAAAAAGATTAGAAACGAATAAAAAATGAAAAAATGTACATCACTGATTTAAATAGCGATAAATAAGATTGTCTCTTTATCTGTCTGTTGTCTATCTTTGTCTATTGTCTCTAGATAAACCACTGAAAAAAATATTTTAATATAATTAGTTATTTAGTTAGAAAATTAATCACAAATATTTAATTTGTAAATGGAATAGTTTATTTATTTGAAATGTTATTAATATTCGATGAATTCATTTCTAGAATGTCTTTTCCTGAATCAAAGAGGCATATCATTTCTTATTAAATACACTTACGAACATTTTTCGAAAAAAAATACCAATAGAAATAATGATCTCATTGAATGTAAAACTGTATCAAAAATTAAAATTTGTCAACTATGAAATATTATTTTCCAGCTTAATGGTTTTATTAAATACTCGTTCATCATCTTATCATTCACTAAATCTATCCATTTATAATATTTATTGATTATTGTGCTATAAAACGTGATATAGGAAAAATGTACCGGATTCATTTTATATAATCGAATTTCAATTTGAATATTCCAAATATCAGAACAATTCAAAACTATCAACTCGACATTTTCAAACTGAATGCGCGAAAAAACACTGATTTGATTTTCTAGTTGATTAAATCGCAGCGAGGAACGATTCTTGACATGAATTTTTAGTTTAAACATCTGAATTCAAAAATAATACACTTTTATTTAGATTTTTTACTTTTTTATTAAGCATAACATATTGAAGTGGAGACCAGAAATCGATTCCATTAAGATCAGTAGTTAAATATTAGTTGTCATTATTTATTAGTTAAATATATATATATATATATACATGTATGTTTATAAGTATGATTGACTATGGGTAGGAATTTCTCAAAACGAGATATAGTTTATCCTTTCTTATCATAACATTGATTCGTTTTCTCTAAAGGACTCGGCAATCCGAAAAAAAAATCCATCGCAAAAAAATGTTTTCTCTTCCGATATTATTCCATACACATAAAGAATAACAAACAAACGAATAGAAATATCATGTAAAAATGTTTGACGAATAATATTTTTCCCTCATACCGACTTTATTTATCGAACGTTATTCTCTGTCCTCGTTCGAATTTCGTATCGACAACGTTCTCGATTGATTTCACTCGAAAGGAAAATTTTTCCGAGAGGAGAAATAAGAAAAAAAATTTGTTGCCAAACATCAAACGATAAGGACACAGACGCTCGTCTGCTTACATTCCGTAATAGCGTAGGTTATTTCTATTCGTTTGATAAAGATCGAACCGTGGACTTCTCTTCAAACATACCTATGATGTCAAATTTATATATACATATATATATATATATATATATATATATATATATATATATATATATATATATGTATATACATGGATGTGTGTGTTGTTTTTTTTATACTTGTATTGAATTATCTGATACGTATCTTTTGATAAATAACTTTCCACGCCTCTTTCTTTCATGCGAAATATTGCGTAAAAGTGGATTAATGTGACATAAATTAATATATTTTTTTCTGTTCTGTCTCTCTGTATCAATTTTCATGCTTGATTTATGTGAAGATGTAAGGATGAAGATTAAACGTGGATCAGTGTAAAAATAAAAAAAATCAGGAAACAGGATATGATTTTCAGTCTGGAAAATTTCCTTCAAATAAAAATAAGTATCGTATTTCATCAATGACATAATATGGTATATATATATGTACTTATAAACATACATGTATATATATATATATATACAAGAGAAAAATTCAAAATACAGGGTTTCCTATTTTATAATTTTTAATACAGGCAATACGTTTTACATGAGTTTCATATAGGCCCATATTTTCACTGATTTTGTCATAATTTCCATATTTATTGAACTAGTAATCATTGAAGTAGATAAAATAAACAAGTATCTGGTGATAGAAAGATATTTCTTAAAAAATTATTTACTTCTTGAGCTCTTTTTTGGATTTTCTTTTAGTTAATCTTGTTTTATAACAAGCTAAATTGATTATACTAGTAAGCGAGTGAAATTTATTAAATTGACTTTTTATATAACATAGATGATAGTCAAAACTTTTATTATTCTTGTGTCATCTCGAATTTTATAAAATAGAGAGATATGGTTCTAGAAAAAAACGTTTATTCTATTCGTTCACTCTATTCTATTTTACTTTCCAAGATGTAATGGAAAATCAAAATCTTATCTCTGACCACCATCTTTTTACCACCTGATCTACTGATATAATTAGTGTATCAGTAGACATAACAAATATGTTGAAAAATAAACTCAATATATATATGTTTATATAAATTTATGTTAAGGTAAACTCTTGGGATTATTTTATACCTAAAATTAAAAAATAGGAAATTTACTTCTTGACTCGTACCTGTATATCACAAAGTACACAAAATGTATGAACACTCACTCATATATTTTTTCTTTTTATATTTTATAATCTGTTCAATAAAACCTATATTCTCACTGATGAATATTTCCATTGATTTTTGAATAAATAACATACTATACTAGAAAAATACAAAAACTCTGACTGAATGAAAAATTATAAATTGAAACTAATGAATGTTTTTCTTTTTTTTTTAAAAAAAAACACAGATTTTATTCGCCATATTTGACTTTTTACTTTTTTAGACTGATCGTTTAATCATGAATATATGTATTCATGTGAAAATTCTATAAATTAGCATGTTCAAATCTTATTCGATATGAGTTCAGTTAGTAAATTTTTTTACATAACCGAGATAAACTTAGTTGTTAAACCAAAGATCTATCAGATGATACGTTTAGTTGAAACAAGTCGAAGAAGAAAGAAACGTGTATGTGTCCTGTAGGATTTAGATATAAAATAATAAAACAAAACGTACAGAGGAAAGCAATAAACTGAAGAATTATTAAAAAATCGAATTAATAATTTATACGAAATGTCACATGTTTAAAGAAAGAGAAATAAATATAAATCTGATTCATTTTAGAAACCAAAATAAAATTGAAAACTATTAATACATAAAATCAATTATAATAATGGTTTATAACGCTTTTATTCATGATTTTATCACTTATTCATACATTTTAAACTTATAAATTTCTCTTCCATAAATCTATCGATGTAAGAGTATAATAAAACTATTATAGAAATATACTTTTTTTTTGTATAAAAGATTATGAACCTTGTTTACTATAAAATATTTATAATGTATTCGTCATGAAAAATAAAAAACTGTAGTTAAGATGATCATGAAAATAACTAAAGGAATTTATTTTAATATCTGTTTTTTTTCTATAAACAAAAATATGAATGGAAATAATCAGAAATTCAGGAAAATGAAATATAAAAATATTAATATTTTCCGAACAATGTGTATAAAAGTCTGGAAATATTGTTATTTAATAATTTTGTTCTTGGAATTTAATTTGTTTTTTCTAGTTTTCAGTCTAGTAATTTTAACAAATATTTGTATATTCATATATATATATATATATATATATATATATATATATATATATATATATATATATATATATATATTCAAAAATCTCTTTTGAACATGTTTGCATAATACCAAACCATAAATCAATTTTATAACTGCATTAAATTCACTTAAAAGAAGTATATCATTGTAATTTCAGACATCTATGAAATATTCATCGCTTTAGACCGGTGTGAGATAAAAAATATATATATACACACCTCGGCCTCTGCTCTTATACATGGAAGGATGGTGTTGATGGTACAGTTCGGATGGTACCTATTTCTTAATGCATAAAATTATGTTTTCCATTTAAGACGTTTCGTGAAGAAAAATGAACAAAGGACGCACGGCAAGAAAGTTGATGTTATCACCTCCATCCAGGATGGTACAAAGAATCCTGTGGCACTGATGAGATTCAAATTTGAACTAAATAATTACATTACGAGTTATCTTTGAACATATCTGTGCGTAATCAAATCTTTCATAAATATTCTATCTCATAACCTAAAATTACTTCACAGTACTTCAAATTGAATGAGAATACTTTGTATATAAAAAAATATCCCATTCTATTTTTAGAGCAGTTTTATAAAAAGAAAAGTTCTATACAAAACGTATACTTTTTTCCTATCATTAAACATTCCATTCTACGAATTTCTGAATTTGACACAACTGCAAAATATTTAAACTATGCGGATAAATTTATAATTGATGATACTGCAGTAATGAAACATGAAAGTATTTGCATGTCTATTATTTGATTAAATCACGACTGAAAATTGATGTTGAATCAATCGATGGTATAAACGAGGTCCAGTGTAACCGTAAACCGAAGACTGTGTTATGCTGATGCAAGCATAATATCAATTATGTTCGAGAAACACTGGTGGGCGAACCTGTTATTTTTTTTGTAATGATCGTTCGTTTGGAAATTACAGTCGTCAACGTCGCTGCCAGACATGAAGGCTAGAAGTTAATTATCCACTCACTTTATACTTATTATTAATGAAATCAAAACTACACAAAACTAACTTTAGGAAGACTATAGAATTATATGTATATATATATATATATATATATATATAAATTAAATATTTTGTTTTATTAAATATTGAATTTTATTTTAATTTTGGAGATAAAGTTATTATTTAGTAAAGCAAATGACTAAAGTTTATTTACAGACTTATAAAAAGATCTATGGTTAAAACTTATTGTTTTAGAATGATAAAATACTTGTAAAAAAATAAATCAATACGCAATAAATTTATAAAGAAAAGCGCACAGAATAAACAAGAATTAAGGCTTTAAGCTTTACATTACCCATGTATTTCTTATATTTATCAAGAATGTTTTTTCCCATTAACAATAATATTTTTTTAAAAAAAAATCCAAAGGGGCTATACTTCCATCTCACTTCCCTCACCGACGCAATACTCTATCGCTCTCTATGTCTCTCCTCCTCCCCTTGAGATACGTTACTTAATAGGTATTAGAGGTCATGCGATTCTCATTAACCAATCAGAATGAAGATGACGTAATCATAAACAATCCTTGTTAACCAATTAAGACACTAATAAAAGACATCATCCCAGAGGAGGAACAATATTTATTTATAGTGAAATAACTATCAGTTTTGATAATATTTATTATTTTACAGTAAAAAAACAGTTAGATCTTTATTGAAGAGAACATCTGTTAGTTTTTGAAATGAATAACACTTTTTATTTTCTTGTCTATTCGTAATTAATTTCATTCAAAAAGTAACTGGATTTAAATCATTCGAGATTTTGGAATTTTATGGAAGAAAATTATCATATTTTTCTATCCGAATTCAATTTTGAATCTGAAACAAAATTCAAGGTATTTTAATAAATAAATAATTAAATATTTCTTTTCATTTTATAGAAAAACTAAATGTTTAATCATATAAATGATTTTATAGCTTGTTGAGGTGGTTTAAAAATATAAAAATTATCTCTAATTTAATTTTAATTTTAAGAAAAACAATTTTATACCAACAAATGCTTGCAAACTTATTTTTTAAAAAAAGATTTCAATATTTTCCTTAAAAAAGGAAGATTATCCGAAAGAAAACAAATCGAATATTGAATTCTCCTGTAAACGTTGTATATGTTGATCAAAATAAACTTTAAGTTGATCTTGAAAGAACAAAATATCGAGATTGAAACCAGAATATGGCAGATGTATATACATTTACTTTAATATATAAAACATGTACATGCATGTACGTATCAAATATCCATCACAGTATATCTATAACGTATCGCACTCTCATAGAACATAAAGCGATTTGAATAGAACAGTATTGGGAATATTGGAACAAAGGCATGTCGTGCATTCAATACGTGGTACGACCATACAGAGAGTATCTACTTATTAAGTAGAGATTCCTTTTCGGCATCAGGTAAGAGGCAGGTATAACCATACGCTTTTTTTTCCTCCACTGCTCGTCTGAAACGTGCCTCGGCTTAAGTGAGCTACTCATACAGCTATATAATACAGACGATGTTCACGGATAAAGGAGCTAGTGTGGCTCTAGATCTCGCTGCGAGCCTATTTCACCCCACACCGCACACACACACCCGGTTCGACATCGGTCGTTTATAACGAAGTAAACCACTTTCTTTGTCTACTCAATTTCATTTGAAATTATGTTGATTTTGTATTTGCGTCGGATGATAAAAAGTTCAAGGTTTGCGTTTCGACTTGGAAGATGATACGTTTTTAACTTTCCGGAGTAATGTATCGAAATTATTTTAATTCTGTTAAGCGTGTAATTAGATTGGAATTAAAATACACCTCCATGTTTTTTCCATCTTTCCCAGAGTGTGTTTCCAAGAAACGGGCATGAATGGAACGTAACTTTAAATTTCAAATATAACTCAATAATAAACTCATCGTTGTTTTTAATGAATAACGAGCACGGACGAAAATTAAAAGTAAATTTAATTTATTTATATAAAGAACGAACATACAATGTAAATAATGTTTCAGTTCTTGTTATTTATCAATAATGCGTAGACGCCTTTCAGATCAGAACACAATTCTTCGTTATTTACTTAACAACAACACTGAATTGATATTCAAATTGATCCGCGATATCGTTTTTTTGAATGCGGTATTAAATTTCAACAGATTATATTATTATTTGAAATATTTATGCAAATATCAACTTTTGTATTTGGAAAAATATAAAAAACTAATTCCGTTAAATTATTCTTAAATTTAATCTGTCAATTAAAAAAGTTACCAATTTTAATTACTGTTTAAAAAAAATACACATCAGAATTTCTATTCTACTATTGTAAAAAATTAAAATGATTTATTATTTTTAAACGGAAGTATTAAATTAACCCACTAGCGTTTTTATTTCTGATTCAGCATATTATTGAAACTATTTTTTTCTCAATTAAATTTTTGAGAATCTATCATTGTTTTCACAAAATAAATCATTCTTCCTATATAAAAAAATGTATTTTTAGTCAAATGTTTTATAAATAATTTTCGTTCATAATTAATTTAGAATTACTTGTTAATTTATCAAATTATAAATATGGAAAACTAACTCAATGTATGCTAAAATTATTTTTTAATAACAGAAAATGTATTGTTCTGTCAATTTTCATCCTTTCGGGACAGCTGAGTGTTCAGTGGAGAACAGATACTAAGATAAAATCTGACAAGAAAACATATTAACAGGATTACAAGTACATAAACATAGAATTAGAATTGTAACAGAAAATATATGCGAAAAGCTTAAAGTTTAACTTAAATTAATTGATAAAAAAATTCACCGACTGTTAGCATTTATTTTATTAACTTAACTAAATCCTTGTTCAATTAAGATTTTTATACAATTTTTCTAAATGGAAACTTCAAAAGTTTCAAAGAAACGATCTGTTAATAAAATATTAACTAAAGCTTGTTATTTGTTTCTTCTTCTTTAATACAGATACTTCGAAATTGGTTTGATAGATATCTTTGCTTTTCCGAACACTTTATTTATCTTTACTTTCTTATTTGTAATTCAGAAAAGGACTGACATACTTTTTATCTTAAAATAATTATGTTTTTAAAGAAAATTGATTAATTCATCCATGTCTGAACCTCGTAGTGTAAGCAATAATTTTAATAAAATGTTTTAAAAAAATATTTAAATTTCTAATTTTCATAAAAAAAATAAATAAATAAATATACACCTGATACAGATATTTAGATAAAATAAATAAAACAGGACGACCGAAGATCAAAGAGTGGTTTTAGAAATAAGTACTGGGGAGAAAGTTTTCGCTTCAATAAATTATCTTATTTTATTTAATCTCCTTTTCAATGAATTATCTCTTATTTAACACGATATATATACATATATATATATATATATATATATATATATATATATACAAGTATATATATATACATATAACGTACAAGCATATATGTATGTCCAATATTTCATTTTTTTTTCCTAAAGAAAAATGCTTAAAACTAATCTCACGAAATGGGTTACCATGAAATATTTTTTGCTCTTATCCAAACTATAAATTACTTTAGTCTTTGACATTTCGTTAACGTGCTATACAAGCCTGGCTGTGTATCATTACGAAAGTCTCCTCGCTGGAATATTTTTTCGCGTTCTTATTTGAACTTGCGTTTTTATTATCACTTTTCCGATAAGTTTCGACTCTTAAACGGCCGAAAATAGATCAAATTCGTACATTATGACTATTTTATTATCTATTAGAGGTCGACGTTCCCTTTTTGTGGAAATATTGAATCGATAAAGAAGATATTATGTACGAATTGATGGTTAAGGGAATATTAAATGAATGTCATCATCTATAAATGTAAATAAATTGATTATTTATGCAAAAGAATTTCTTTAATTGATCTTTAATATAAATAAGTAGTTTTTTTAATATGTTTATACACCAAGAAAAAAAAGATTATTGAATCAATTTTAATATCATCGAGTTAATTACTTCAGAAATATTAAGATTAAAAAAATCTAATAATAGAAAAGAATTGATGTGAATTAAGATAATCATAAAATTATATAAAGTATCTACAGGATATACCAAGCTCTAGGTAGTGATATTATTTTAGTAAAAAAATCGTAATACAAAACTATAAAGAGAAGATAATTCCATTATTAGTTTTCGTCCCATAAAAAAGAAAAAGCGTAGATGTTATAAAATCGAATCCTTTTAACAAAACTTTATATAGCAGTAACCTAAATATGTATATATATATATATATATATATATATATATATATATATATATATATAATGTTATAAAATGTTTATTGAAATATTTTATTGAAAAGTTTCCATATTAAACCGAAGAAAAAAAATAGAATGTGAGTGACAACTGTAATATGTAAGATATTCACAGAAAATTCCAGAAAAATCGTATACTAGATAATAGGGTAATTTATTCACTAATTGGAATATGGAAGAAAACCATACCGGATATTATTATGCTTGGCTGAATTATAATTGTCTTAAAATTACATGGAAAATAGAGAGTCATATGTACGGACGAAATTGTTATAAAGTTGTGCGAAGAAATCTTCCTCCAATTAAATCTGTTCAGGAGATTATCCTGACGGAACGAAATTTTATCCTCTTAACGTATGGCGGGCTGCATTATGCGAATCTTAACAAAAATAAAATAAGAACGTACAAACGAACGAACGAATGACGGTTAGATATTATCTAATATTATTCCATTATTAAATATATTCAGCGTATTCGAACGGATCCGGAATTGTGATGGATACAAATTGATGCTCATAGAATCGGTATATCGATTTAGAAATGAATGGCCGTGGATGTATGCAAGGAGATATTGAATTTTGATAATAGTAGGAGGATAAGAAAAGATTCAAATAAATTTAAATTCTTCCTTTTAAACTTAGTATTAAAACTTGAATCCTTAGCAAATGTTTTAACAAAAAATATTGTCATAATACAGTTATAATAGTGTAAATAAATTCAGTTTCGCAAATGAATAAAAAATTAAATATCTATAATTTTTGAGATCAAATTCAAGGTTTACTCTTATTAAAGAATTTACTTTTTTATAATACAACAATAGTTGCCTTTATTAACATAACTACATATCTAAGACTGTTTTAAGGTACTTGACCTATAATTGGACAATCTAATTATATTTGTATCCAAGTCGAACATCAGCTTGTAGTTAAATGTACTCATACATATATATATATATATATATATATATATATATATATATATATACTTTATGAATAAACAAATATTTGAATGATCTGTATATGTATATAAACACATACACACATAGTATAAGTACGTTGAGTGGATAGTTGAAATTCAACTTCAATTTCGCACTCCAGCCACAGAACCGTCCAAATTCGTACGCTTCACGTAACCGCACACATTTCACTCACCGTTCAGTCATCCGCATACATGAAGGCAGTCTAACACTGCCATAACAGTAACTGACTTCTAGTCAGCAGAACGTTCCATATATGTATATACAATATGCCTACTCTACGTATATACAATGTAATTGAAATCTCTTGTCATTGTTAATAGAATAATGGATTGCTTTTGCATGTCCTTTCGAAAGCATTGAAGTCTCTTTATCTTCGTGATCTGTCACATTCGATCCACGCATGCGTCAATTCCAAACATATCTCTCATACGATCACTTCGATTTCTACTCATTGAAATATGGAGCTTTTGTGTTTCGAAGCTGTCTGAAAGGTATAGTCCTCACTAAACACTGATATTTGTAATGGAATATTAATGCGATCTGTATCAAATGTTTAGATAGAAGTTGGAAAAGTATTCTTCGACAGGGGAAAAGCATCAATTGATTAAATATTTATAGAGACAAAGTTAAATATTTTAGTAGAATAGGTGTATAAATTAATTCGGTACCTTTATTATATAAGAAAATGAATGTTTAATAAAAATTGAGTATATTTCAATCCTCAACAAATCTGCAATTATTTTATATAACTTTTCTCCATCTGTCAAGTAACTGATGAAACCCTTGTTGAAAAAAGATGACTGTTTTGATACATTTTTAGATCTATGTCACTGTTTTAATATTTTTTGCATCACAACAACTTCACCCAAAGCTGAAAAAAACCATTCCCGTTGTTTTGGCAGCATTTCTTTTAACAGGAATGCTAAAAAGTGTCCAATTCCTAATATGCTGCTTTTCGGACGGCAATCGTGTTTACTATAGTTTTGTTAATAGGTTATGCTAATAACTTAGCCAAGATATGTAGTGTTTTCAAATATTAAGGTTGACAATTCAAAGTTTTAAAACATTTTAGTTTAAAACAGAGTTATGAATTATTAAATTTAAAAGCTCATAGTTAATTTGTACATCTAATTGATAGTTGTTAAAAACTGAAAATGATTTTCGTTTAAGAGAAAAAGTAGTTATACTTATTTCTTCAATTATACTTAATACTAAAATAATTAATATTTATATAAATATATGTTTTCAATTACTCGGGTGTAATATTAATAGAAAAGTAAATATACCAAATCTAGCTAAAAATAACACTTTGAAAACTCTAAAGGATAACATAAAGAAATTATAAAAAAACAAATAAATTGCATGTAGTGAAATGTCTGTTAATTTTTCAAATAGAATTAAATAGGATTATACAGATGTACAATCGTGAAAGAAGCTAATTTGAATGTAAAATAAAAAACATTGATGAGTCGAATATGAAAAATATATACGATAATAGATTAACTGCACACATCATTCCATTGTTCTTATTTATAAAATAAACTGGGAACAACAACATAACGTATAACGAGCCTGTTGCAAAAACGTCGAAACTATTCTGAGCTTTTGTACAACATCATTTGAACTGTGCACCCCTTTTATACACACATATAGAGGAACGTACACGCCACCACCGCATTCGACCTTCCGTTGCTCGTTTTCTGTTCAGCTTTTTTTCATATACGGCTTGGCGGCCGACGCTTGACCGCTACGAGATGCTTTTTACAACGGCTTTGAAGCCGTTGCGAAAATTTTAAATTAATTGTAGAAGCCGAGCTTGTTTATTATCAAACGAACCGGTTTAGTCCCACGAGAAATCTTATGTCGTCGGACGTGTATTTTTTCTCTCTAGTGAGGTCATATGTCTCAGCATTGCTTTCAACGTAATTATTTGAAACTAATTCATGAGCCAGTTTAGAATTAATTACGTAACAGTATTTGAAATTGTTTTTTCTCCTGCTCAACGTTTCTTTTCAATCGATCTACTTTTTTAACAAATTTATTTTGTTGAAAAACTGTGTCTACAAAACCAGTTGACATTGGAATTTTTCTATTGTTTTAGTAAATTGAAGTTTATTGCATTTTAGTAACATAAAAATATTCCATACACACACATACACACACACACATATATATATATATATATATATATATATATATATATATATACAGATGATTCAGCTTAGGCTTCCACATGGAAGTATTAAAAGGTTATAAAAATCATGTTTTTTTAAAAAAATTGAGTATTTTAGTTCAATTTAATACTAAAGTACAAATGAACTAAAATATTAAATGAAGGAAAAAATTTTTTTTTGATTGTTTTTTTTAATACTTTCGTGTAGAACCTTAAATTGAATCAGCCTGTATATATATATATATATATATATATATATATATATATATATATATATTTATCTATATATATATATATATATATATATATAGATAGATATAGATATATCTATATATATATATATAAACTGTATCATTAATATATTTTTCATAAACATTCATAAAAATTGAGTTCACTTAGAAAAAATTTTTATTCAAAGATCAAACATTTGTTGAATAAATCAAATTAGATTCAAATAAAATTATAATAAACATAAAGTTTAAGATTAGAATTTATTTTTGTTTACTTTGAATTTTATTCGTTTTTATTACTACAAATTATATAAAAACAAATATGTATTTTTCATGTTTAAAAAAATATTGTTTAATTTGGTTAAATACGACCAATTTAAAAGAAAGTGTAAACATTTAATCTGCAATAGATAACAAATAAATTACATAGAATATACGTTAAGTTTAATTAAAAAAATAAAATTTCTAAAAAATTCAACACTACGGAAATAAAAAAGATTTAGTTTATGAATTAGAACAGAATTTACAATTCTGTTAAAATCGAGATTTTCTCTGGACAATTTTCCCAAGTCAGCTGGTATTTTATTGAAAGATAATAGTTTAGAAAAATGGATTCGAACTAAGGATATATTGATTATTAATTCAACGTTCTGTACATTTTTTTATATAACTATAAGAAAATAAATTGTAAGTCTAGAAACTATAATATTTAATAAAAATAAAGGATTTTATTGAAACTGATATAGTGAAAAAATATTCAGGCATTATTTATATTTAATAGTGCAGTGAATAGTGTTAGGTATTCGTAATTAATTAAACAAATTTATTACATAAACAATGAACATAAATTATGTTCTATTTTAAGAGATTTTCAGGTAGAATTAGGAGGGTCTATTCTGAGGGAAGTGGAGTGAATTTTAATGTTCATTCCAGTAGCAGTAACTAGTTTTTCGATTCGTTAACAATGATATAGATTAACAGGCGGCTATTTGTTTAATATATTATTAGAGAGCAAGTTAGATATTATTATTATCTATGCTCGCCGTAGCAACAATAATTTAGACGAAAACATTGCCAAGTACGCCTCGACAAATTTAAACCTAGCGTAAAGAACCGATTCGTGACCGTGTCGACGCTTCGGAACACATTGGCCCAAACACTATAATAAACAAAAGCTCATATTATCATTATTAATAACGTCATAAATAAACCCTTTATGACCGTACGCAACAATGTACTCAATAAGGCAATTTAAGCCTGCACCCTTATATAAATAACCGTGCTCAGTCGAGCAACGGACCAAACCACACAGTCACACACACAAAACTGACACAAACACACGCCGAACGCCTTATATGTACAAGCGACAACAACAACATTCTAACCCTTCGTCGCTTGCATTTAAAATATACACCCCGGACATCTCACACCCTATACAGTTTTGCTGTCATCACATACACAAACCTCTTGTGGTATTTCGGTGTATCAGTGCCGCTGTGTTCAGGTGAGTGCGTGGTTATTTTAGCCACAGGATGACAACACTAGTGTCTGTTGAAACTCGATGCGGTTATATGGTAAACTAGTTTGGATATTGAAGTCGATGGGGCTCGAACTAGTGGTATTATACTTGAACGCATTAGCCGTATTTGGATTGTTATGTGGGTTATATGTATTTTTTAGCCAGTTCGAGCTGCGGTCTGTTTGATAATTTGATGTTGACGGGATATGCGATGTGAATAATTTTCTATTCAATTAAAATTTTGTTCAGTCGTACTGTTTAATTTTATGCTCGTTTATTAATAAAAGCATCGTGCTTGAATTACTCTTCATTTTCAATCGATTAAAATCGGTGAAATCAACCTATTAAAAATACATTGATAATTATACAAGTTAATATTATTTATTAACATTTAATTAGGTTCGAGTTTTTTAACTGTTTGATTAGACATTTGATTATATATACATTTATTAAATATCAAAATTTTAAAAATCAACAAAGATAATTAAAATCACAATTTATCATTAAATTTATATTTGGGAATCTTTCAAACCATTGAACGTTCAAAACATTTTTTTTTTATAAAACCTGAGAAGTTACAGGTTGAAGCTTTTTTCTTGAGTTCTTTGATAAAAGCTGGAACTTGTCTTATAATCAGGGTATTTCTTATATTTGGGATAATACGATACTGCGAAGACCTGTACACTAATAGTATCATCATCGAAATTAACAGAAGCAACAATAAAAAAACGACCAGTAATCAATAATTGAACATTTTTGGTTAGAAGAAATATAATGAGGTTAGCGAATAGAATAAAAAATTAATTCGTGAATCTATGACATAACTGGAAAATAATGAGGAAGAAATTAATTATTTTTTTTATTTAGTTCGAAATAAAATTGAATTTAAATCAGAAATTATAGCTAAAGTGCAATCTGTTCAGTATAAAACTTTAATTCATTGACATTTTAAAAATGTGGAAAAATAGAAAAAAAAAATAAAAAAAACTATATATATGATTGTAGTGAAATTAAAATATCATGCTATCATAGTTATTTAAAGTGATTAAAAAGTGAATGATTTATTTAGAAAATTACAAAAAAAAAATAAAATATTACAAAAATCAAATTCATGACATTTCACTAATAAAATATATTTAAATATGTATCTCATTTCTTGTAAAATAGAAACAAAAAAAAATATTTGTATAAACAGAGATCATCGTTTGTCAGATATTATTTACAAGCATTTTTTTTATACCATTGATTGTGTACATAGAATAAAAATATATCAAAAATAATCAACATTATGTACACAAAATATACTTAAATTTTCAAAACTGACATTTTACATAAACGTTTAGAGATCGTTCAAATCTTTACTGTTCAAACAGGAATCATAAAGTTCATCTTCTATATAAACATAAATACTATTTATTCGAAACGAAAGAAAAATATTTAGTATCTATGGAAAGAATTTCAAATTTTTATTGAAAACAAACAGCTTCTTATACAAATTTTCTTATAACAGCGCCGTCATATATTTACACACACAATCATACACGATCACGCATTTTATGTGTGTGTATGTATGGATGTGTTATGTATATATATATATATATATATATATATATATATATATATGTATATATGCATGTATTTGGGTGTAACCTCAGGCAAAAAATATATAAAACTGTTACAGTACGTTCTTGTATATACGTCCTTGTTTAAAATTGTATCTGGTTAGCAAATATGTTATTATAAAAAAGCGGTGGAAGGAAATATCTTTTCTTTTCAAATATTTACAATACAGTGCGTCCACGTACATCGTGTTTTACATTCATAACTACCAGCACTGGCATACAGACTTTTTAGATTTCGGTACGATCTTTGTTTAAAAATATTATAGACACATACACTCACTTATGTACATATATACATATATATATATATATATATATATATATATATATATGTACATATGTGTAAGTGAAAGTGAGCATATATGTATATACATTTTTTGTTTTGTCATCGTTTTTCATCGAGCTTTTTATACACAAACCAAGTGCTTTTTCAAATTGTTGAGATGATAACATTTATTCCATGCTTGACTTTTCCTTTGTGAGTAAATATTGAACTATATATATATATATATATATAATTAGTTAATGTTTATCTTTGGTATATATAAAAAAATGTCGAATTAAGGTTTGTGTCGTATGAATGTTACAAAAGCTGCAACAAGTCTTATTTTATTTTTTAATTAACCACTAGAACCATTATTGGCAAACACTGAGGTTACTTTCTTCAACTAGTTATGGTATTAACTATAATTTCATTGAAATAAAAATTGTTCAATCTTTTTATTAGGTTGGTAGGAAAATAATTGCGGTTTTCTAACGTTAATTTTTTTACTGAGTGGCATTTTATATTGTTCATGTTAATATCATTTTAAGGTGCATTTTTCGGTCTGTATTTTGGTAAAATTAACTGTAATTTTATTATTAATTTTGCTTCAAGTTGGGCTGTTGAATTAAATATGAAAAAGAAGCAAATAAGAGCAATTATTTTTATGAGTTTTAAAACTGGTGGTGAATCAGCAGAAATTGCTTGTAAATTAAATGATGCTTTTGGTGTGTGATATTGGTAAGGAACATACAGTACAATGGTAGTGGTTCGAATAATTTCGTCCTGGAAACGAAAGCCCTGAAGATGAAAAATTTTGCAGACATCCTTCTTGAGTTCATAATGACAAACTAAAGGCATTACTTGAATCAAAACCACGCACAACAATTCGAGATCTTGCACAAAAATTAGGGGTTAAACATCAAACAGTTCTAGACCACTTAAAACAGCAAGGAAAATCAACAAATCATAAAATGTAAATTAATTTGAAAGTTATAAATCACAATTATTTTTCTACCAATCTAATAAAACTGTATTAAGGAAATAAGAAAAGTTTTCTCTTAAATAAAAATTCTTGATTTCATGTGGTCTCAATATTTTTTTATAACATTATAAAAACTATTTCAACTAAAATCTTCTTTTAATTAGTTCTTCAATTTGACAAACTGGTATCACATTTACAATAAGTTAAAAATAAATAAATATATTTTTACACAAAATACAAATCAATAGTTTTACCTAAGTATGTGCTGTTGGTCAACACCCAAAATACTTTAAGTGGATCCACCATTACAATTATTTCACGTCATTTCTCTCTTGCGTAATGATTATGTAAGAAATCAGGAATCACTGCACATATTATATAAGTGACGACGACGACTTTCCAATAATACTGTTGGTTTCTTTTAACACTTCGCGATAAAGAGGACATTTTCACAACGGACTTTTTTATTTGATCGATTTTTTCATACACGAACACTTCACACCGATTCCGATCATTTTTTCTCCAATTAATAAATCAATCAATCTGTCACTTTAATTGAGATATTGTAAGAATAGTGATTGATTTATTGTCATTTTTATACAGTTTATTTACGTTCTAATATTAAATTAATTTTTAAATCCTTAAAAAGTATACGAAAAAATATTAATTTCACAGAAAAATATTCACTTTATTCATACACCCACACGTATATAATTTTTTTTAAAAAAATATTAAACGTTGCATCACTTTTATTTACTTTAATTTATAGAAATTGTATGAGAAATATATTTACTTGTTTGTATAAGAAATTATATTAAAGATATATATATATATATATATATATATATATATATATATATAATATTAAGGGAAAATAAATTCTACACGGAACTTAAAGTAAATAAACTGAAACAAGTTACGATTCTCTTAATATTTTAATATCTTTTAATTCAAAAAAATTATACTTTTAAAAATAATCTTAAGATGTTTAATTTATTAAGTTTCAATTTACTTCTATTCATATTCTCATATTCTGTATGAAAATATGTATTTGAACTAGTGATCTTGTATACTTTGAATTATTTACTTAGTATTCCACTATGGTAGTTTCGATCCTTAACTCATCATCAGATTATTTGTAGTGTGATACTTGCTAATTCGAAATTAGTAGTGAAACACGAAGTAGTTAATTGAAAAGAATGACCATAAGAATAACACACAAATATGGTGTTAACTTTATTACATTCTCTGAGTGTTTTATAAAAAGCCTTAAAGATAAAGACTGGAACACGTTCGATTCAATCAAGAATTTATTAGAATGTATTACCTGATTAAAAATTAATCAATAACAATTCATAAAATCATTTAATTATTTATTATTTTTCATACTTTTAATTAGATTAACACGACCGTACGTATAAAAACAAGTCTAACTTTAAAAATTATCATCTATGAATGCTTTATGAAAGGATTTAAAATGAAAAATTTAAAACTTAAATTCATACAGTTTTTATATTGAAAAAATTGTTGAAATCCATGAACACACTTTACTATTGAAAATTAATTAATTGAAAATATTTTAAAAATAGATTCAAATACTATCTCGTTAAGTATATTTATTTAAATCAATTATCTTAAAACAAGATTAGAGTGTATTATTCTTGACTGGTTAATATTTATATAAAATTCAAAACAATATTAAGAAAACAAAATAACAAATTACGAAAAATAAATTGACAATTATCTGCTAGACAAAATTCAGTAAGACATTTTCTTGACATCCACATAAATTCGCGAAAACGTTGCAATTCCTCCACATCGTCATGAAAAAAAGTGTCTTGTTGTTTCTGTGAGGCATCTTTGAACGTTTAGAACGAATAAAAGTCGCGTGGAATAAGCTTCACATGCACGATGAGAAAGGAAGTCCCATCCCATTTTTGAAACAACTCTCGATGTTTTTATATACGACCTCACATTCTAGTGTCTCTGTAATACGTCTTTATATATATATATATATATATATATATATATATATATATATATATATATATATCCGTATCCCTTTTTTCATTTTACTGGAGAGGAGAAATTATATCAGAGACGGTAAAAATAAATTCTTCAAAGTTTGATGCTTTTTCCAAAACGATGTCAAGTTTAATCGTTATTAATCGTTCAAGAGTATCATCTTTTTGATATCAATCATTGGATCGAGTTATTTTTAGATTTTTAATACTTATAAGAAAATTATTATTTATTTTCAATTAATTATCTACAGTGCTTGAGATAAAGAAACTGATTTTATGGTTAATTAATTTATTAATATATTTTTTTTAAATAAATCATAAAAATATTTATAATAGGAATATATGGTATTTTATAAAAATATCTTATAATAAGATTAAAATATAATAACAAACATTTTTTTTTGTAATAAAAAAAGGTTCTGATTCTATTCTTTCTGTTTGTTAGAATTTACGAAAAAATGTACATCGCTTAAAGATAGTTTTTTTTTCTAATTCTCATTTTATAACGCTAAAAAAATATATATTTTTTCTTTCTTTAACAATTTAGAATTTAAATCTCTTCGAGAATAATTATTCAAAAATATACATTTTATAAAGTATAATTATTTGAAATTATTTTTTTAAAAAAAACTGAGCAGGTTTTATTAGATCAAATTTGATTAAAATTGACAAACTAGGATTTTAATAACTACCTGGATTTGACTATGACAACAGAATTATTTACACGATAAAAAAAGAGTTTACCAAAAAGTTATACTTTCTAAGAATTGAATATTCAAAGAATCTTTTATAAAAAAATTTTGCTTATGATATAATATATATATATATATATATAACAAAAACCATACATTATCATTAATTATTTTTAATTACTTTCAGATGCATACACGATTTTCTTCAACTTGGTAAGTAGCTACTTTATTATAATTGTCAAACAATATTTTTATAAATAAAAATGTTAAACGAAAATAAATATTATTAAATATACATACAAAAATAATAATAAAAATCTAACCTCGACTGATATATAAATATATTTCAATAGAACACATTATGAATATAAAAACTAGGACAGATGTTCTTCTCTCAACAAGTTCTCAATATATACTTTTCACTGACTTCATAAAATATACAATTTTCAATTTAATGGAATAAATATGAACATATCTCAAATATATAACATTCATCTACCAGAAAGTACGCCATTTAAATATTCATCGATGAACTAATGTCATCTTTTATATTCTCTTTAAGTTATGTGCACATTTCTAACTACTTGTACACAAATACAGGACTGGAAATAGAGAATGCATGTTAGTATAAATGGAATGTTACGTTATTATCTGAGTAGAAATTAAATGCATAGACGGTGTATGTATATGTAGATAGATTGAATGAGATATGAATGAATTGAAATATCTAATTATAAATATTTCAAATAACAAAAAAATCGGCATAGATATAAAAATATATAGATTGTATTATAATTTAATTTGTTAAAATCATAATTTGATTCTTAGTAAAGATTAAAGAACAGTATGCATACTTTAAGTTAATTAGAAGTTGTCGATTAGTTAGCACCTTTGCTTCAATCCAAATTGCTTTACTCTGAAATTAGGCTGTTTGAAACTAAGATTATTTGACCTTCTGTTCCTAACTTTCACTCAATTTGCGAGAAACTCAAACTGATAACGAATTATTACGAAAGGTGTTTGATTTAATCAATAATTTAATAAAGAAACATAAAACAAAATTGTATACTTTATTGTTTTACAAGAATACATCTTTCTATATTAATTAATAACGGTAATATGTATTTTTTATATTTATTTCTTCAATATTTACAACCTATTATTTTTAAAATAAAAAACTACTTATTAAAATAAATAATTATGAATCTAATAGAGATATTGAGCAAAATCTAACGAAAATAAATAATGTATAATACAGAATGACTGGATGTAAATATAATATTACAAGCAAAAAAAGAAACACACGAGCTATCAAATTTAATAGAGTGTTATTTAAAAGACGGAGGAGGAATAAAAAAAAACATACACAAGCACATCAAAATAGGTTTAAGCAAATACATAGTATGTGGAATACGAAGAGATTTGCATAAATTATATTGTACCGTGAAAAAGATTTTTTTTTAGTAGTAACGTGGAAATGAGTGGATAAATTCTAGTGTGGAAAACATAGCTGTGATTTTGTACAACATTGAATGTAAATATCCGGATATAACGTCAATTTTTTCACTACAATGTAGTTTTGCAAGTCGATTTGTTTATATATAAATATATAAACATATATATATATATATATATATATATATATATATATATATATATATATATTTATATATATTTATATATATTTATATATATTTATATTTATATATATATATATATATATATATTCATTTAAACACCATTAGGATTATATTTTAATTTTTTTAAAAGCAAATATTTACTAATTTAATGAATATTTAAAGTTTTCCAGCTCGTTGATAAATATGAGCAAGGGTAGTTTAAATACCATTTGTCTTCAGGCACAAATTACAATTAAACTACCCTTGCTTGTACACATACATTTAAAATAACCTCTATTTAATCGTAGATATATAATGTATTCGAATCGCTTAAAAGATTCATTAAATAAAACTTTTATTGAATACTGATTATCTTTTTCTAATAATTTATTGTTATTTGCTTATTTTGAATCTATTTTATTCATAATCTGAATACCAATCAGAACTTCTTTTTTTTCTAGTGATGGTTGATAATTAGATCAGAAAATTGATCTTTTATCCACAAACGCATTTTAATTAAATCGGTTTATGACATATAAGCCAGGGTTTAGAAATAAATGTATTTATTTGCGAGAAAATACGCCATCTTTGAAGAAACTTAAATTATAATATTAATAATAATAATTGTAAATATATATTCATAAAAGAATCTTTCATTCAGAATAGAAACTATAAAAAAATATAACCAAAAATTTTCAATAATTGATTATGAATCACTTTAATATCTTTTTGAGTATTTTGGTTCCAATTTCATTATCAACATAGCGCTAAAATATAAAAATTCCAATTATTGTGTAATTTAATAATTGAAAGATGAAAGAATCGCCATTGAAACAGACAAAGCATCGATCAAAATTGAATATTTATGATTATAACTTTTACTATGGTTTATAGGGTGAATAAAATTAATTTGTGAAAATTAAATTCGACCACAATTTCGTATGTCATGTAAACATTTCTTATATGTCTCTAATTTTGATATCCAGATCTATTTTTTTAATACATGTCGACTAGACCTGTTTTTCTTCTTGTTAATTTTTCATATTACTACTTATATCGATCTAAATTTCCATATTATTGTTTAAGTTGACTTAATTTTTATTTTTAAAAGATTAAATTCAGTGATAATTCTTTCGAAAAGAAATAACAGCTTTATTTCTATACGATTTCTCATTTCAAGCATATTTAAATGCTTGTTATGATAAAACTAGCAAATTAACATTCGAGGATGCAATCACAAATATCTCTATAAAGAAGTATTTTTTTGAAAAAATATTTCTCTAATTTAATTTCAAACACAGTATCAGTATTCCGGAATTGATTAAATCATATTCTTTAATAAATATCCATATTGTAATTTATTGTCGTTTATTCATTAATCTATTCAATATAAAAATGCTTTTTTTTTCATGAAGACATACAAAAAGAAACAGTACATTGAAACCCAATCAAAAAAATATTTCAATCGTTTTTTCATGTTGTGAAAAATATTAAATGAATTAAAACCTTATATATATATATATAAATATATGAGAGAAAGGGACATAAATACACGTTATCTGAATAATTGTTTCAACTGCAATTTAAAACAGATTGAACGGAACCTAAAATAATGAATTTCATACAGTAATGAAAATAATAAACGAACAAACACTTTAATGAAATCATCATTAAACTAAAAACGAGAATAAATCACAATCGTTTCACGGCGAATTCACTTAATTAGCATATAAAATAATCAGTTCGATTGCATTCGAATGGAAAATAATTCAACGTGATCATAATTAAATAATTCACGAGTATAATGAATAATAATTTAGGGTATCAATATGGGTTTTGTACGCTTCAAAAAGTTGAAGTGCGGACCCCAGTAATAATTACAGAGATTTACCCACACTAGTAAGTTGAATGTGTTTGTGCGTGCGTGCAAGCGAGCGAGTAAACGTTTGCGTGTGAATGTACTTGCGCGTGCGTACGTGTACATTAGTTTGTAAGCTTTTTATCAATGCATGGACAGCGGTCGAACCTATGACTAACAATCAACTAACTCACTGTAATTAATTACAGTGGTTCATTCTGTATAATAGTTGGTCGATTTGTTAGGTAAATTGCGTTTACGAAACAAAAGGCTTGTATAATTGAAGTTATCTATCGATTCGCAAGTTTAATTATTGCTTAATGATATTTATTTTTGATCAGTAATTCGGATACAAAATCTAATTCAAATCGATTCTAATTTATATATCCACATACTTAGTTTCATTATAAATATACGAAAACCAATTATAATTAAACTAGATTTAGTATTACTGATAAAAATTCTATCAGAAAAATATAAAAAATGTACTACATTGATAAGAATCATAATGGAAATTCAAAAGTATGAACTGGAAGCTTTGAACTCAATTACAAAAAAAATATAAAATATTCATCGTATATTCGAAAAAAATTCTATCCGAAAAATGAAATAAACTCTGAAATGAATAAATAAAATGAATAATCATTCTAAAAAAAGTTTTAGAGTCAAATATAGAACATCTTTCATAAAAATCAAGCGGTTATTCTATATGAAAATAAATTATGATCGGTAAAGTTCAATTTGAAACTTTAAAAAGCAGTTCAGTACGTCTTTAATATTTAAAAGATACTTTAGAAACTAGCGTGAGTTACGAAATTGCATCTTGAACCTTTTTTCTTCCCATGTGAATACTTACAGATTCAGACTATAGCACAGATTTTATGGAAGTTAAATATTTTATTCGTGGAGTAAACCCTTGTCACTGGACATCGTATCTTATGAAAATTTATTCGAATTTATTTATTATTGCATTAAAAATCAAATTTTATTCAAAATTAGAAGATTATTATTTAAAAGTCTCAGATAAATTTAACTCATATATATATATATATATATATATATATATATATAAATATAAATATATATATATATATATATATATATATATATATATATATATATATATGTGTGTGTGTGTGTGTGGGTGTGTGAGTGATTCAATTTATAAATCACTAAAATTAAAAAATAACACGTTTCTTTTTAATTTTTGAGATTTTTTAATACTTTTATGTAGAATCTTAAATTGAATCTCTCTCTCTCTCTCTCTTGACATATATATATATATATATATATATATATATATATATATATATATATATGTATATATATATATATATATATATATATATGTATATATATATATGTATATATATCTGTATATATATATATGTATATATATATATATATATATATATATGTATATATATATATGTATATATATATGTATATATATATATATATATATATATATATATATATATATATATATATATATATATGTCAAATTCAACACAAAAGAAAAAAGAATAACTTCATAATTATTTAAGTTTAACATAAATTTAAAATATTTATTTATAATTCAGTGGGAATCCTTAAACTTAGAGAGCCAAAGGTTTTCTTTGGTAAATATTTCATATCGGCCATTTTTTAATTAATATAAAATAAATTTTATACATAAAACTAATTATGTGAAACTAATTATTTCGATTGAAATAACACTCAAGAATCAAAAATATTTTAAAGCCATGTTCAAAGTAAATATTTTAAATATAAATAATAATACTCGTATATGTATATATATATATATATATATATATATATATATAACGTATATAAAATATTTAGTAATGCCACAAGCTATGTAATTACTTTTGTGGTATTTACTAGAAGAAAAACAGTAACAATGTTTAAATAGAATCAAATTAAATAACTTCCGTTATACATTGTCTGAAGTATGGTCGGTTTTTGTTTCAAATCCTATTAATTTTGTTTAAAATGTAAACAGACTACTGTTGGATTATATTTCAACAAGAGACAAGATTCGAGAAATTAGTATATTTATTTAAATAAATGGTGGATGAAAAGTTATTCGTCGATTAGAACCATTACAGAATATCTCTAATATCTGTTATCTTACTTGAAAATTATTTAAGAGAAATTTTATTAAAAATTTACCACGGAAGTATCTAGATGCACATTTTATAAATGACATGAAAAGGAAATAAGTATTTTTTGAAAAAAAATATTAAAAAATAGAAAGTTAACGATCATTAATGACGTTTATTAATCGTTCAGAATTAAATCGGATGATTTAAGTGAACAAAAAAATATGTTTGCTGAAAATTCAATTAGAACTAAAGCACTGAAGCTTAATAATTTTCAAATATCTGTTTTTCGAGCTTTTCCTCCATCGGTCAATTACTTTAATAATATAATTAAGTATGATTGATGGATTTTGCAAAAGACGACTGACTTGTTTATACGAAAGAGCAGTTTACTGTTTTCATTTAACAAAACTTTATATATATATATATATAAGAGGGGGAGAGAGAAGTTATAAAGTATATAAATAAACTAATACGAAAATGATACATTTATAAGGAATGATTTTCATTGATTAGCTTGCTTAGTTAAAATATTTCTCTTTAAAACTGATAAAAGTAAAGAATAATATTTGTTTACTGCATGAATGTATTTTTAAGACGGTTTTATTTAAAACTGTTTTATGATTACTGTAAATTGAATGAACAGTCTAAATGCAATGATATTTCTATGGAAGAAATATACTGAAGAATATTCTATTAGTTTTGAAATTGACTTCAGAGAAAGGATGTGGAACTAGTGCAGCTCCTATATACTAGACTTAATTGTGACTTGGCTGGTTAGCAAATGACATTGTCATGAGGTATTCCCAGGTGGTCGAGCATTCAGTGTTGGTTAACTATGGTAACCGCAAGAGAATCGATGTTTCATATATACTGAAACATTTACACACACATGCACATATGTATATATATATATATATATATAAATAGATAGATAGATATATGTTATGTATTTAATTTAATCACTGGTTATAAATTATATTGTCGTTTGCATGAATACTTTGAAGCTCCATTAAATAAAAGGGTATTTTTAAAAACTATTAAATATTTTTTTCTTCCATAAAAGGTATAAAATTGATATTTAATAAATAAGAATTAGTATATTTAAAGATATGGCTGTTATTTAAAAAATATTGCATTATAAAACTAAAAATATTTTTCTTCAAAAAATTAATTACTGTTTATCTCTTCGGTTTAATTTTATTAATTTATTAATATACAATCTATTTCACATTTATTCAAGCTTATTTATTTTTTTTTTGAAAAAACAAACTCGTAGTACTTATTTTTTCATTGCGTATTAGAAATACATTTCATCTATACTAAGTAATTCTATTACACTTACTTACATTGACATAAAATATTTAAACTCATTACTGAAATTGCTTAGAGATAGACAAGACACCTTACGAAGCTTTTCGAATCGTTTCAATGTTCTCAAAGAAAGTTTTTGATTTTAAATTGAAAGAACAAAAGATTGTCTTGAACATGACAAATTAAATGTAGAATTAAATGATAAAGAACTTCAACACCATTTTATGCTAAAAAATTAAAAATATAAATAATTTGCAAGGCAGGACATTATCATACCCAAATAAACAACTTCTTTTTTATCAATACTGTGAGAGAAATCATTAAAATCTCAAACTTAAACGATTTAAATGTTCCATATAATATCTTATTGCCAGTTTTGTCCTCTAGAGCAAACATCTTAGATCTTTCGCACATTAGAAAAGACTCAACTGATTCTGGACGATTTTTTCTAGAAATGGAATTACTTTTATTATAAAACAAGATCATTATTTCAAAATAGTATAATTTATATTTTTAAAAGTGTATTATGATTACATATTTATATATATATATATATATATATATATAAACAAATATTTTAAAAAAGTGTGAAAGCAGCATTCATCGATTCGATTTTATATTCCGTATTAAACAATTTATATTTCATTTCATTAAACACAATTAACTGTTTTATTCGTATAAAGAATTCTCTATCAATTAACAACAAAACTAATTTACGTGTGTAGATTTTTTTATATAAAATAATAACGATACTCAGCGAAAATTGAAAAAAAAACCGTTCACGATTTTCACAATTATGTTTGTATTTCAGCATTTCAAAATCGAATTTATATTTTTTTAATTCAGTGAAAACGTTTCGAATAATAAATAGAAAAGAACATCAAAAGCAATTCAAACCCACATAACTGATACACCGTTTTAAATTTTTCCGTTTATAAAAAAAAGTTTTTATCTTTAGGAATATTCATTTTATTCCAAATGTTCATTTTGATATAAATTTATTTTATAAATTGTGTGTATATATATATATATATATATATATATATATATATATATATATATATATATGAGAGGGTTCTGCATCCTCCTAGCTTTCCCCCTAACAAATAACAGAAATTTACAAAATTATGCAAACAAATAATCCGCAAAAAATTTAAACTGCACAATTGTAATTGGACGAGTTTATAAATTAACATAACAAAATACAATGTCAAAATAAGTAACAATCTTTTTACTCATCACCAAACAGAACACTGATCATATGACTGATATCAACCAATCAGAATAGAGATCACTTGACCCATATCAACCAATCAGAGCATGAATTAAATGCAAGCATAGCGGCGGAACCATTTTTCAGTTACAGACTGATATATTATGATAAAAAATATATATTTTAACACATTATACTAGAACTATTAATCCATCAACGTACATATTTGCGAATTTTATTTATTCTAATTATTTGTACATGTATTCATGTAAATATTGAACAGTTTAATGACAACCGATAATTTATTTTATTAGTTATAATATATTTGCATACATTTTAATTATAATTTATAGACAAAGCATGCTTCAAAACGTGTTGTAATTTAATTAATGAATATAGTTCCTAACACATTAATCAATGCTTATAAATAAACGTTCACGTTTATATTGAACAGAATTCATAAAACTATTGGAATATGAACGAAATTTTAAAACGATGACAACAAAATGAAAAACTAGAATTTCATATTGTGAGGAATAAATAATCTTAGTTTAAGCTAATCGAAAAAAAGAAATATATTACACATTTTATTAAAAACGATATTTCCTCTTGTAAATGAAATTTCAAAATAAATGCATGCGAATGAGTAAAAAAGTAAACGATTCATACATGTCTATAAAATAATATTATGTTAGATTTGAAATATGGAATTATATTCATGATTGTTATTAGATATTTTACTATAAATAGATTATATATATATATATATATATATATATATATATACATGTATGGTATGTATGTAAAGAACAAACATTGAAGAAAACTTCTGTATATAACTTGAACTACTCTATAAGTTGCAAGTACACATTTACTTTCTTTAATTAATTAACAATTTCTATTGAAATTACTTATAACTATTGACTAAGATAAATAGACAGTTATAAATTTTGTAAAAATAAAAAAAATCTACTTCAGAGTATTCTAAAATCAGTAAAGAAAATAAAATTTTTTTACTAATATAAAACAGGTTTATCATCAAGAAAATGCTATAAATACTAGAATGAAAAAAATAAAAGTAGAAGAAATGTAAATAATGGAAAATAAATATGTACGTTTTTTTCCTGAAATATACCCGTACCGTACTATAATTAATTTATTTGATATTCAAGCTCGTTTTCCAAGAATAAAACTAAGTACTTGGCTTTTTACAATCTTTCAAAAAAGGTACATATGTAGAAAGTAAATACTCTACATGTTCTATTTTTGAATATATAAATAGTAGCTTGTTATTTTCACATACGTTGACAATAATCATTTCGTCTTGTGCTTTAAAAGCTCTCTATATCTTTATTTTTTACATTTCCTTATATAATACCTTTACGTTCTTTTCAATATAAAATATGTATGACGGTCTCGTTCCGAAATGCTTTTGTTAAGTTGTCAAATATTTGGATGTCTATTTACGATCTTTATCTATCTATCTATCTATAAATATTACATATTATACATATATATATATATATATATATATATATATATATATATATACTTAAATATTTAAATGTGTATATGGAAAACAAAACTATAATTACTATCCAAGATAATATTGTTGAAAATATATAATTACAACATGATTGTATGTTTTGTTTAATGGAATTTGAAATTTATTTGGGTTGCTGTTTATTTAGTTTATTAAAAATACTTCAGATTCATTAACATTCATGCGTTTTTATACCGTTGTTTATTTTAATTTATTACAGTATATGTTTAATTTTAATTTTATTTTTATTAGTTTCGTATACTGGACAAGTGATGATAATTATACACGATTTCATGCCCCTAGTATGAGATTTTTTTATAATAAATTTATTTTCGGTGTAACATTTTAAATAGGGAATTAAATTTATATGTTTATGTTGAAATTTATATTTTTAATATGATGAAAGTGATTTATTATGATATTCTATGTGTAATTTGATAATGAAAATAAATTTGTTATAACTAAAAAAGTTTCATATAAGAGTCACAAAATCAGATACGGGAGAGTGAGAGAGAAATAATTAAAAACTAACTAAATTACAGATGAATTCTTGTAGAAACTGCTAGAATTTAACAAAAAATTCTTTTTCCTTACATTCGAGTGAAAAATGTAAAATCCAAATATTATTATTAATAAAAATATTTTTTAAATAATATTCTGAATAAATTCTCTTATATAATTCTTAATTAAGCCAGTTTTTTTTCAAATGATTAATCTCAATTAATAAATATTTCGAATATACGATTAATTTAATATACAATTAATTTTCTATAAAGAAAATTACACACTTTATACATTTTAAAATTTACTAATGATATGTTAAATTAATGTAATCTGAACATTATTATAAATCATTTATTAATTTTCGAATAATTATAACCAAGTAATATTATAACGTAATGAATTTTATTCATAGAATGATTTATGAGTTTTTAATCTTTTCAAGTATATCTTCTTTTAAATAAAGTCAATTAAATAATTACTACAATTTTATCGTACTACAATTTGTAATAAATCAAAATTAAAACCGAAATTTGTAACAAAATTTTCTGGTAAAGCAATAACATTTTTTTGTATATTAGAATTTAATATGTAATTAAATGATTGAGATACGAAGTGATTAAGATCAATTATTACACATTTTTGATTATAATATTTGAAATCAGTAAAAAATTAATTACTAAAAATGAATTTAGCCACGATAATTTAACTACATTCTATCTCAACGATTTTTTTCAAATACAACTAATGAAAAATATGTAATTAATTTTCTAGCTTACAAATTATTTATTTTTTAAGACAGAAAAGTCCAATTATATTTAATGAACTGATGCACTGATTACATAAACCAATGGCGATATTTTTATTATTATTTTTGTGTTAATGAGAAAAATAATAAAAATATAATTTTATAATTCAGCACTATTTATTTCAAATTAATAAAAAAATATTCAGATCGACTTGTTCTATGAGTTGATTTCTAGTTAACATTTTCACAGATAGATATTCATTCAAATCGTACGTTTGATTTCCAAGTAAAATGTTCAATAATTGATTATTTATTATTTTTTTCTATTTAAACTCCATTATCCCTAGTGAGTAATAGTACAGACATATCTGAACTATTATTTAAAGTGCACAAATTAATTATCTTTTCATTTTATAAACCACAAAAAAAATTTAACGCTAAGAAACCTTCAATAAATTATTATTGTTTTATTTGATTGTGTCTTGTAAGCATTTGGAAGATGATTTTAAAATCTTTAGAACGACAAGGAATAAAAAATGAAGCTGAAATTATCTGCAAAATAGATGTAAATAGGAATCAAAAAAATTAATAATAATTGAACATTTTTAACCAGGAAAAAGAGAAATGTGTTATGATTTCTAGGTTGAAAAATAATTTATTTGAGAATATAAAGTCAATGTCAAAACTGTAATTTTAAAATTTAGAATTAAAACTACATTTGAAAAATAAAAATGAAAACTTGTATATAAATCTGACTAGTATATTAATAATACAACGAATCTACTTGAAGACGCTGAAAGTCGATGATGAGTTCGTTTCTTTTATTATACGACTTCACTTTCGTTGTCCTCAGCTAGATTTAGAACTTGGGTCTGAAATCTACCTGAAGATAATAAAAATAAATAACGATCATAAAAGAAATGATTCATACGTGGCCTCTAAGATTTCTATAAAACAATCATAAACTACACCTGAATAGAAAAATAAATCAATAACAGTTACTTGAAGATAAAAAGTAGTTTCAGTAGATTTCGAAACTGGTAAAGTTAAAAGTATAATAGAAAGAAAATTAGAATGAGATCTTTTGTAAATTAATCATTATACATATTTTTTTGAAGCCAGTACACATATAAAGCACCAATCTGATCCATGAGATTAAAATATATAAGAAATAGTTCAATTGTCACAGTTATTGCATTTTTTATCAGTATTTAGAAGAGTTGTCTTTGAAGAGTATTAATTATTATTTCAATTATTGATTACATAATCACACATCCATATATATATATATATATATATATATATATATTTTAATTTAATATTAATATCACAACTAATACACTTTCTTACTATAAAATATGAAAATGGCATAGAAACGTTTTAATATAATTCTCCAAGCCCCTTAAATTTTTTTTAAGACTAATTCTAACATTCAAAATTTCCAGATATATAGTTAGTGAAAGAGTTCAAAATAAGGATTAGTAAACAGTGCTCTCAAGATTTAATTTCAAGTGATTTCGAATAACGGACACAAAAATAAAAGACATTAATAATAATGAAAACTGAACTGTTTCTCAGAAAATATTTTTCTATCATCATTAGTAAACATTAAATGGTAAAAAAACATGTTATCAATGAAAATATTCGTTTAATAGTTTAAGAAATATATTTCAAGCTAGAAACTAGAGAACTTAAGAAATATTTGAAAATAATTACTAAGAAAGCAACATTTTCAATAAAATTTGTTTTGAAGTTCCAGAGTTTCAAACTTGAAAGTAATTTTTAAAAAAGAAAATCCGGAACTTTTTTTGATGTTGATATAAGCTATATATATATATATAATCATATGTATATTGTACGAGGAAAATTTTAAATCGAAGCTTTAAACAAACTTGAACTCTAAAAACTCTATTTTTTCAATGTTCCGATTCGTTGTTCATCGTCTGTTTTATATGTAAATATTTGTTTCCACCACAATGTATGAATACACTCATCCACATATGTATATAATGCACACACATATTTCGATTTCCACTTGTGCGTTATATAAGAACTTTCATTTTTCATATAATACCGGAACGGTTAAATAAATCCATATTACATTAGCGTTGAACTTCGACAACGCACTGAAGTTAGTACCGAAGAGAATGTTGTTGTTGGTAGTAATGACGTTGCTACATTCGTGTTCAAGCTTTCAAAGATTATGTTTACCATTTCTTCTACTTTCAACATTGACACATTATAATTGATTCTCGATATGAAAAAATATTTGTATCGATTTGCGAAAACATGGTCATAGTTTTTCTCTTATTGTGTTATTTTTCGATTTTTATTAATCATTTTCATGGTATACAAAATGGGTCAAATTTGAACTGTCAATTACATTTACTATACTAAGTGTTTTTTTTTAAATCTTGATATTTTTTAAGAACTTATAAATAAAGTGTAGATGAGTCATTATTAAATAAAACCTAATTTTTCATTCATTACCTTTGTTTTATATTACATACACACACACATACATATATATATATATATATATATATATATATATATATATGTATCTCTATGTAAACATGCAAATGTGAATTTGTGTGTTATGTTAAACACAAATTTAAAAGATTTTTCAACTCTGATAAAATAATTAGTTTAATATTTATAATACAAACATACATGTGAATTTTTTTTATAAAACTAAATAGTTTTAATATATCATCAGCTAGAACTGAGTAAAAATATGTTTCAAACAGTTGTGTGAAAATATTTTTGTTGAATTTTTATTTAAAAAAAATTCATATATGTTTTAAATTAATTCTATAATATTTTTATTATTATTAGAAAAATACTTGTTGATATACAACATGAAAAAAATTTGAATATTTGATTTTTTACTATTTAATGAAACAAAGAATAATAATTTTATTCTATCTGAAAATATTTTTAAGTTTGATAAATATTTAAATAAATTACTTATAAGAAAACTAGTTAAAAAAAATAATAAATATAATTATAAAATTTGAACAGAATATAAAATAAATAATAAAGATAGTTAAACAAATTAAATGTTCAATTAACATAAATACTGAATTTTTTTAACAAATTATCAACTAATTAATGTTGTAGAATTTTATTAAAAAGCTCAATCGATATCGCTGATAATTAGAAACGTTAAAGTGTTAGAAATAATTATAATTTCAAATCATTTTTCATATTAAAAACATGATCTGAGAATAATATATTTCCATAAATTGATTTTTCTTTTATTTCACACATTACACAAAACATTTTAATCAAAATGGTTCAATAAATGTTTCTTAATCATTTTTGATTGTTTCTTATTTTCTAATTGAGATTTTTCTGTACTTTCCCAGTCTAAAAATTACAGAATCACTGTCTTAATGCACATAAACAACAATCAATTATTATTTATTAAACATTTTTGATCAGCTTTTTTATATACTTTTAGATCAAAAGAAGAATTCATTTATGCAAGTTTATTAGCCATAGAGTCAGGAATATATTGTAAATAATATAGAATTTAATATATTCCTAGCATAATTATAAACAATTTAAATAAAAGGGATTAATTTAATAGAAAATAAAATTCAATTAATGGTTGTCAATAATTATTATAGAAAGATATAAATAGAAAGTTTTATTTATAATCAACTAAAGAGCTGCAAAATTACAAAAAGAAGTTATATTAAAATTATGATCAAGGTTCAAATAAGATAAAAATTGTAATTAAGTACCAAAATGTATATAAAAAGAATCGTTTTGTAAATAGAACGATTATTAATGGATCAATAGGATTGTTATACCAGTGTGTACAACAGTGATAATATTTTATTTTTTGACTAGTGGGGAAAAATACTTGTAGTTACTTCTATCAATGGTTTCTTATTCCTTAAAATTCATATAAAAGGTACATAAATAGATTATTAACCTCTGATTATTTCTTATGAGCATTTCAATTGATATTCTGTTATTTTAAAGCACTAAGTGACAGAAAACCTTAAATCTTACTATTGATTTTTTATATCTTTATGGTTTAAAGATGATAGATTCGTCATCAAATTATTAAGTATAACAATACTTAATAATATATAAAAATGATACTTTTGTAAACATAACAAAAGAGTATATTTTTTTATATTTTAAACTTTTTAATAATAATAAAAAAGAAAGAATTTTTAATGTGATGACAATTCTTTTACGAAAATGTGTATTTATTCAGCTTGAACTAAAAAAGCTCTTTTATTTTTCTTGTTTGAAACAAAGGAGTTTAATCCAATACACTTAAAATATTCATCGATTCACGTAACTCTCTTCCCTAATTGACAGATAAATAAAGCGCAGTTCAAACTTTCGTTGATCGGTTAACCTAATTTTTCCAATTTGAAAAGTTCCAGACAACGGCCGGCATTGTTATTATAAAGTATGAGTTTATATACAATTAAGTGAGCTCCGATAAAGAAAATAAACGAAACGGAAAACGATAATTGAGACAGATACTCGACGTAATTGAATTAAATACGGCGAAAAAATTAAACACAATAACGATTAAATTCGGCCAGAAAATACATTGAATTGATGAAGAGATCGAGAGAACGAACGATCCATATCGTTCAAATGAGAACGTTTGTTAGAATCGCGACTTTGTAAGATATTCTATTAGATATATGTCAGTAATTTTCGAATAACGTATCGTTGTTCATTGGGAGGAAGAAGAAACGTAGTCTGTATCAAAAGAGATCTAGTCAAGAACATAAACACGATATCAAATGGAAATTTTAATTGTCGTTTCAATTTCGTATCGTTCTAATAGCTTTATTATATCATAAATAGAAGCGATGCATACATAATAAATACCCACATACAAATTATATATATATATATGTATATATATTTATAATACGTTTGTGTATATATAAACATCAAAAACAAGATATCAAGAACAATGAGGTAACTGCTGATGACGATTTTCTCAGATTGCGAATGAAAATTCCTCAGGTAGAATGCTTCGAATTATCTTTTATGGCACAGAACGAAATCTGGATTCGGTTTTCTTAATTATAATACGCAAATCTGTCAAGCGATTCCCTTTGCCTTTCAACATAGCTTTTCCCCAGTTTCGTATAGTATATACCTTTCATTTTCCGCTGGGTTTTCCGGGTAAAAGGTAAGCGTACTGAATATGTACGGTGGAGAACAGTACTGTTACCACGGAACATCTCCGTGCAATGTTATTTAATAATGTATTCATTAAACAATGTATTCATTACTGGCTTTATTTAAAATAATGGTTTATATTTTTAGCCGCAGTGTGAAAGTCTAATTATATTTTATCCTTAATATAATTATTTGCAAAAGTTATTATAATCAAACATTGAACTTATTCAGGAATACAGATATATTTTTTTCAAAAAAATTTGATTCTAACGTTAATCAGATATGAATTCGATATGGAAATTTTCAATTTATTTTATTGTTTTAGAAATTAATATTTCAATAGTTCAGAGACTAGTATTTGTAGATTTTGAAATTTTGAATTGATATTTTTTTTATTATAAATGAATAACTAACTTTCTAGCTTTTATAATTTCATAGTTTCTACAATTTTTTTATGGAAATTGAATAAAATTTCATGATATTAAAATTAATAAGAGTTTTATCTCTTTCGAGAAACATTCATACGATTTAAATCTGATAACATCCGATAAAACTAGTTTCAGATTAAAAATCTTTATATATATATATATATATATATATATATATATATATATATATATATAATCTTGCTACATATATCCACAACTCAAATAATAAATACAGGGACAAAATTGTAAAAAGAAACACTTTTGCTTATGAACTATAGAAAAAAATATCAATTTGTAATTGTTAAAAAATTACAAGATTTAAAAATTACAATAAAAGTTTAATTTTTAAAATTGGAATAAACTTTCACGATATCAAAATTAATAAGTTTTATTTCTTTCTAGAAATTTCTCTATAATTTAAATTTGATAACACCTGATAAAACTAGTTTCAGATTAAAAATCTTATATATATATATATATATATATATATATATAATTTTCCTACACATATTCACAACTCTCTGGATTTATTTGTTGTAATATGAGTTAGAGATAAACTGTTTTATTCGATTTTTTGACCAAAATATTTTTTCAGTTAGAATTTTATAGATTTTATACCACTTACATTTTTTTAAAATTTTATTTTTACTTTTGAAAGAAACAAATAATGATAATTTTATTCTAACTGAAAACATTTTTTTTTTGAAATTTATTTAAAGTTTAATAAATATATAAATAAGTTTCTTATAACAAAACTAATTAATAAATATAATGAAAATGATTATAAAATCACTACAAAATATAAAATAAATAATAAAGAAAATTAAAGAAATAAAACTTTTAGTCAAAATAAAAACCTTGTTTATAGAGATGAGTAAAGTAAAAATTTCTGCATACACTGTTAAATTTTATTAGGTAATGTTAAAAATAAATCTGGTATATTTTATAATAGATTAATTTTTTACTGAATATATTTTCAATCTACCTGATATATATTTAATCTGAATATCTAAAAAATGAATCATATATATTATTTTTAATTGTTTCTATTTCAAGCTTGAAAACTGAATATAAATTTTATCACTGAAATTCAACTCAAACTCTACTTTTTATTAATTGAAAAATACTTCTGTATTCAATATTTCACCATCGGCACGAAAGCATCGTGTTTATATTTAAATAAGAATTCATCTGTCGCTACAAAAACATCTCATTTCATTCAAGCAACGACTTTTCGATGTTTGTCATCATAACTCAATTAAATATAACTTCTAGAACAAGAGTTTTCAGAAAATCTTATTTCATTTCTAATAAGCACTACATACTGATTCTTTGCAAGTTTTCTATTTTGTTTTCCAGACTTCACTTCACTGTGCTGCATTAACATTTTTCTGCACTTTGTTTATAAGCATTATTATGTTTTAAAGATGTAAGAAGTATGCTGGTTTATTTAATAAATTGCATTTATTACGACTGAATTTACTTCACAGTAATAATAGAATCGTGCTGCTAATGTTATTAGTTTGAAGTTCAAATTTATTTGTATTTTAAAAAGTTATTTGATTTATCTTCGTTACAAAATTAAATAATGAAATTTAAAAAGAGTATATATATATATATATATATATATAAATAAATTCTTCCACTAGTATAATTTACATAATTACAAATTTAAATCTTTTCTGTATGAAAATCATTAAATCTATCTGTATGTCATTTGTAAATATATTTTTACTGATTAAACTAAGGTACTTGTAAGGATTTTAATATTATTAGTAAAAATTTTTTTTATCTCTATATATCGGATTTAAAAATAAATTTTTCTTTTCTCTACAAACAACCACTTTTTTTTGATCAAAAATAATTATTAATCATTTTTGATTATTGTGTATGTGGATTTTTATGCCGATACCAACAACCGCCAAGGCCTGAGGTATAGAAAAATCTGATTTTTTTATATATCTTGAGAATATTTATAATATAAACGTTTATACAACCTCAAATTAATTCATTTTCTGTACAAATAATGAATGTAAATATTTACAATCGTGATAAAAAGAAAATAGCATAACAACAATTAAATAAAGAAGATTTCATTGAAATTTCTTATTTCTGATTTTATATTAAAAAAAAATCCTGATAGTTTAATTTATTTAAAGCATCTTAAATATTTATCTTTGTTTAAATTCAGTTTGATTTTAGAACAAAAATTATGTTTACTTTCATGACTTTTAAATTTTATGAACACAACTAAATATTTTCATATTAACGAGTCAGTGATGGGAGATTTTTTCATTGAAAAAATATACTCAAAATTAAATTTGTTTTTTGAGAAATTTATTAAAATCAAAGTAACTCTTTTATGAAAAAAGTTAATCGAATCAAGATATGCATATTAACTGGAACTTCGACCGGATATATATATATATATATATATATATATATATATATGAAGAGATAGAGAGAGAGAAAGAAAACTATTACATATATTTTTTCATATTATTTATATGAAAGAAGATTATTTATTTAATTAGAAAAAGAGATGAAAAAAAGACTTCTTGTGAAAAAAAGAACTTGTATGTTAATTCTTGTTTTTATACTCTCTTCGATTTTCTTTACTTTTCTTTTACTTTTCAATGGAGTGAATTATATCTCGACCTAAATTGGAATAATAAGATTAAATTACATCTGCCTATTAAAATATAAAAGTATGAGTATTAGAAACAGGAAGAAAAATTTAATAAATAAGTATAAATGAATTTCTGTTTAGTTATTTTTTCTGTTATATTGCAACTGATTTCCTGTTTATTTTGACTGACTTTCTGTATGATTTATTAGGATTCTAATTACAGAAAAATAAAGAAAATATCAAACAAAAAAAAATAAATGAAAAAGAATACAAGTTTACATATTTTGTAAACAAATACAATAAAACACACACACATATACACACTCGACCGGAACTAACATCCATTACTGGATATATCTAGCCACGGATTGCGATTAGGCGACGTGGTGGGAAACGAAGGTCTGTGAATTTGCAGCGAAACGGGGTACAGAACGGACGCGAAAGATTCAGGAAACACATTTCTAATTGACACTCATTCCTCCTCTCACACCGTCGTGTTACTTTTAATTAATGTGGCGACGGTACGGTAAGGATATTTCTTTTCATATTAGACGACGGGATTTGGAAGAACGGGTAGGACAAAATAAAAGAAAATTGGATAAGATGATGCGCTTTGATCAAATATGTTAATGCAGATGAACACAAGGTTCTTTTTTCTCTCGCAGGTATACACGTGTATGCATCTGAACATTCTTTAATCAGTTTCGAGTCTTTGTAATTTGTTAAATTTTGAGAATCGATTGTGCGGGATTTAAAATAATCTATGAGTTGGATTATATATACACACAAGTATTCATCTTTGATTTCTAAAATCGGTTATCACACATTTTAAACGAAAATCGCAATTAAACTGAAATTTCTATATGAAATTTTTTTCTTAATTTCTAACTCAACAACGTATAATTGTAATTAATTTATTTTTCAGTTAACATAAATGATATATTTAATCCTCACTTTGAGTAAAGTGTTTATGTGTGTGTTTAACATTTCCTTATCTCATCCATAACTTATTGATCATTTAGAGTTCAAATGCACATCGAGTTAAACAGTTTCAAGTACTTTGATGCTTTGTATATGTTCATTTATTTGTGTTTGTATTTAATTAAATATCTACAAACATATACATACATACATATGTATATATATATATATATATATTAAAAGTTACATATTTCAAAGAGACATTAAGAATTAATATATAATATACTAATTCGAAGTACTTTTTAAAGGATTTAATCTAAAATTATTCATGAAAATACTTTTTTTATAAAACCATAAGTTGATTAAAATATTATATACTGACATATTAATTAAAAAAAACTAGATTAATACTATAGTCACTTTTTTAATATTTTAAACCGATTATTCAATAAATTAAAATGAATACTTTTTTAATTTTCAAATATTTTTAGTAAATTCTTTGAAAATATTATTTCAATCATTGTTGATGTACAAAGGTCAGTGTTATTAAACAATTCATTAAAAAATTAATGTATCTAATTATTTTTTTAGAAATTATTTTAGTTATTATAAGTTACACAATATCTTAAAAGATTTGTAAATGGTCTGAAAAAGTAAATTAATTTTCAAATAGAATTAGAAGTCAATTAGATATGAATTAGAGTTTATACTGAAAAAAGGTTGAAAATCAAAGGAAAGAAATGATTAAAAACCTATCAAATATAAATTGTAGTTAATTTTAAATATTTTTCAGGAAAAACATATTAAATATTAAAATTTGATTTTTTTTGCCTCTGATTCTGTTTATGTATCGTCCTGGTAGTCGTCGTTATTTTAGATCTAAGTGTATATTCTTCATTAGTAACTCCGTCATATATACTACCTTCAGATCGATTTTAAAGAGTTTCTGAAAAGATTTATCTCTAAAATCTACTCAGAGACGTCATTTGTACTGAAAATAGTAGTAGAAAACAGATCATGATCAAAGGATATGAAAACGATTAAGACAAAGCATTTAAAACCTTATTTCAAAAAAATTAATTGTTTGAGAATACAAACTTAAATTTTAAAAGTAAACTTTATGAATCGAATGTATTGAGAAATTGTATTACTTAGTATACATGAAGATTTTTTAAAAATACGGTTTGTAGATATATGGACTCGAATTTAATCAAAATAAACAAAAAAGATTTTTGTAAAAAGTTAATCTTTCCTACAGAATATTTTAAATGATTCAAATCAAATTATTTAGTAACCGGTTCTAAATGTTTATAGATTTTTTTACAAATAATTAAAAAGAAATTCTAATCAAATACTTCAGGACAATAAATTACTTTAACACAATGGACTGATTTTATTTTAGACAGTTTCGGAAATGCTAACTAGACACACAAGATAAATCGTTTACTCTGCTCGTTTTATAAGCTTCGATATTTCGAACACACTGAAACAACAAATAAAAAAGTTATTTAATCGGAACATGTTTTTTGTCAATGTGGCTAAATTCACACTTACAAATGAATTAATCACACCCTACAAACCATAAAACATGTTTTTTCATTAAAAATGTTCAATAATTGATTATTCATCGTTTTTCCATTTTTTTAATGCATTAAAAAATCGATAGTCAATTATAGAATATTTATGATCTTAGTGGTTAGTGCACGGAGTTAAAAATTAATTAATGAAAATATTTAATACAGATTTTATAACGTTATATACAAAAAGAATGGTTTTTATTAACCAGGACTGATGCATTTAATTCCTAAGTAAAAGTCGTTTTTGTGTTCAACTGTGTTCAATACAAAAAAATCAAATAAAATTAATTTACTGAAATGTTCTAACGGCAATGCTAAATTCAGTTCCACAAATGATTTTCTTTTTGAAACAATTATTTTTCAAAGATTTTTTTGTAAATGTCGTCATCGAAATGTGCAAAATCAACAATAAAAATGGATCAATAATGATTTATTGAACACTTATGACCAGAAAATATTTTGTGGTTTGTGAGGAAAAAATATAAAATTTGTGAAAATATAATTAGTTGTTTAGTCCTGGTGGAATCGGTTTTGGTAAATCAATGACCTATTGATATACTTAATTGATAAAATCAATAATTATAAACTTAAATCATTCATCAGAACTCCTCCACCAAGACTCATCCATCAGGCAAGTATTCTAAAGGAACTACAAATATAAAAACAGATAAATACAATAGAGAAACAACAATAAAGTGTGTTTATGAAAATACAAAAATATAGAAAAGGAAAATAACTTTTCATCATTCAACTCACAAATCTGTTTTTTCTACTAAACTATTTCATTTATCGTGTATATATATATATATATATATATATATATATATATATATATATATATATATAACAACTAAATATCTGATTGAATTTTTACATTGTTATTGTGAAATCAACTGTATTAAATATTAAAAGTTAATACTAAATATTATATCGTTACATATCGTTCTTTTAAATGAAAATAATTTCAAAGTCACGGTTGACATTCTTTTAGTACTGTTTTACATTTCTCATCTTTGAAGAATGGACTTCTCTGTTTATGAAAAAAAATCAAGCTTTGAATTTTTTACAGTAAAGTGGTTTCGAAAAGGTCTTGTTAAGACAGTATTTCACGTTAGATGAAAACGGTAAGAAAGAAAATTATAAATACATATTTAATACTTTGTGTTTTGTTCGAGCACGCTTTTACTGTTTGAATTTATTTTCGTTATCAAAACAAATTCATTAAAACGGAAAGAGAAATGTATACTAATGTGAAAATATATAATTTTATACAAATAAGTACTTTATTCATATTCAAACTATTAGTAATGGTTAAATAATATGTTTTTTTTTGTCAGTAAGTCATTACAAATCGTGTTTGTTTTATGAGGAAGACGTTTGTTATTTAAACATTTTAAATTTAGATATCTGTTTATATAATGTTTTATAACGAAATGTGGATTTAAATTAAATTCAAAATATTTAATACAAGTATATTATTATTATTATTAAAATGATTTTAAATCATATAACAATACTAGACATTAGATATTTTTACATTATCTTTCAATTTATGCATATGTTCATAATTTTAAACTTTAATTTTAATTATTCATGAAATTCTTCTAAAAATTTATTCATACCTACACACAGAACACAGCATATGAATATATACACACACACACATATATATATATATATATATATATATATATATATATATACATGTATATATGATAAGAATATATGTGTGTTCTATGAGCTCTATGAAAATTAAATTAGTACTTTCAAGTACATATAACAAAAATGTTTACACATAGAGACAAATGTAAATTGATAAAAAAAATTTCGAAGAGAATTCAGAAAACAACAATTCAGTTATTAACTAACATTATTTTTATACAAAATTGTGTTTCATTTCTCAATAACAGGTAAATAAACTTGTATACAAGTTTTATTGAGTTGTGAAATATTTGATAATTCTATCATTTCTTATATAAAATCTGTACAAATATAAATCATTTCTTATGTAAAGAATAATTTAAAAAATAACAGTTTGTTTTATAATGACAATTAATTTTTCATGAAAGGACGAATATCAAGATTTTAATTTCTTAAAAATTTACATATATAATTGATTAAATTACTGATTTCTTTTAATTATTAATAGTGACATAAGTCAGTTTGAAAAAATTAAATTAATTTTAAAATATTTCAAATTAATATATTAATTATTTTATACAGCTTTACATAAGATTTATATAAAATTCCTTTAATATGCTATTTGTTTTCTTTTAAATATTCTAACTGATTTTTTAATATTAATATTTTTTTGATTTTAATTCATTAAATTCTTGGATGAAACTTATACTTCATTTGATTATTCTCTTTGAGGACAATTAATTTTTGAAAAGAATGATTTAAAGTTAAATAACTAATGGATATGAATATCAGTTTTCGGAATAAAATAATTTGATCTTATTTTTAACATAAATTATTAATGTAAATTGAATAATTATATATAACATTATATGAACTACTGTTAAAATAATACTAATAACAAATAAAAGTCTTTATAGTCAGAAACAAACATAACTAGTTTATAAACGTGTTTTAAAGGAAGATAATAGCTTTCTGAATTTTTCAAAAGTACATCTACGATTTGATAGCTGAACACTTCCAGCAACTATCTAAGGTAGAAAAAAGTTTTTAATAAAAATACATACATATTAAAATATCATTCTCAATTTATGATTTGATGAGTGGACAGATAACTCATGACAAAGTATGTATTAGCTCGAATCTAGTTCAAAATTAATGTATTTATTTGTGAAAGGTAGCAGAGTGAAATATAACACAAGGAAAAAAACATGTAAGTCGGTTATTGTAAACTATTTGAAAATAACTTTGTTTTGTTCTTAAATATTTAGATTATTTAAAGAAGATATTTTCTTTGAAAAAAAAACATTATTTCCATTACATTTTAAATATAGTTTTTGTAAAAGATTTAATTTCTAAACAATTGAAATATAAAAAAATGTATATTTTGTTAACATTTCTTTGATAAAAAGTATATGTTATTAAACTGTCTACTTAAAGAAAAATAATAATGATATGAGTCTAACTTATGACAGAGAATTATCAGGAATTTCATTTTCATACTTTAGATACGTGTTTCTATGAGCTTTCTTTGGATTGAGTCGTGTTTACTTTTCATTAATACTAACGAATTTTCTCTTTATATTTTTATTATATAAACTGTTATATAGGTCAGTTGTTTGATTACAAATTAATTCATTTCTACATTCAGAAGATAATTCAATTCTTAGAAAGAATGACTTCAGGTTAAACATTGGACTCGAATTGAATTTGTTCGCGAAACAGTCCATTCTCAAATGGAACAATACACATGTGTATTAAATTATATATATATATATATATATATATATATATATATATATACATAACGTAAAGATTTCCTGTAAAATTATTAAGAAGCAATTTGAAATAAATTACAAATGTGCTTAAAATGAAAATTACATTCTTTCATTAAGAATTCATTTCGGAGTTTTAAATTTTTTGATTTGTTACAGTTCAAAAAATGTTTCAGTCTTTTTCCTTAAATACGCTTTTATATTGATTTTTTTACTGGTATTGATTACATCCTTAAAGGTTTTGTTAACAAAGTGTGTTTTAGTTCAAGTAAGGAATGAAATTTATGAATCTCAATTCGATGAAAAATATAAAAAAAGACTTTCTAGTCCATACATATTCTAGATTTTGCTATAATATCTAATAACTTATACCATGATTATGGGCTATAATTTTTTATAAATGATTTTTTTATTATAGTCTGTTTAAATTATATATATATATATATATATATATATATATATATATATATATAATTGAAACTATCTTCAATTTATATGAACTAAGAAAACCGACTTTAGTTTTTTTTAAAAAAAAAAGTACGTTTACCAGTCAATTGATAATAAAGAAATATTTATATTTTGAAATCTGATAAGGTCGTTTTAATTTTAGGTATTTACATATTAATTAAGATTGAAAAATGATTCAGTAACTTTTAAATGAAATTAAGTTTAGTGTTTTGTTAATCATTTTATATTTTAAAAAGATCTAAGTCATATATATATATATATATACATATATATATATATATATATATATATATATATATATATACATATGTATATATGTATATTGAATATACACTAAAAATAATTAACACCAAAAAAACAGAAAAAAACATGTTTAAACAAGGGAAACTTTTAAAGTTATTTACAAAATTTAAAAAATGATACAAAGAAACAAATTGAATTAAACTTTCAACACAATATCTTCTTTGTGAATAAATACATTTATATATATATATATATATATATATATATATAAATGTATATGTGTTAATTTTACCAAGATTATTTAATGTCCAACACCGAATAAAACTCACACCAGAATTAGTTTCGTTTTTATAAAATTTATTTGTTTTAAATATAAAAATTGCACATTCAACAGTAACATACAATTGGTTATTAACGACGATATATTTTTTTTAATTACACACTCGGAAAAACACCACACTGATTTACATTTATTTGAACCAGCAAATAAATTTCATTTGACTGAATTCGAAAAACATGTATCCAAAAAATACGATCAGATAAAATATACATTCAATCAAAACTAATTTTGAACAATTTCAAATATATCCATAAACTTTATATCTTTTCATAAAAAAAAATCAACATTCGTATAATTATTACAATATAGAATTTATAGAATTTTCATATCGGAGTGCTTCTTTTTTAATTACTCTTTCCAGAACAGAAATGAAAGCGAACAGCACTAATCTCTCACAATATTTTTTCGCTTTAATGAATTTTTATTCATTATTCTTCGCACGGAGACACTGTGAGCACATTCGTTGCAACGACGCCAACGATTCGTTAAACGAATAACGGATTGAATTCGTGTACGCGTTTCCCGCGTAAACAGCGCGCATCTCAGTCGCGTGCAGGATTTGATGTTTGTTTGTAAAGCGTCGACTTAACACTGGCCGGGACTCGACGCGTCGTACGAGCGGACGCTAACGAGATTGTGTACGCGTGCGCGCGCGTCGGGTACTGAACCAGGGACCGTGAGTTAAAAGACGCGCACGCTTTCAATAAGAATGTAATTACGCGCGGATTTTGAATTTTATGCATGCTTATATGTCTTTTTCCTCCTCCGCGCTTCTCTTCCTTTCAACAACGCATTATAAATAGAATTTTCTGTTTTTTTTTTTTTTATTTTATAAACGTCTCGGATCCTTCACTATGTACAGATGGGATTTTGTTTTTATGACGGATCATAAAACATTTATATCTAATATACACATGCGTGGACACATTTATATGTATTATATGTACATATATACTTATATATATATATATACACACGAGGGTCGTTTGATAAGTTTGGTAAATTTATATGATGTGGTGTCATCATTCATTTGGTAACGTCATGTCTATCAAGTGTCACTTTTCAAACTAGCAAAGGTAAAATTTCAGCTAGAAGCGACGCGTTGTATAAGTTTTACAGATGTTTGAAGCAAACATTGTAATAGTTGCCGCAGAAATTGAAAAAAAAAGCAGGCCATTTGCATAGATTTGTAGCCGTGGATGAATCATGGATCCATTACTACACACCTGAGTCGAAGCAGCAGTCAAAACAGTGGACAACGACTGGTGAAAGTGTGCCGAAGAAGGCTTATACCATTTTGTCAGCTGGGAAGGTGATGGCTATTGCTTTTTTGACGATCATCGGGATCGAGTACTAAGAAGTAAAAAACGATAACAGGAGCCTATTATGTAACATTATTGAATCGTTTGAAAGAAGAGTTGAGACACAAAAGACCAAGATTGACACACAAAAAAGTACACTTTCAACGTGCCGTCTTAAAAAATTGCACGAATTAGGCTTCGAATTAAGTTTTCATCCACCTTTGTTACCGGACTTGGTTCTAGACTTGGCGACTTTTTTCTCTTCACAAACTTGAAAATCTGACTCGGTAAGAAGAAATACTCGTCGAATGAAGATGTCATCGCCGCCCTCAATGCCCATTTTACAGACTCACTAGACCAAGTGTATAGCGCTCAATGGAGACTATATTGAAAAATAAAATTGATTTTTTCCAAAAAACGATATTTAACTTGCTTTCTACCATATTTATCAAACGACTCTCGTATATATATATATATATACAAAAGCCTGTTTTTGCTATCAAATTAATTAATCATAGTGGTTTATTTTTTTAACAAGAAAATTCTCAATTAAATTTATGATAAAAACACACAAATCAGGACATAAATTTGAAACTAATTCTCTACTTTAATTATTACTGTATCATACTTTGGTATTTTAGGAGGAAACTGATCAATTTATAAATATTTCTCATTTGAAGACTTATTATATAAAGAAATATATCTGTTAATAGTAAAAATTCTAACACAATTATTCAATACAGTTTCTATACTATGCCGAAATTAACTTTGGTAGGTTGTCTTTTTCCTTTTTTACCAGTAGAGATTACGCAGAGATTTTTCTGTACCTCTGTACTCAGCAGATGATGGGATTGTCACTGAAATGCGCATAAGAATCAATGCGCACAAAAATAATCAATAATGATTTATTGAAGTTTTAACCAGAAAAAAAGTTTTTAGTTTGTAGAGTAAAAAAATAATTAATTTGTGAAACAATTTATGTAAATAAGATTTCTAAATGACTTAAAATGTATAAAAAAATTTACAGATTAAGATCGAATAATTTTAAAGAATGAAAAGAAACAGATGTTGAATCGTTTTTTTTAGTCTCACATTTAGGTGTAATTCGTGGCTGGTGGCACATTTTTTCAAATAAATAGAATTAAATTTTCTTATGAAAATAATAATTTATAGACAAATAGTTAATTATATTATCTGTAATTCTAAAGTTACTTTATAAATTTATTAAAAATATTATAGTTTTTAAGTTGTAAGTAATATCAATCGAAATTAGATCATCTAATTTAACGAAACAAAGTAATGAAGTACATAAATAAGCTGTACACAATATAAACAGCAACTAGTTCGAAAACCGAATCACATATTTTAAGAGTAAAAATGCGTTAAAAGACATAAAAGCGACCAAAACCTTCAAAGGAATATTATATAAACAGAATGAAATATGTATAACGTAATGAATTTTTAAAAACATCTAAAAAGGGTTTAAACGAGCCTTGTACAACAAAGTTAACTCGCATCCATGTACTTATGAATTAATTCTGTGTTTGTTGACGATTACAAGAATCGTGTCGACAAGATAAAAAACTGTATTATTATTCCACAAGTGCAGTCTATATTCTGTCACAGTGAAAATGCACACGTTCAATTCTATTGAATAATCGCAATCGAATCGCTTTAGTAGGAAGTGTCTGTCAGTGAAGTTGATAGATAGCGATAAGTAAACACATTCGAGAGCAGATTTTAGTATGTCATCAAAATGAGTGTCTTTTTTCAGATCTAAATAACTATTATTCGTGCACAAATGGATATTACTCGAGATTTCGTATTCATTTGTATGAGTGCATTTAATGAAATGCAAGTATATATTTCATCCAATTAAGTTTCAAACTAGCTACTATTTCACTTTGAGATTTACTTTTACAGTTTATTCTTTTTTCTTCAAATCTACATTTGTTGAAACCTTAGATTTACTTTCATCGGTAATGACATTTGTATTCCGCTGGATATAAAGATAGTTTTTACGTCTGATTTAAATTTATAGTTCATGAATTTCAAACCACGAGAATATATGTTTATTACTAATGAAGATATAAGGATTGAACGAGTTTTAAATGAAGAGATAAAATTGTACATAAAAAAGTACATTTAAAGCAATACAATTCATTAATAATGTAACTTTTTTCTTTCATTCATCACTAGATAACTACACGACTTTCTCACAGTAGACGACTTTCTTGTTAATCATTCTTATCAACTCCTTCTGTATGACTTGTGTGAAATGAAATATATTTCTGAGATACAGACAGACTTGTAAGTATATTCAAGCATGCTAATTCCGTAACTTTAATAAATTTAAAGTTGTTCTAAGTTAATGAAAAATACAAAAATACAACTCAATCACAAGTATATGTTTTATACTGTGATTAAATTAGTTTTAACAAATGTATTACTCTCTATATACGTCTAAAAACTAATAAACTGTTTTTAAAAAAATTAATATTTATAAGGAATGAAGAGTTATTCACACTTTGAAGTTAAATCTTAATTAATTCAGTTGTTACATAAAATAATTCCTTTCATTTAATAAATTTAAATGAACTGTAATATAAAAAATACACATTCATAATTAATATACTTTAAAATTTGAAATATACTTAATTACTATTTTCTTTTAAACAATAGAAAAGGTTGTGAAAATTAAAATTATCAATTTATTACACTGATCTGACTTAAATATTCAGTATTAGAGGACCTGCTATTTAAATATAATTTTTTTACATCATTATTAACTCAATATTCACTAATCTTATGTAGATATATATATATATATATATATATATATATATATATATATATATATATATATATATATATATTGTTATGTAAAATGTCAAAAGATTGCCAATGTATAGCAGTAACCTCTCTTAAATATTCGGTATTCAAGGATCTTTTATTCAATACGTTGCAAAAATATATTTAAAAAAAAACCTGTTTTCAACTTAATATTAACTAATATTATATACATATATATATATATATATATATATATATATATATATATATATATATATATATAGTAATATAATTTTCTCAAATATTGTCAATTTATAACATTAATCTCTCTGAAATATTCAATATTCAAGGATCCGTTATTAAAATAATATATCTGTTTTAAAAAAAATCTGTTATTAACTTAATGTTCACCAATGTTATTATTTACATAGTTACATAAACTGAATACGGACGCCATTATTGAAAAAATAATTAAAAAATGAATGAATTTATTGAGTATTTTTTGAACTGACTGTAAACATAAAAGCTGACTGTAAACGAAAATTAAAATCGAAAAAAACTATATGGACTTAATAAAAAATGACAGGTTTGGTATAAAAATCGTACAGATATAGGAATAGTTAAACCTGTTAGTAAAATCCGCCGTTCTTTAATGAACTATGAGCAACCAGTGTTCAACAAATACCTAGTTATTAAGTTCAATAACTAGATTATGTATTTTAACGAGAAAATACATACTGAACAAATGGCACGAATCGAGTTTGCTACAGAGATATTTTGAAAGCCACACGTTACGTATAGAAAATGGTAACAGAATGAATACACAAACTCATACGGGACACGTATGTGTGTATATATATATAAATATATATATATATATATATATATATATATATATATGTATATATGTATGTATGGATGGATGGATGGGTGGGTGTTAGTGTGTAAATACGTGAAAACTTATCGCATAAATCATAAACGCTACAAGTAAAAATGATCAATTTCATTTCCGTGAAAATGTAGTCAACAAATTTCTCTTTACCGTGTATACGTTTAAAAACAATGGGGAATAAATGAAAAGCTTAGAAGAACAATTAATATTTTCATATAAACACACAAAGTACATTTTCTAGACGGATATTTTTTGTTGAAATAATTATTTTTTTTTACCCAGTGAAGATACAACACGGGATTCTGTCCTTTGTTGTTTGTGTGTTTATATAGTTTTTTTAAATAATTTTATTTTATTTTATAATAATGTCGACAACTTTATTATATATATATATATATATATATATATATATATGTTTAATTTAATAAAAAGTATATTCTTTTGTAAGAGAAACAAAATTATTCATAGTTCTTATTATGTGTGCTTTTTATAAATAATAGCTGACTCTTGTGTAACATAACAAGATAAACATTTAAATTCTAAAATGAATAGCATAATGATATGACAGAATTCTTAAAAAAAATATAATTTATGGAACTGTCATTCTTTCAAAATAATTTATTCATTTAATAATAAAGTAATCTATTATCTAAAGTCTTATTAATATTAACAAATATTGACATTGATCATTCTAATATTTTTTTATAATATTTTTTTAAATAAAAACCAGATTATAAATTAATGAATTTGCGATACATAGTTTCACTACATATATATATATATATATATATATATATATATATATATGTATATATATATATATATATATATATATATATATATATATATATATATATATATATATATATATTATATATATTTTTATATATATATATATATATATATACATATATATAAATTGGTACTCTCCCTCCGTCATATCTTTCTTGTTCTGATTGTTTGATATCAGTACATATTTTATATCAGTGTTCTTTTTCACGGTTTACAATGAAAGTGAGTACACAGTTTTAGTGTTAAACTGATAAGAAATTTATTCAAAATATTGTAGTCGCCGTAGATTTAGAATAAAAAAATTATTACATATTCTATCATTGTATTTTGTTGTGCTAATTTTTATAAACTTGTCCAATAAAAAAATTAAGACCTACATTTTACGCGGTTTATTTCCTTACATAATTTGTTAATTACTATTATTTGTTAGGGAGAAGGTGGATCAGACGTTAGCGAGAAAACAGAGAAGCCTCCTCGTATATATAAAGAGACATTTTCATTGATAAAAAAATTGTTACACACTTTTCAACAAAAATCAATTAAAAATCTATTCAATTCATGCACAATAATGAGACAAATTTCATAAACACGCTTATGCTTTTGGTGGTAATTATAAGACTTTTACATACATAACTATTAATTACTGTGCTTAAAAACGATTTCGTGTTTCATCAGAACGTCTGTCAAAATTGTAAATACTTTTTTTAAAAAAAAATACCGATAAATTATAGAAATTTTAAACTAGTATCAAATATTTTACTGGACACATTTTACAAACAGTATAAACGAATGAAACTAATCTAAAATAGAAAAAATATAACACATTTACAGCAATTGTAAGTCAATAAATCTATATTCAAACATAAAATGTATATATAAGTACGTATGTATGTTTTCTTTTGATAAAAATTTTTCATAGTTTACGTTACAAAACTTTTAAAATTTCCGCTAGAAAACTAATAAAGTAAATTCATATAAAACGGATGAAAAATATCATGTGAATGTGTGTATATAACAGATAATTTTTCACTGTCGATTTACTTCGATGCACACAGGTATTGGTTCTGTAAATAACTGCGACATATATATATATATATATATATATATATATATACATAAATTTACACCGTGTGTAAAAGTATAAAAACGTGTATATGTAATCAATGGAAAATATATGAATAGTAAACTTTATCGTATCTGATGTCTGAGAAACACAAAGAGTAAAACGATTTTCTATATATCAGGAAACCAAAAAAGAAAATAGAATATTCTCATGTGTATATATATATATATATATATATATATATATATATATATATATATATATTGTTCTCTATTTTGAAACAATATTTATTTTTAAATCTGGCATATTATTCTATAATATTGTTTTATTTAGTGTAGAAAATAATATGTTTTTTAATACTATGCGAATTTGTAATACAAAATTATATTTATAATTCAAATATTTCAATAATTTTGAAGAATATTAATTAATTATACTTCTAATTTAATAATTTCTTTCTTATTAACTACATAGTTGAGTCATAAATACTCTTGTCTGAATAAAATTAATATTTTAAATTGAACAAAATCATAAAGCTATCTAAAATATATTTATAAGACAGTATCTTGAATATATTCAGGTAATCAGATGTTCATTTACCGTTCATTGGTAAACAAGGGATGGGGTGATAAAGAGATTCGAATCGTGCTAATTGCTTTGTATGAAATCGGAAGTCATAGTGAAACATATTTCAGATATAAATCAGAATTTATTTATTATAAAAGGGAGTGTTGTAGAAATTTTAATTTGTAAATTTTTAGACTATAAATTATAATTATTATTATAAAATTTCTTGATTAAGATTTAAATACAACAGTATTATCATACAGGTATCTTTTTTATTGAACTATTTAATAATTTATTATAAAATTGTAGAGTTACTTAAAGCGACGTCTTAATTTAAGAGTACAACTCTTACATTACTGTTCAAATTTTTTAACCAAAACTTTGAAATAAATTACAGATTTAACAGAATGTAAAGAAATTAAAAACAATATTAAAATGATTCGTTATAACTTACAGGAATTAATAATAAACAATATCAAGGAACTAATATGACTTTTTAATATTTTTTAATTATAGATTGAAAAAAATAGTCATTGAAATTCAAAAGGCAGTATAATGTACAATTTTTTTTATTAATAATATATTTTGTGTTCAGAACAAATAACAAAAATTTTGGCTTCGAAATTAGTCTATGTTTAAGTTTTAATGTTTTACTAGATGATAAATCTAATATAATTTCTTCATTTAGCTTGCAGAATGGACCTTTCGTCATTTTCGTTATAAAATTATTTAAATTTTAGTGTAAATTTGTTTATAAAAGTAAACTTAATTGAATAAATCAAGTAATTATAATCAGATATGTATAAAAATTCCTAAGTAATAGATTAAAAATGGATTAATATTTTTTTAATAATTTAATCCGAGTTATTTATAAAAAAAACTGCTAAAATATTTTAATTGATTACTAATTCTGTATTTATTATGATCTTAAGACTAAAAAAAGTTACTTAAAAAATATTTATAATATATTTAACATATAATATGTTTAGATTTGTTTCATTAAACTGGAAAAGACATCATAAATTACAGCAGCGTTAAATTTAGTAGCAGGATTTTTAAAAATACTTTATTAAAAAGATATTCGTATTTTTAAAAATTACTACTGTATTCATTTTGAATACACTCTTTAAATTTCTATATATTTAGTTTCGCTAAGATACCTTAGATTTGGACTTACCAAGACAGAGACGATTTGATTGTAAAGAAAAATCACTCACCTGAAATAAAGAAAAAAATCAATTAATAAACTAATATAAGTAAGTATAATAAATATATATATACTAATATAGCAGCATTATTTTTTATTGATATTTAAGTGGGATAAAATTACTTTTTGTAACTTGTTCCGTGCCTGTGTGCACAAATTTAAAGTTATTTTTCTTGTCCTTAAGGCTACTATTCTCTGTTTTTGTTTCTTCATTACTCATTTCAACTTTCAGCATCTGCAGGTGGGTGCTGATTGGCTGTATAGATTTTATGAACATCTACACAATTTAGACACCTAATCTGATCAGATTTAAAGATGTTCAAAGTCAAAATCCGTAATAGGGAAACAAAACCAAAAAATATTGATCCCCAGAACAAGAAAAATAACATAAAATTAATTTCTTAAAATCACCCATCCTTGAGATTAACAAATAAATTAATGGATAATCTTTTTTCCCTTAAACCAAATATTACAAATATGATTTATTAAATTGTATTAAATATATTTACTTTTTTAAATTTCGAATACTAAAAGTAAAATGATATTAAAAATGTTTCAAATAGAAAATATATTTTTCAACATATTCCATAAAATTAAATTACAATTTATATGATATTAAAAAAAGTACTAAATCATTATTAAAAAAATATTTGTTTTACAAAATAAACTAATTAGAAACAAAATAAGGTATTCACTTAATATTTTATTTGATATACAGTGTAATTACACTAATATAATAATACTGTAATTATTAGTATATTAATACATTTAATTAGATTTATTTTTTCATAGAATTTATTAAATACCAGAAATATGTTAAAATAATGTATTTAAATATTAGTCTAGATTACTTATACCTCAAAACAGTAAATTGATTTTTAATAATTGAAAAAAGAAAACAGAAATGAATAAGAGTGTAATTCAAACTGAACTATACCTAATTATAAAATCATTTAACTATTTACTCTTTTTATTTAAAATGTATCCATAATTGCAACCAATTTAAATAAATGACATCTCAAACACAAGAAAAAAACCATCTGCTTTTTAAACGATTGCATTTGAAGGAAAATGTTTCATTATGAATTAAAACCAATTTAATAAATTATTCAAATATATTATCACGCAGAAATACTACACTTTTATTTATTTTTTTTTTAAAAAAGAAAATAAATAACAAATGAAATTCTTTACCAAGAATTTTCAAACATTCCATTCAATGCATGAAATTAAATTTCATGTTTTTGCTCTAGTGATTCTCGCATAATTTTCAATGCTTAAGTGTCTGATTTTATTCTTCTTTTTATTATATTTTTTAAGAATAAAAGAATACACGCACATATATATATATATATATATATATATATATACATGTTTATAATAAATAAAATATTTTTATTGAATAAAATTATTTATCTAAACTAAGAACTCTGCGATAGAAAAATTAATAATTGAAAAGATGAAGAATAAATAGAGATTGTTCGAAAAAAAGGTATCTTTTTTAAGGAAAATGAAATTTAATTTTTTATTTTACATATATTCATGATAGAGTAGTCGAATTAATTTCATAAATGATTTTTTCATTCACCTCATAAGGCACATAAAAATATTTCTCTCAGTACTCTGATCATTCTACCATCGTTATTTGAACGTGAATAACCAATAAATCAAAAACATCAATAATCAATTGTGCAATGTTTTTGATCAGAAAATGTGTGTTTTGTGTGAAACAAATTATTTATGAAAATCATTTTAAAAATGTATGTAATCGATTGGAATCTGCTATTTTCCAGAGAAAAACAAATTTTGTAATATTTATATAAACTTAAATTAAACACAATTACAGTTGAAATATAAACCATATTTACTTTAATTAAAACACAACATATATTTTATGAATTTGTATTATTTTGCGATGAAATAAAACGTGAGTGACTTTTAATAGACATTTACGAAAATTGAATAATGAATTTGACATTTTAAGTAAATGATTAATTTACATATTTGAATTTATTAGAAAATTTCAGCAAAGAAACGATTTATTTAAGTGTTATATTCGTTGATATCGTGTTTTAAAATAAATTATATATATAAATGATCATTCTGAAGGTAATTGACATCGAACCTGTCGACCCAACGTTAATAATCCAAACGCAACGTTGCTCACTGATCAGTCTAATCTCGTATGCTGTCTCGAACAACATAATTTATGAATAAATTATCACAGTCTACGTCGGTTTTTTTACAGCTGCTTTATGTGAGATTTAACTTGATGTCCGTGCCATTACCGTGCTAAAGTCTTTGACGCTTTTGTATTCCGTAAGAAATAAAACACGAGAATGAAAGGGACAAGAATAGGTAAGACAATATGCGCGTCGATAAAGTAAGAAAGAGTGCGGCGTGGACGGGAGTTGAACGCGAGCACGAAGGAAACGGGTACGAAACCGGCGCATTATTATATGGCAAGCTTTTGTGCGGTGGTGCGATGACCTTGTTTATTTGTTTTTGGTTATTAGACGTCATAAAAGACAACGCGATATATTATTTCTTGTATTTTCTACGTTCCGGTATTTTGTTTTGATAAACATGACAGTGGAACGGAGCGTCGACGGCGTCGTCGACTCCAATCCGACTGTGCTCGACGTCGTTACACAATTTCGTGGAAGGTGTAAATTCTATATAATGCCATAAAGTTTCATCGTCGCTCGAGATCATAACAGATATGTTCGTTTTCATAAACATGACAGTCTCCTATTGACATGTTTTAATTATGTTCTATGGACCGTTCCGATTGAAACATTCGACGAAAATATCTTATTATCAATTTACTTTTCGTGTGATATCAATCTGATTGAAATGTGAGAAAGATAAAGAAGAAGAAGAATAAGAAATCGTCGTATCGTATCAAACAAAGGAGGATTCAGAAAGAATGTTTTTACAAGATACTCAGTGTCAATTATACATACAGACGGTATTGTGTAGACAACAATATATAAATAAATGTTATCGAAATTAATACCAAGGACACAAGTATGATATTTATTAAGACATGACCAGAGGGATTTTTTTAATCTTATGTATTTAAAAGATTACTTTATTTGTTAAATCAACTGTCATCATTATTATGAATATTCTTTTTTAAATGAGATGGATATATAATATTTTATTTTTCGAGTTGGTGTCTTGAAAAGTAATTTATCTAAATCTAAAGAATGAAAATCTTTAAATGAAAAAATAAAAATAAAATTAAATACTAAATAAAATAATTTTATGAAAGTAAATCCAGGCCTAAAATATAAATTTCATTCGAAAACAGATTGATTCAAAAATAGCCTGTTAGTATTTAATAGTTTTCAATACTAGGAGGCTTCGCCCCCTACTTTTTGCGATCGCCAATCATCGGGGGCTTTCTTCCCTCGCTACTCGCACTTTTTTATACGAAATTAAAAAAAAGATACTAGTTAATTATAACAAGTTAATAATACAAATATTTGAAAAAGAAATCGTTTAATATAAATGCTTAGTCTGTTGATTATTTACGAATTTTTAGTTAATCAGAGAAGTTGATTAAAATCCGAAAAGTATTTTACAAAACTAATAATTATCTATCACGGAGTAACACAGTTCGTTTAAAATCTTTATCTAGAGCTCAATCAAACGCAATTAGAGATAAACAACAAAACACGTATAGTTTAATTAATCCGTGTCGATCATTAAGGCAAAGTAATTAAAAACTGACTAGAAAACGCGGTCAATAATTGAAGCACTCATTTAAAGTAGTTGTGTGTTGCGTTTAAGTGTTCCTCCCCACCTGGAGTCGACTTCGTAACGTCCGACTAGGGAATGTTAAATAGGTAGTTCGTATAATGTCTGATCCACCGTGATCTGTATCAATTAACATGGCACTAATGACGCCATTATCGTTAAGTGAGGCTACCTTTGTTTGTGATTTGTGCCGTGAGAGGGCGACACAATCCGTCCGCCGCCGCAACCGGCGGGAAATTACGAATTGATTTGAATGATTTGATTAAGAGGAAACTGTTTTGTGCGCCAATTGCTAATTGGCGTGCGCGGGTGCGTGCGTTCGTGGCACGGCTGATACGTGCAGCGGTGGACGCTAATTATGAATTTCGAAAAAAATGTACGCGTGTTTTGCAATGTTTGCGTAATGAATTGATTACCTGAAATTAACGGACTAAAGTGAATATTCGAGTTTTTTAAAAAAAAAAAAACGGGAGGGGACATTTTTTTATGATCATATCATGCGACTGTGGCGTTATTAACGTCCATTGTGTGACTGGAATATTTAAGTTTTTACAATGTTTATAATTTGCAAAAATAAGTAATGTGATTTTTTTATATCAACGTTTCATAAAACTGATGATTGAATATTGAATGATGAAAAATATTTCTATACATGTTGAACATTTTACAGAACTACTTTCTTTTTGAATAATGTTTAATTCTTTCTAAATTTAATTAAAATTGTGTAAGATTTATGAATACGACTTTTCTATAATAATCTAATAATACTTATATAATTACCAAAAATTTTAACTTAATAAATGAATTATCAAGTGTTTGTTTTCTGTAAATCAATTTATAAAAATTACTATAACTACTCTGTTTGTGTGCTTTTAATTGGAAATCATTGCAAATAATATATAACATTATATCTGTATAAATATTTACACTTGTAAAATTCAATTCTTCACACACACAAATGATCAATAATTGATTACTGATTATTTCAGATTAGTACTTAAGAGTATTTCTATGGCGATGATATCATCATGACAAAATTTTCAAGGTATATAAAAATCTAATTAAAATTCCAATTTTTCCATGCATTAATTGTGATTGAAATCCGTTTGTTTAACAAACAAAAATAATTAATAATCAATTCTTGAAAATTTTTGATTACAAATTATTTTTTATATTTCTCGGTGTTACTGAAAAATTAATTTATAAAAATGAAGAGTTAATTGTCTACTTTTTTACTCAAAACTGTTTTTACAAAAATATTTTTCCTATACAACAATAAATTCAAAATAAATTCTACTAATAGAACTTTCTAGAAAACAACTGGAGCATATAGTAACTGAACATGTATTTTATAATTAGTTGTATAAGACAATTGTCGATGATATCATAAATAACAATATGCCAATCAAAACTTGAATCTAAAATAACCCTATCATCCTTCTATTATCAAAGGATACTCACGAGACTGAAGCTTTGGTAAGATTTAAACCTAAATACCTTTCTATAATACTAGTGTCAAATAAAATGAGTACATTGGAGATGGCATGAGGATAATTTTCTTATTAATAAGGACACAATGATAAAATTCAAATATTATTTTGGTTTCAATATCAAATATTTTTCAGTTGATTATTCGTTATATATTTTTCCATTTTATTTTTTTATTTTGAAAATATTTATATATATATATATATATATATATATATATATATATATATATATATATATACATATATATATATATATATATATATATATATATATTCATAGTAAATGAAATATGTAATAAAAATATACATTCACATATAAACGGAAATAATGAATTTATTTTTACAATAAAATTCAGTACTGTCTTCACATATTCTTTCAAAAAAGCAGTGTTATTAAAAACCGAATCAATTTTCTAAAAGTCTACATTAAAAAGAATGAAATGCTTCCTCATCAGATTGCAGCTTATGTCTTATTACTGAGACTGATCGATATAAGAATCTCTCATTATTCCGAAGACATTAGCTGAAATTAATTAAAAACAGATTTTATTTTAATCATAGACTCTAATACGTTACGTGATACGTTTTAGATTTTTAGATAAATTGAAATATGTAAAATATACGGTTTTAAATAAAAATCGTTTAAATAAAGTTCGTATGTTTAAAAATGTAAAACAGAAACAGTAGCTAATGGATTATGTTAATTTTGTATTAATTATGTACGTGTGTATCTGTCATCTATGGCCGTATTAACAGATACCCATCGTTGTCCTATTTGATATTCACATATTCTGGTTATAACATTTCTGATAATGTGTTATATAGTCAATGAGGAAATTAAATACAAATTCGAATTGTTACATTTATTATCAGAATTTAAAAAAAAGTTTCAATTGTAAAATACTTTTTGCAGAGAAACAATTTCAACCGGATTTTTTTATAGAACAATCATAGAATTGAATGAAACATTACATATAAACTTTGTTGATTGAACACTAATTGAAAATTAAATATTCAAATATGCTGTAGTAATCAAATATATTAATTATTTACATATATTATTAAGATAAAATTAAGAACCCACGTTTTTCTATATTTTAGAGCTCTGAGAATGATATTATTGCAATCAAAATTCGAAAAAGCAGCAATCAAAAGAGAACAGAAATCAATAATTGAACATTTTTATTTAGATTTTTTTTATGAGTGAAAAATTCATTTACGGGAAAGTGAATTTATAGTGGCTAAAATATATTATGATTTAAGGGGTTTTCAAATAATATTTGGATAAAATAAAAAAATATTTTATTATAAAGAAATTTTTTTTCAGGTTGATAATCAGTTTTTTCAAGTTTGTCTGAAATTCTAATAGAGACCGCTTATTTTCAGTAAAAAAAGATTTATAAAACGATTGAATTGTACGTTTTATATATCTATTTATATACTCATTAATTTGTATATTTTCACAAATAAATTTCTTATTCACCCTGTCACACTTTGCTAAGAAAAAACTTTTAAATAACAATTATTGATCATTTTAATCATTACTTACAGGCATTTAGATGACAATTCCATTATCTTTAGAGTGATAAACGACTAAAAAATATTTTTTTTAAAAAAAGATCAAATTTTTCATTACTTCAATGCCTTCAAAATTGAATTACTTAGAAATATAAATAAAAAATAGTCAGAAATTATCAAAAATCATTTATTGGACGTTAATGTTTAGAATAATGTTAGTGTTTTGTGATATTTACTTTTGAAAGTCAATTAATCCACAGTGCCCCAATTATAAGTCGATAAATATATTAAAAAAATTAAATAATTTTCCATTTCATTATTAGCAAAAACGTATGATAGAATTTATTTTGAAACGAACAAACATAAAAGAAGAATGTATATACAGACATGAAAATATCATTTTGAATTATTATAGAAAATAATAGAAAATTTTCTAAGATTTATAATTGAATATCTGATAATAGATATAATAAGGAAGTTTTTTCGGGTACATATTGTTCTGAATATGGTGGCATCGACATCAAAATTTGTATTAAAAACAATGAAAAGCGACCAATTATAATTAATTTTTCATTTTTGACCAGTTGTGATTTATGGGAATAAAAACAGAATTCTTTTGTCAAAGACTTATAAATAGTTATGGTAGAATTTTAAAAGCTGTAGGTCATAGAAAATAGGTGACAGCATGCATAAGACAGTGAAATATGACAATTTATTATCGAAAAGCAGAAATCGGAAGAATAAATTGAGTGAAAGATTAAAAAAGTACTCTAGAAACTTTACTTATAAAGTTTATAGTATAGAAAATAAATATAAAAAGTTTATAACAGTTTAATATTGAAATTTTTATTAGTCTTTCGTGAATGACGGCATTGCGATCGAAAAATGAAACTGGGACGATCAAAAATGATCGTTAATAATTTATTGAACATTTTTGACTAGAATTTTTTTGTGGGTTTTTGAATGAAAGAGAATCTATTTCGACAAGTTGCTAACGTGGTTTACTATTTTTGAAATGGAATAATGAAATTTTATTTACTGAACTAATTTAATAGAAGATTCTTCAACAATACAAATATATTAGATGTACAAATTATTTCAGTGGATTTTTTTATAGAAAATAAATCTTTACAGAAAATAGATAAAGATTTCAATCCTCATAATATCCTTCATTATTTTGTATAATTTTCTTCTATCTGTAAGGTAACTGATAAATCCTTGTCAAAAAGAAGATCGTAGTTTGAGTCGATGAAATTGTAATGTATTTTCGGATCTCTCTCAATGTTTTAACATTTTTTAAATGTTTCATACATGACAATATCTTCCACTAGAGTTGAACATATCATTCATATAACTTCGCTAGCATTTTTCTTAACTGGAGTGTGAAAAGTATGCATGTCCTAATATATTACATTCAAGACAACATCATATTCTCTACTATTTTATGAGGTTATGTCAACGATTGAATCGTACGTTTTATATATCTATTTATATACTCATTAATTTGTATATTTTCACAAATAAATATCTTATTCACTCTACCACACTTTGCTAATCAAAAACGTTCAAATAATGATTACTGATCATTTAAATCATTACTTACAGGCATTTAGATGGCAATGCCATCATCGTTAGAGTGATAAAAGACAAAAAAATAACTTTTTTTTAAGAAAGATCAAAATTTTCTTTACTTTGATGTTTTGAAGATTGCATTGCTTACAAATATACATAAAAAATAGTCAGAAATAATCAAAAATCATTTATTGAACGTTAATGTTAGCGTTTTTTAAGATTTACTTTATAAGTTTTTGCCCAAGATATAGAGTGATTTTAAATGTTAAGATTGGCACTTTAAAATCCTAAAATGATAAGAAAATATTTTAATTTAAAACAGAGTTGTGACTGATTCAATTTAAAGGCACCAACTTATTTTTAACACCTTATATTAAAAATGTATCTACTGAAAATATTTAAATAGAAGATTATTCAACAATACAAAGATAAAAACAAGAAAAAATCCACATCAACGTCACAAATACCAAATACAGACCATATCTATGTCATAGATTTTTTTTACAAAGATTTCACATATCCACAACTATATTACAAAATACCGACAGCAAATTTAATTCCTCCACTGTGTATACACATGTTTTACATTCTGTTACGGTGTTTATTCGCAGCAGTAGAGCAGTTCGTTCTACACTCGTACACTATTATTATTATTATTGACAGTTGACTTGTTTCGATAAAACCAGTACTATTTAATGCACGCGGCACTCGTATCCTGCAAATCGACTGACCGATATGTAATTGAAATTTGTCTCATTCCTGTGACAATATTGACACCTAGGTATTTGACACACACGTACTCGTATTTGTCACGCAATATTCGTGTTGGACGTTTTTGGCATAACCTATTACATTCCCAGAGGTGTACTTATTTTAAACGACACGCATGCATTCATACCATTAGTAATATTCCAGACAGATATATGATTTATAATACTCGTACTTTTTGCATGCAATGGCTATTTTTGTATATTTTTTATATGTAGAGATAAAAATTAAAAATGATTGAGAAAGAATGGATCGAAAAAATAAAATTGGATTTCTATAAACACAATACGAATATTTTTGTATGTGTGAATTTTTGAAAGATATTTAGGTAATATTTGTATATTTTTCTATTAGACTTATAAAAAATGTTCGTTATAGTAATATTATATATTGGCATAAGAAAAAAAGTTTTGATAATTATATACCTGCTTCAAATATATCAGCTCAGGTGAATATGGCTTTTCTTTCTTATAATACTGTCAGATATTATAAATTAATCATTTTAGTTGATGAATGAAGATATAGAATAAGATATTGAATTTATATTGGGAGATTGAGATTTCTTTTCTGTACCTGATGAAACATGTGATGAAATTTGAGAAGAATTAATACTGTTGAGGCATGTTTACAAATACAATTTGAACTACGCACGAAATCTGTAGACTTATTTAAAGGAATTATCAATATGGGATTCTTAAAGATATAACCTAATACAGCGATTAGGCTTCGAATTTTTTTAACCAAGCATATGAGTGTAGCAGAAGGAGAAAGATAATTTAGTGTTCTGAAAAGGATTAATAACTTTCTACGTTAGACAACGTGCCAAGAGCTATTAAATTGGTCGACGATGCTAAACAAATTACCAGATAGTCTGTATTTTAGATTATTCTAAATAAATAACTGAATTTCAAAGTGCTAAACCGAGAAGAGATTCTGTTAAATAATTTTTATACTTGAATAAATATTAAATATCATTTAACAAGCATAAACTTTTTATATTTTCTTCCCCATAGTTTGTAATTTTCAAGAGCCTCGAAAATATCGGTTACTCCAGGCCACACATTTTCTCTGAAAAGCTCTGTACACACATATGTATATATATATATATATATATATATACATATATATATATATACATATATATATATATACATATATATATATATATATATATATACATATATATATATATATATATATATATATATATATATATATACATATATATATATATATACATATATATATATATACATATATATATATATATATATATGATTAAATGAATATGTATATTTGATTAAACGAACTGTACTTGTGTGTGTATGTGAAATTATGCACAAGTTCTCTGTATTTGAATACAACTGCTGATGAAGTAAACTAATAGAACATCCCACTTGAAAATGTACACGGCTGCACATCAAAACAGACAGCGTTCGCACCGATTGTCCGTCGTGCGCCATGATTTACATTTACAATATTCTAATCAGCGAGAGAACGAAAAAAAAGTACAACCGTAAATTTCCCATTTAAATTTTGTCACGTTTACGCACGAAAACAAATACATAAATCTGAAACGATTCAGTAAGTGATGGAATGGAACAAAAAAATTAATCTTGCTAATAACTTGATACAACAGCCGGCACAGGATAACCATGACAAATGTTTACAAAACAGGACCCCGCGTCAGACGATACGGTGGTCCAATTTTGACGGTGTTCCCATACACATACTGCACAGACAACTCTCTGTCTGAAGCCGTATATATATATATATATATATATATATATATATATATATATATATATATATATATGTGTGTGTGTGTGTGTGTGTGTATGTGTGTGTAGGCGAACGAGAGCGCTGCAATGTAGCTACTAGATTTTTCAGATGAATATCCATCGCAATACCAACATCAACCAATCTACTGTATTGGATTCTGCGTTTTTCAGGACGTGTTACATCTAGTTCATTATCGCACGAACGATATAAATTGTGTTCCGTTCATATGAAACATGTTTTTTTTTCGTCGACATTTCTGATAAAATTTCATTATTTATTTAATGATGGATTGCGATGTATCGAAAACAAGACTTTTCCTAAAAAAATCTTACAAGTTTCATATAAAAATACTTATACCTGACACAATGAATTCGAAACTACTTTTTTGAAAAATACAAAACGACTTGTTTATTTTATGTTTGTTTTAATACAGAATTTTATTTTATTACTCTACTTTTCTTACAGTTTTTCAAATAAAAACGCAATAAACAAAATATTTGTACTTCTAACTAAGATGAAACTTTTCAAACTGAAATTAAGTTGCTCAATGATGTTGAAATCTAAACAAACGTACATAAAATGTTATGTATTTGGTTTGTTAAAAAACAAAACTAGGATTTTTAAAATAAAAACTACACAAACATATATATATATATATATATATATATATATATATATATATATATATAACAACATTTATCAAAACCTACTAAGACTTCATGGATGTACAACAAATACAGACTGTTAGAAAATCTGAGAATAATAAACAAAAAGGCATACTCAGCTCTTATTAATAGAGTATCAAATTCCACCACGATAACGTAAAAGCTTATTTGTCATCCAACAAACGCTACACGAGTTTACTAATAATTTTGTAACACTCTTGTTATATCCACTCAGTCTACAGCTCTCTGAGATTTATTCCCTTTCCTGGAAGAACTTGACGATATTTCATTACACTTGAAATTCTTTTCAATTCCAAACCTGGAAGCTTCTTTGGAGAAAGTTATAAGTTGATTTTGAAACAGGAGGAGATCATTTAACAAAATAGTAATTAACTAATTGATTAAAATGAAATTTAACTTGAAGAAATATATTCAGTTATATTTTCAAAACCGCTATGAAATTTTATGGTCTAATAATCATAAACAAAATGTATTTTTATAAAAAAGTGACTGTTACATTAAAAATAATAATACTGAAAATATATTCATCAAAAATTAAATTTAATAAATATTAAATGAACTCAATTTCATTAATTATTCAAAATTATAATAAAAGTCTATGATCAGGCTTAAAAGTGATTTTGATTTTATGAAATGAAAAAAAAGCATTATTTCACAATAAAAATATTGACATTTACAAACTATTTCTACTCTAACCACTTTGACAGCTTCGCTTGAAAATAATGCGGTTATCACATATGTATCTACAATATAACCATTAAATATGTCAATCAATATCAGAATAGGTTTGAAAAATACATACTCACATGAAATATGTTTATTTTTTCCACATGATATGCATGAAACAGTACTAAGAATTAAGTGATTTTATTGATAATTTATACATCCATATATATATATATATATATATATATATATATATATACATATATACTAAAATTTTTGTCATAATTAAAAAAAATAATACAAAATCAATAATATAATATTTTTACAAACAAATTCCCACTGTCGACAGACTTGAAACACTTTTTCTTATCATGTTGTTTAATAATTGACTATTAACCATTTTAATAATAATTTATAAATATTTTAATAGAGATGATATCATTGTTAAAGTGATGGTGTATAGAAATATATAATATTTATTAATATTGGACTTAAAAATATACATTTATATAAAAAAATAGATATAAAATGACAGTGTGTTCAGTTTATTCAATAACTAGTCATATTATTAAAATATTATAAGTTCTGAACTCAATGTTTATATTTTGTATACAAGGTTGTATTTTAAAATCAATTTATTAAAAAAAATATTAAAATAATCCTTGATTTTGGAATAAATTTTAGTATATTGTAAAATTCATTTCAGTATTACTTCTATTCTGGATAGAAACAAGATTATGAATGATGAGATCTAAAAGATTTAGTTTTAAAAAAAACATTATTATTTAAAAAGAAAAGAAAATTATATTAGTGTTTAAAAATTTTAATGAAATTCATTAAGATTGAATTGAAAACTGAACAAGTTTCACTTATTTATTTATTAAAGTATATAAATCTTCATCTATCATTATATATTAACACAGAAGAATGTCCACTCTTTCACAAATCATACAAAATTTTTTTCAGAGTAAAAAAGTTTATTAATTAATTATTTAACTACTTGATTATTGATTATATTTATTTCACTAGGGATTCCATCCTATCTAGAGCACTTAGATATCGAAAAAATCAGTACTTTACTCTTTGAAGATGATGAGTACTTGAAAACTTTTCATCATAAAAAATATATATGACACTAAAAAATAAGTCATTAAAGTGAATTGAATAACACTGCAAAAAAAATTAATGGAATTATGAATTTTTTAATATTACAGAAATTAAATTAATAAAAAAATATTTCACCAAATAAATTCCTGTCTCTTTTCACAACCAACGAAGAAATTCTGGTCAAAAATGTTTAATAAATTATTTAATTTATTAAACATTTAATTTTAAACATTTAATTTTTGATTATCGATTATAAAAATTGTAAAATTGACACTGATCTTCAATGTATAAAAAAGATTTTTAATAAAATTTGAAAGCAAGTGCTAAAACAAATAAATTTAAATACAGGTTTTAATCCATTCAATTGTTTATATTTTTTTAAACCTTTATTAAATTTACACTCTATTCTCATTTTGAAAACAATATTTTCAATAGTTTCAAAGTTTTACTACAGTCACATTATAAACAATTTATCAATACAGTTCCATTCCACATCTTTGTATTATAAATGGAAGCGTTGAAATAATTCTATTAAGCACTTCTCGTACGATTAATACTACCACCAGTATTTGTAATGTCAGTAGTCAATATCTGAGAACTGTAATAAATTTTCCGTGCTAACAATACATCAGTACGATTTTATACGATAGAATTAATTGTAAGGTTTTAAGCTCAAGCTTTAATCGTTCGACTATATATTTTTTATCTTTTAATTTGTTAAATATAAATGTCATAGTAAATAATAATTCATATATAACGGAGTTCTAATAGTTTATTACAAAAGAAATTCAATTCTATTTAATATATTTACATAAACAAAAAAAATAAAAATTGTGGTTAATTCCTTACATAAAAACAACTAACCAAACCCATAATCTTCTTCGTCAAACATAATTTTTTTATGTTCCGATGAAAAATATTGTGGTGCCAGAGTTCATTTTTATGAAATATATTTTTTTTTATAAAAGTTTATATTTCAACATGTTACATATAAACGGAATAAAAAAGAACGAGAATTCCGACTAAAATTCAAGCAACGTTCGTGTAAAACGCCCTGCAACGGCTAGGGAGTACAGATCAGTTATCCGGTTAACTGTTCAGATTGAAAAATGAGGTAGACAGGTGAATTTATCAGAAATGTTCGTAAGTTTTTTGGCGTCACCGCGTCCAAACAAACAAACATTACGATATGAATTTACTGCACTGTTATGTTTACAAAAATGGATGCTCTTACAGGAAAATGTTTATAATTAGTAACAAATATATTATCCGGTAATAGAATATTATATTTATGACTGAACATAAAATATATAACAGTTTGAAAGATGTTTAATGTCGATTATTTTGAATGGTTATCAAAAGAAATATTTTAATGGTAGTAAAAGATGTACGGTTTTATATATTTTATTAAACTTTTATATATATATAAATGTGCAATTATATTTTTGTAACCGGTGATATGTAAATAACACGTTATGCTGGATATAAAAACGTGAACGGAATTAAAAATGAGCACAAATAAAGTTATTATCACAGATTGTGACGCTGTGTACTGAAATCATACTCGTTCATTTTTTCCCTACAACAAACGTATTTTTGCAAAAACGTAGTCTCGGAATCGTTTGCCACTGCGTTGAAATCGAAATATATATATATATATATATATTAATTTATAAAAATAAATTCCCTCATTGTGCTGGTTCGACACAGTACTGTTTTTCACAGACGAATGATTCAGAAGGGTATATGTTTTTATCTCTAGGTGGTAATATTTTATTTATAAATTTTGTTGTTCCCTTTATATATATATATATATATATATATATATATATATATATATATATATATATATATATACGATTTTGTATAATAAAAAGGAAGAATGATGAGACTTTCTAGGGGTTTCTTTGTATAATCAAATTCTTTCATTTCATTTTGAAATATTTGTTTGTACCATCCTTTATATCGATGGAATTGTTTTCGAATAACTTTAGAGATTTATTTTAAAGAGACTGGTGATAAAAATGTATTCAAATATTTTTATAAAATATTTAAACTGGTAAACAAATAATTATAATAAAAACTGTATGTAAAAATTATATATAACTAAGAGAAAGACACCTTTTAAGGCAGTAATATTTAATTTTCATGTATGAAAATAAAGAAATATGATTGAATCAAAAGAAAAAATACATTTAGAAAATGGATGATACTAATTTATAACAGCATATTATTTAAAATCAACTTTTTAGGAAAGTCCAATAAAACTGTAACTGAAAAAATTATACCAAGTTCAAAAATGTTTATAGTAACATTATGTATCTTGTGTTCAATTATTTGAGTGTTATATAATATTTTGCAGGTCAAGAAAGCATGTACATTAAATCTAAATTAACATGAAATAAAATATACAAAAAAAATATTGAAAAAATTAATATCAATCACAGTTCGATTGTTAGAATCAGATACTATTTTTTTATAACTATGAATAACGAATCAATTCTTAGTAAAAAATTGTGATAATGAAGGTCTATTGTAAAAATGAGGGTTGTAGTTTTGAAAAATGGACAAAAAATTAAGAGTTGAAATCAGTTTTGATCTTCTTGAAAGAGAAAACTCTTCAAACAATGTTTTTCTTTAAGAATTTTTTTCAAAAGTATGTAACAATATAATTTATAAATCCATAATGATACAAATTAAGAATATAATCAAGCCTTTCAATACATCTAGAAATTACATAATTTTTTTTAGTAAGGGCTGTTTTTATGCTTGTGTTTCCATTTATAAACTTTTTTTTTGAAAATGATTTAAGCCGCGAATAAGACTGCAATTATTAATAATAAAAATGATTTTTTTCTGGTATAAATATTTTTAAAAAAATCGAAACAATATTAACAAAAGAGCACATTTTCGAAATTTTCTCAATAAAACCTTATTAAATTGTAAGAACGCCTTGGATAAAAGCACAAGTGAAGTCCGTCGATTGTAGTCAAAACGTGATTTCAGTACACGAACATTACAGCTTTAATAATTATAATTAGTTTAATTATTAATTTCGTTATCCTAAAAGCGCAAAATTTCAAAGATCTCACTCCTATACACACAACACTGTTAACTTCTATAATAATAATAATTCGCTCATCTTTACGTTAAATCCATCGGTTTTACACCGTTAATTCCGTTATGCTCTGATTTTCAATCCACCTAATACTTCATCTATTAAGAAATATTTCAAACTTCGTTATGACTAATAGAATGTTCGAACGATGCTTGATTCCGAGACTTGAAAGTTAAGTTTTAATTTTTTATTAAGTATTTAATGTATGTATGAATTTTAATTACTTGTTCAAGAAGATTAAATCAATATTTAAATTGAATATAATGAGACGAAATCCTTTATTAAGTGAATTAATCTTGAAAATAATGAATAAAAGTATTATAATGAGTTTCCTGTATCAACTTTTTTTTATTGAATATAAAAAATGTAAATGAAAAATTCGTTGATTCCCAGTTTAATGTTTCTTATTTCTTTAATATTTTAAAAGTAATATGAAATGTAATTAAATATTACGAGTAAAAATGTACGCCTCTTGAATAAAGAAATATTATTTTTATTATTTAACATTAAAAACAGTATGTTTTTTTAAATACATTTAGTACTTAATACTATTTTTCCTCGTGTACCGTAAAATAAAAAAGATACCTGTAAATGTTAAACAAACAAGAGTTTTATTTAAAGCACGCTGTTTAAAAACATAATTATAAGACATACACACACGCACCCGGAACTCAGCAGCTCCACTCGATTAGCAATAAACAACGTTGTCGGCCGAAATTAACTCATTCCTGGGAACTGTACGGGCCAATGGCGCTTTTATCGTCGTCGAACAATATCCGCGCGGGTTGAAACGTTGGCGGAGAGGAATAAACAGGCAGGTATGTGCCACACGCATTGCGACAACTAACGTTATGCTTCGTTTCCAATAAACATCATCTGCACGACAAAACTCTACATCCAATTTCTCAAGCCGAAAAAACATATGATCCGCATTTCCTAATTTTACCCAAGAGGACAATGGGGGCACGAACTGAAATTACAACCTCGCACAGGCACTAGAAAATATTTCGTTCGTCGTAGGAAAGGGTGACGTAATAATACCATGGAAATTTGTTCTTTTTTCACAAGCAGTTTTCATGTTTTAATAGCTCGTCTCATCTTAAAAACAAATATATTTTCAATTATACTTAATTGTGCGTATTTAACAAAATTTATTTAAACTTCGTATTCTACACACACACACAAATATATATATATATATATATATATATATATGTGTATATATATATATATATATATATAATTCTATTTTATTTGTGATAATTTTAAAACATGAGATTATAAAATGCTTTCCATTAAAACAAGCAAATAATCTACGTTAACTCTTCATAAATAATAATTAATCTTATTAACACTTAATGAATATTGAATAATTTTCGAAAATTTATTATCCCAATAGACAATTCACAATAAATGGCTCATTAGGTTTATTATCTAAAAAAAATAAATTCGATTTCAATAGTACACCTAAACTACTATTAAAAATTCATTAAACACATTATATTCAGGAAAACATGAATTAATAATTTTTTTCTCAGCAATATCAAGTTTATAAAAGGAATGATAAAAAAATACTGTTAATAAAATTCAATTCTGAAAAATTGAAGGGTTCATAGTTGGTCCCCTTTAAAATAGTTTTTGTAAGCTGTACTACATCTCTGAATTTTCTTGAAAAATTTATAGAAGTTTTTCCTATTGACTTTTCTGTTGTATAATTTTTCTAAGTTTCCATCGAAATAAGGGTAAGAAAAAATCAGAACTAATCATTCATTGAACATTTTGATTAAAAAAAATTTTTTTAAGTTTATGGACTGAGAAAATAAATCATTTGTGAGATAATTTTCTATTTATCAAGTTGGTGGGAAAGTAATGGATATTTTTTCTGCATTTTAACCTTAATGTTTTCCAATGAAAGTGTCATTTCATCCCATTCATGTTAATATAATTTTAAAGTGGATTTTCCTATTTGTATTTTGGTAACATCAACTCTGGTATTCTTATTAATTTTGTTTCAAATTCGACCATTGAATTAAAAATGAAAAAGAAGTAAATAAGAACAAATTTTTGTACAAGTTCAAAACGGGTAGTAAAGGAGAAGTAACTGCTCGTAAACTAAACGATGCTTTTGGTGTTGGTACTGTTAAGGAACGTACAGTGCAATAGTGGTTTCAAAAATTTCATACCTAAAACGAGAGCCTAAAAGATGAAGATGTTCACGAGCGTCCTTCTTCAGTTCATAATTCAATCACAATCATGCACAGCAATTCGAGAGTTTGCACAAAAGTTAAGCGTTAGTCATCTAACAGTTCTGGACCACTTAAAACCATTTCAATTAAAAAATGTATATAAATTTGAAAGTCATAAACCGTAATTATTTTTCTACCAAACTATTAATTCTCAAACTGTATGTAGAATTTGAAATCAAGTTACTTCACTGTTTAAGAAAAATTAGAGTTTGAATTTTTATTCAACATTTTTGATCTGAAAGAAAGTTTCTCGATTAAGAAAGATTAATCAATTTTTTCCAACTGTATAAAAGATTTAAGTGAAATATCCGTATAATAAGAGTAAAATGTACTAATATTTAAGAATAAGTGAAAAATTAAAAAAATATTTATAAGAAATAAATCAATCTTATTTCTTATCCTACGTAAAGTGTTATTTTTTGACTTGAACACCTTTTTCCAAAGAACAAAGAGATAATAATTACAAAGTTATAATACTTCACATTGCATTATACTAAAAATATAAAAACTTTTCATATTATTTAAATAAGCTTTAAAGATCATAACGCCTTGAATGAAACACCGACTATACTGAATTAATATTAAACGTGTGAAAGACTTTTGTATACGAATTCATCTTCAACAACTTTTGTCGGATCACTCCGTACAAAAGGAACGTATTTCAAAAGTTTCATTTACAAATACAATTTGTAGACTTGAACGAAAGTTACATGGTTTTATTATAATGACTATTATGATGTACAATTTACTAAAAAAAAATAAACGAACGTATTAACGTTAATAGGTTAAAAAACCTGGAATAAAATGTGATAATTAAATTCTATGTTTATTTTTAATTGCACTTTTAATTTAACAAAGTTGTTTACTGAATATTATACACACATAAAATTATATACCTTACATATGCGTTTGTGTGAAAAATGGTGCATTTCCACTAACCATCCATTTATATTTAATGTACTGAACCGTCTATCTATTTGATTTTAATTTAATATACCGTACAGACGCATTTTTCTTCATTTACTTGATATATAGTATATTTTTTTTTTTTATAAATAATTCACTAGTAGAACGAACGATACACGCGTTCACTAAAAATGTCAATATTGTGTTGTACAGAATTTTTTCGATCGAAATCAATATCAGACAAGTTTTAAATCTACTACAAAATATATATATATATATATATATATATATATATATATATATATATAAAGTGTACAAATAAAAGAGACAAAACATATACTTGAAATTCACATCACAATGCTCTTTGTAAACATTTTTATGTAATGGAAAATGCTATGAAGGTGTATATATTATACATATACATATATATATACATATATACATATATATATATATATATATATATAGTCTGTTATTCTAACAACACTACACTTTTTTGCAGTGATCTTTATTTTAGTCATTCGTACTGCTGTAGATTTTTTTGTTAAATTTTTTGCCTGACTATATTGTCAATACTCATGTGGTAATATGTTTAAGCGCTCTTTTTGTGGTTGTAAAATAATATTTAAAACTTCTCTCTTTTTCTACACACTTGATGTCTCTCTCTCTCTCTCTCTATATATATATATATATGTATGTGTGTATGTAACATAACCAAATCGAATAAAAATTGGATAGTTAAAAGTAATGACTCGATATTCGTTCACGATCTGTACAAGATATTGTTTACACTCTTTCAGTTTGTGTACACGTTTAGATTTGTTTATCGATGGAACGTTTGTGTGCTGTTAAAATGAATTCAATAATATCTTTTTATTCATGTTGTTTCTATGCTTAGGAGTATTATATTTTTATTTAGTCTATTTCAAACAATCGAGTTATTTTTAAAAAAAATGAATCAAACGAATGTTTTATAGAAAATGAAACAATATTTTATGTTATAACAACTCAATTATGTTACGGTTTACTTCAAGATTTAAAATAATAGTAAAGAAATTATGTTGAAGAAAATGGTTCCACTTTTCATAAACTTTGATATCATAATAATTTTATTGAAATGTAGGTGGTATAAAAATGATAAAAATCCTAGATCTTATAAAGAATTACCTTAGAATACCTAAAAATATAATTTCTCTTCTAATAAGCCATCGCAAATGTATTAACTTTTACATACAAGACAATAAAACATTTTCTGATCTAATGTGATTAAAAAACACTTATCAATTTTATTTTTGGATGTTTAATTTTTAAAATAATTTAATTAACTTTTTAAAAAAAATTGTGTGTGTAAAAGTTTATTTGATATTTTAATAAAATGAAAAGGAGTAATGTAAGAATTTAATGAAATTATGTGTCAAAGAGATTTTATTCAAGTGCGTTTGAATTTTATGTACGAAATTTTATTCAGTAATTTTTAATTAAAATTAACTCTAAAGCAAATACAATTCCAATCTTAAGAATGTAGGAAGAATGGAAATGTTTGTCGTGTTAATTAGAATAACAAACAAGTATATTAAAAAACTGATAATATAATATTTCTTTTAAATTGAATGATTAATTTTCCACGTGAGGTATTTTTTTAAATGATTATTTGTGATTTGATTATATTTTTGTTTAATATTTTAAGTACTGATATGTTTATCGACTTTTAAGCTCAAAAACAACGACAAGAACTTCCTTTCTAAAAAATAAATAAAACCTAAAAATAATAAATAAAAATTCACCAACATACATACATATATACATTCACCAGAAAAATAATAAATAAAAAAAAATAGAAAATATGCTTCTGACAAACATTAAATTTAATATTCAAACACTTTCCCACAAACTTATTGATAAAAACTCAATTTCTATCTCAACTAAAACAGTGATAATTAGTAATATTTATTTATCAGACAGCAAACACGATAAAAAAACGTACCAAGTGAATGTAATTTACGAACCATCAACACCGAAATATCCATTTACGTTCAGCATCGACACTGTCAATAGAAAATTTACATTTTTTTTATCGCTAATTAGAATTACAAAAGAAAACGAACTCAATTATCGATGTAAATGAAGAGCAGAGACGGTCGACGTTCAAACTTCGTTACTATAGCGACTTCTCTCATCAAATCGATGTATTACATCCCAAAACATGTCATTCAGAAATTTCAAATTAATTTTAAGTAATTGTATGCTTATTAAATTCACGTCACACTAATATACTATGAATTTCATTTCACATGAACATATATTCGTATATTATTTGATTTTAATAAGCTGTTGAGACTGAGAATGAGGAATTCTTTCAATGTTTTGTAATGACGAGGTAGTTATTATTTTTAAAATTAGAACATGTACATATATATATATATATATATATATATATATATATATATTAGGTTGGTAGAAAAATAATTACGGTTCATGACATTCAAATTCATATACATTTTTCTCTTTTTAGATTTTCCTTGCTGTTTTAAGTGGTCCAGAACTATCGGATGACTAACGCCGAACTTTTGTGCAAGCTCTCACACAAAAACACAATCAGTCACCAAGGTACAGAAAAATCAATTAATTTTCTTTAGCTTAGAGGTCTGAAGATAATCGCTTTCTCATTTAATGTTTCGTACGAAATAATTATAAATTATTAATAATCATTCATTAAATATTCTTGATTAGAAAAGGCAACTCATTTATTAAAGATTACTTTCCAGCTTAAAGTAAATTTCAAACAAAAAAATATTATTTTGACAGAAAAATAATTGTAGTTTATGACCTTCAAACTCATATACATTTTTCCTTTTTTTTATTTTCCTGGCTGTTTTAAGTGGTCCAGAACTGTTGGATGACTATCGCCTAACTTTTGTGCAATCTCTCGAATTGTTGTGCGTGGTTATGATTCAACTAATTCATTCAGTTGGTCGTTATGAACTGAAGAAGGACGCCCGAGACCTCTTACATTTTCAAAACTTTCTCTCATTTGCTTCTTCTCTATCTTCAATTCAATATCCCAATTTGAGACAAAATTAATAATGAAACCAAAGACGGTTTTGTCAAAATACAGATCGAAAAATACCAATTAAAATGATATTAACATGAACACGATGAAATGACATTTTCATTGAAAACAATTAATGTTGGCGTTCAGAAAACAAAAAGCTTAATTTCCTACCAACCTAATATACATATATATATATATATATATATATATATATATTAATGTTTGCAGAAGCTTATCTATTTCTGTTCTATTTTAGAATAATTAACTAATTAAAAGTGTTTGTCAAGATTTTTTTGAATTTTTTTAATTAACATAACGAGTATAATCCACAAACCATACTGAAATTCCACGATTCAAATTCTTTTGATCAAACCAGCTGACATATATAATTCCACACTGAACTTTTTAATATAATTCGCGTCGAATCCGGGCCACCGTACCGGAATCTTCTGATTTTCATCATTTAAAGTGCATAATGAACTTTCCGTTCCGTATATTTATGTTAAGCCGTCGTTACCGATGCCCGCCGCGACGGAAATCGATACAATTTTATTAATTTAAAACGACAAGTTTTCACATTACGTCCCGATCTCGATTTTATAACCGGGCTTCTCGTCGCAACTCCGCCGAATATAAAATACGTTTCCGTGACTAATATGAAAGCGCGACTCTTAAAGCGAACAGTAGATTGACTCGAACGTTCCAATAAAAGAAAGAATACGTCCGTTTGTGTTTGTTTTTATATCGGAATATGAACTTCACTGTTATATTTGTAGCAATTTGGTTTGTTTGTCGATGCTGTGTGATGTTTCGTTTACCTTTTGTGTTCTTATACGAGAGGAAAATACCGGAAAAGATGTCATTTATCCGGTTATGTTTCAGTGTCAACACAAGTTATTTCTTATGATTCGAAATGGAAAGAAGTTTTATCAGTTAACTAATATCTAAATAAAATAATGATACACATTTTTCTTTCAGTATGTTTTTTTTTGCAAATTAGTTAAATTGGTAGAATTGATCAAATCAATTTCATAAGACATTTTTTTGAATGAGATTTAATTTTTTTATAAAAACAAATACTTAAAAATTTATATATTTAATTATCTTCATTAATCAAATTATAGATTCACATAGTATTCCGTACATTGCTTATTAACTATTAATGATTTTTTCTACATAGAAGTTTAAGAACGACTGAAAATCTTTACCCTGTCTTCAGTTTTGAATATTAATTTTTTTAATTTAAATAAATATAACAAGTATCGTTTTGTTTTAAATTAATACACATATACTGCTGAAGAAATACAGTAAATCCAAGAAATAATGATTTCTAGATATAGTGATTAATTCCAAATAATATTCCATTTAATCAGAAATACAGTACTAATCTAAAATGAATTTTTATCTCAAAATAGTTGCAATTACAATTTCCATGATTTGGTTATTAAGAATTATTGTAAACGAGCTGTTGAGTAAAACTGAACAAGTATTCATAATTCTTTCTGCTAAGAACAGAATTATTTTCGATACAAAAACATGAAAGAAAAATAAATAAAAAAAACTGTTTTTAGATTAACACGATTCAAAATAAAATCAACAAGACATAGTATCAAGTATTTATGTTATAATTAAATATATCATTTCTATGTCTGCATAAAATTTAAAAACGCTTAAACTGACTCTCTCAAATGACTACATGAAAGCAAAACAGACGTGAACGTTTCAAAAACGTCTTAAATGTAAATTGCTCTTTTTTAATTGCTGTACGTTATGCAGCATATAACGACAAACACTCAAAAACATTATTGTTAAGCAGTAACATAACGTTCTTGTACATCAAGATGATTACTATTTTGTCTGAGTCACGCAAAAAGTACAACGTGTTGCTCTGATTTTTCCTTTTGGTAAACTGAACTCATTTCTTGTTGGAATGGAATAATGAATAGAAACTACGCTAGGTTTTTTAGTGTCACTCAAATATTAACTTGTAATTTATACTTATAATTTTGATAATATATTTAAGAAATTTTATCTATTTTTTTCAGTAATTTAAGGTACATGGAAATATTTTATACATTTTTATAATAACATGCATAAAAGTATAACATTATATATATATATATATATATATATATATATATGAAGGAAATTTTAAATGATTCTTATCAAATTTATGCATAAGAAGTTTTTAATTTTCATTTATATTTCATATACACTGATAAATGACACACATACATATATATATATATATATATATATATATATATATATATATATATATGTATGTATGTATGTACAATTCATATGAAAAAGCATAAATTTAAATGGTAAATATTTATTTACAAACGTTAAGTAAAATATATGTTCAATTTATGGAAAGTGTATGTTAATATGACTAAAATTCTTAGAATAACATCTTTTGTAAATATTCATATATTAATATTCGCACGTACATTTATCTATACATTTATGTGTAGATGTATGTGAGTTTAAGAGAACGAGACTGAATAATTGATTAATTTTTTAGAACTTTATAGAACTGGATTATTCGAAATTACTGGGATTATTTGAATCAATAAATATCAATGATATGAAATTAAAATAATAGTTTCAACGATGATTTTTTCACTTCTTGACAAACTTCAATTAAGATATTGATCGAATATATTCAGTAATTGATTAAATGCAAATTGTAATAGATTGTGTGTCTATATTACTTGAAAATGTGTAATCTATCAAAATATTTATGAAGTTATACACTTAAATATATATATATATATATATATATATACAAATTGTTCATATCAAAAATTAAAAGTATATATTTTTAATTACTTTTTAATAAAAACAACTGGCATATTTGGCTTTAAAATAATTGTTGATCATTTTTAATTGTTGCTTATATATATTTAGATGACAATTCCATTATGTATAGAGCGTTCAAGCCTTATCTTCTTTTCGAATGTATCTGAGTAATGGAAATGGGTGTTGTATACAATACTAATGATCCATGTATCAAGATAAGAATACTAAGTGATTATTTCAGCTAGAACTGATTATGAGGAGAACTTAAATATTTTTTATAAGTATCGATCATGATCAGAAATCAATTATTGAACATTTGTAATCAACAAGGTTTTTGTGCTTTGTGGAAAACTGAAAAATTAATCTGTAAAAATGGATTAACTACAGAATATATAGATTAGTACCTGATATAAAAATAATACAAATTATCTTTGACAAGTGATATATAGTATTTCAAAAATAATATTTAAAGTAATCCTTGAGTATGTATTTTTACAAAATTTAGAAGAATTTTTGAAACTTTCATAGAACGATCCAGAGTTTTGCAGCCAAAAGAAGTGACCATTTGTCAAATATACTTCTTTAAACACATGCATAAAATTCAACAAACTTATATTGATATAACTATATGTTTTATTTTGCATACAAATATAATTTTAAATTAAAAACTAACTGACTTTAAAAACTACATCCATTATTGTACAACTTGGAAAAATATTGACAATAAATTTGTGACAAGAAAATAAATCCAGTAGAAAAACTTAGTAACCAGACAATGAACAAAAATATTTTATTCAAATATATTGCGACTTCGACTGGAAAAATCATGTTATTTTCGATTCTACATGTATTTTCAATAATGAGTTTCAATAAAAATTTATTACATAGATGCAAAACGTGTATGTACAAGCGATATTTTCAAATAAATTGGAACGATTTTTGTCTTGACATGAAATTTAGGTCAGATATAAGGAAAATGTTAGAAAATTTGGAGCAGCTATATTCATTTCAAAAAATAAATGTTTTTGATAACTTTAATATATCTAATACTTCATTTTGAATCGTTTATATATAGAGAGAGGGGAGAGAGAAAGAGAGGTAGAGAGAGATGGAGAATGCTGATGAAAAAAAATCATTTGTGAGAGAAAATTATATTAATATTAATCAAAATTGATTAATATCTTGATAATTAAATTTATCATAAATGTCTATCGATTCACAAATAATTTATAGCTAGTTGACAAAAAAAAATTAATCCATGTCATCATGTAACCACTGTTATTATCTACCCGAAGATAATTACGGAAATACGGTGCAGCGACTTATCGTTCGACACTGCGACATGATCGTACCGTAAGGTAAAACTGTTTGACGTCAAAAGCTGCGACCGGATGCAAGCAGTTGCCTGAGGACCGTACAGCATTCAGAGTCCACCCGACTCATCCCTAGCGTATGGTTCGAGGCGTCGTTACACACGCTCCTTGAACAATGTGCGATATCAAAGCAGGAACGGTGGCGTGAACGCTACCACCTTACGGTCAGAAACAATAAAAACAACCCTTATATACTGTCGTGTCACAATGTAATATGGTTCATCTCTCGGTATCTACGCTCCGGCCGGGATACACACTCCAACATTTATAATCTTTAGCAGAGGATCTCTTTTTTTTAAATTTCAACATGTCTTTTGAAACATGATAGTTTCTCTAGAAAATCGTCTGAAATTAGAGATGACGTCCAAGTAGAAAATGAACGAATTTATTGATGAATTGTATATTGTATTGTTCGAAGTAACTAAATTTTTTATAATAAAATGAAACAAACAGCAACAAGACACTATTCTGATACTATGGCTAAATTCAATTTTAAAAATTATTTCTTTTTCACTCCATAAAACAATTCTCTGTTCGAAAATATTTAATAAATCATCACTGATCATTTTTCTATTATTAGTTAAGTGAATTTCGATAGCGATTCCATTTACTACAAACCGTCAACGTTCAAAAAAATTTCTACACTTTAGAACTTTATACGTTTAAAAATATTTATGTATCCTAAGTTAAGATTTTTTGAAACCTAGCAATATTAAGAATTATGGCATCGTTATTTAAATGCTCATAAATAATAATCAAAAATGATCAGGGATATTTTATTCAATATAAATATCTGATTAGAAAGAAACATTGTGGTATATTGAATCAAAAAAAAATTTGAAAATATATATATATATATATGATTATTTAAAATAATACTAATACTACCTTTGGAAAAACGATACTAAACCGCTAGCCAACTATGCATTTATAGCTTTTGTCGACGATGCAACACCGAAACAATGTGTTCATTTATAGCCACAATCGATGTTCGATTCGCATACATAGATTTTTTCACACACCGTGCACATACTATATCTAATCCATCCCTAGCCAGGATGTGCCTATCGAACGGAATCAATATGACTCATTAACATGTTCCGATGGAACGAACACGTGAATAAATCTCATCGAATCTCATAAGTATGCGTGTCGTGAACGCAAGCAAAGGCCGGATTAGTACAGAATCCGAGACAGGAGCCTCGTTCCGCGTCTGATTTGGACGAAACATAGATTTCAGCGTAGAATGGATACAAGGGATTGTACGAGCCAGGAATATTGTTTTTTTTTTGCCTCTTAAGAACGGCTATTATTTTCGGAAACAATTGTCTGAATTTCGTTAGATATAACTGTGTGATTAATTTGTATTGTTTTTTTGTGACGTTTAGACGATGGTTTTATTCTTATATATTCAGCCAGAAATATAAATTAGTAAAAAAATACTTGTTCGTTGAAATACTGACAGGACTTATTGCGAACTGAAAAAAACTAGAGCGTTTCGCTTGAAAATAATGCAAGTTGTCACGAAAATTTGACGTTACTAACAATCTCAATCAATCATAAAACATCAATAAAATGTCAAATATAAAATATATGTGTAATAAAATATAACAAACGATAAAATTCATATTTGCATTGACTGGAAATTCTACAAATGTTTAAAAACAAGATAAAGCAACTGAATGAGCTTTGCGAAAAGCTTTAAAATACACATAAAGGTTTCTATATGCATGTATATATATATATATATATATATATATATATGTATAAATATATATATATGTATATATATATAAGTATATATATATATATATATATATATATATATATATATATAGGAATTATAAATGAATCATAATAAAAACAGTTTAAATATTTTAAACTAATATTTATTCAAGTCATTAAAACCTAAAAGATTTAATTAAAATTTATTTAAAAGAAAATATGAATTTTAATATTTTTTTATGTGGCCACTATTCGGAACCCTTTTCAAAAGAAAGCTTTGAAGCCACTGTTTTGTAGTCATTGTTTTCTATGATCGGTTCAAATATCTTAATTAACAGGTAGATTATTTTTATTCAATCAGTCAGTTCAAACAATCGACTAAAAGTATTTGACTGGATATAGTTCGAAAATCTTTGACTACTTTATTTTTGAAATTGATTTTTAAATCATACAATTTTTGTTTATTTTTATCACTGGTCTACTCAGTGTCATTTAATTTTTACTCTGTATACTGTAACTATTGCTTGAACAAATCAACGTTTTTCGCATTTCTATTTTCTAAAAAAATATTTGATTTAATGATTTTTCTGATATAGATATGATTGGTCGTAAGAATTAAAATCGCTCATAGAAAACGATAACTAAAATAGTGATCTCAAGGTTTGAAATAAATAATTTATCAACACTTTATATATGAATGTTTATGACTAAATTTTTTTTCGATCATAATTTTGATTATTCATTTTAATTTGTAGTAAGTGAAACTGATTAAACTATTTATTTAGAAATGAATACAATTAAATTTTAATTATTTCATTTTTAAGTCAAATTTTTTAAAATCTACAAAAATAAATTTTGACTTTATTCACACCTTAAGACATCTTAAAATAATTGTATATTTAATTACACTATAGATTACTGTTCTTTTTATTTTATATTAAATTTAATATTTAAATAAATTTCAGTTATTTCTAAAATATTGTTTGTGTTAAAACTTAATGGAAATAAATCTAAAAAATATGAATGAAATTCATATTAAATTTAGAAATATCTAAAAAGATCTTCATTATTACAGTTTTGGTACTGTGATTATATTTAATTTCAAAAATGAATTACAAACTAGAAAGAAGCTTAGAAATTAGGAAAAAAAATAATTTACTTTCACATAATCGTCTAAAAATTTTCTTCTTGAAAAATTTTAATAAAAAACACTTTTTCTATTGTGAAAATTGATGGTGAATAAAATATATAGAAGCTAAATTCAAATAACAAATAAGCAATTATTGAATATTTTGATACTGAAAAAATGTGTGGTGTGTATAGAGTGATTTATTTATGAAAGCATTTCTTTTTACATATTTTTTTAGGAATTTTCTATTTATACGATATTTTCTTGGAAGTACGTGACAAATTTTCAAAATATTTAATAACAATTTTCATATAAAAATTGTATGTGAATAATTATATTTCTAAAAATTTGTATAAAAAAATGGGAATATTTTTTAAATATGTAAACATATTTTTTTAGTATCTTCATAGATATTTTTTGATAACTAAAATATGTTCCAGAATTATTACTGTTTTATATTATTACCTACAATAAATTGACAATAGTTTAACAAGTAAACAATAACACGTGTCAAATTTTTACTTTATTTAACTTTGTTATGAAAAAGTGTTATTCAAATTTGAAGGTTTTTATTTTTAAATGTAAGAAAATAATTACTAAATATATTATTTATATTCAATAGTTAGTTAAAGGGAATATCTTGAAATATTTTAATATATAGGTGTATATTGTATTTGTCTTCTTATATATATATATATATATATATATATATATATATATATAAATCAAAATAAATGATTTACGAAAAAGAAAAAAGAATTGCAAAAATCGTATCGAATTTGAAAAATATCCTCCCATCAATATCAGATCGTTGGACTGTCCTCCGTTCCTCTGACATTGTAGGTCGTCAGTTCGATCGATATTGTCACGAAGATTGATGTCTAGTATCGTAACGCCCTTTTAATAAGATCGGGGGAGGTGTTTGCGTGTGTGCGTGTCTGCTTGCATGTATATACTGACGCTACACCGATGCCCAGGCGAGTGAAAATCGCGTGAAACTATTTCTTTGGGTATCCGGGATACGGATATGGAGCAAGAAGAATAATAAGATGAATCTCGTGACTTGTGTACGCCGATTCGTCCCATTTTTTCATCTCGACCAATGCGTTTTAATTTATGCGTTCTGGAAATGTCGATGCGGTCGAAGGATTTTCGATATGTCCGTACAGCTTTATATTTTTCTTATTCAAGGAAATGAA